>WBNM01006403.1:210595-288542 GCA_013399055.1 Ramphastos sulfuratus
TATATATTAAAAAGATTAATTAATTAATTAATTAAAAAATTTTAAAATGTATATTTTTTTAAATTCAGAATTTGTTTTCCCCATTTAGTATGTAAATGTGTGTCTATATATGCATCTATATGCATCTATATAAAAGACATATATATTTATAAAATTTTAAATAAATATTTTTAATTCAGAATTTTTCCCCATTTAGTATGTAAATGTGTGTGTATATATATATAAAAAAAAATTATTTTTAAATTTTAAAAACTATTTTTTAATTCAGAATTTGTTTTCCCCATTTATTTTGTAAATAACTGTCTCTGTATTTTGGGCTGTTGGATGCTTTATTTTTTTTTTTTTTGCTCACAGAGAGGTTTTATGCATCTTTAGGAGACTCCAAACAAAGAGGAAAGCACAAAGAAATTGGAAGGATTAGAAATTAGCATTTGGTTTGCAAAGTGTTGACAAACAAGCTTGGACTTTCAGGTTCTGTACAAAGCAGCTTGATCCCCAAAGAACACTGTCTAAAAGGAAATTATATTGTCTGACTGTCACCAGTGCAAAGGGAGCACTGCAGAAACTCACTCTCATAGAATCATGGAATGGTAAGTTTGGAAGGGACCTCATCCAGTTCCAACCCCCTGCCATAGGCAGGGACACCTCCCACTAGTACAGGTTACTCAAGGCCTCATCCAACCTGGCCTTGAACACCTCCAGGGAGGGAGCAGCCACAGCCTCCCTGGGCAACCTGTGCCAGTGCCTCACCACCCTCACTGTAAAAAACTTCCTCCTAACATCCAGTCTGAATCTCCCCTCTGCCAAGTCACAGAATCATAGAATGGTAAGGTTGGAAGGAGACCTCAAGGATCATCTAGTTCCAACCCCCTGCCATAGGCAGGGACACCTCCCACTAGCACAGCTTATCTCACTCTTGACTTTTTCTTCAGGTCAGGGTTTCTCCTTGTACGATAAACATAGTGGAAAAGTACTGACTATACCATTGTGGGACAGAAAAAAATGGTTTTGAAGGCTTGAGTATGTTTTCCTGTGGATACTGAGTGTTTAAATGTCCAAAAATATGGCTTGCTGTCAGTATGGTTTTCTATTCCTGCAAGTTGTTTACGCTTTAAGGGGAGAGGGGAGGGAAGCTTAGCTGTCTCTCCAGAGCTCAGGTGAAAAGTGTAGGTTCATTTGGACCTACATACATGACTTTAATTAAGGTTAAGTGGGGTTTTTTTTCTCTTCTTCACCAGTTTCTTGATGTTTCCAGCAAGTTCGACTTCATTCTTTGTGTTTTCTTCTAGAACACTTAGGTTAGATCGCTGCCAGAAGTTGGGGTTGGGAAGGTGAACTTGGTTTAGTTCTGTTTAAACCTAGTAAACAATTCACTATTTTCTTTACTCCTGCTTTATGTAGAAATCAAACTTACTGTTTCAAGTCATTTTGAATCAAGAGTTTATCTCAGTGTTGGGTACTGATGCCCTAGATACACCGGGCTGATACAAATAGAGCTGATGCTAGGACACCTACTGCTGCTGATGTCATGCAATATGATACACATCTGCCTCCTCCCCAACTACAAAAACTTACTTGCAGTCCAGGCATTGTGCTAAAGGCAGGCACAGTGCTTCTGAAAGCATGTGGCTGTACTGTAAATTAATTGAAATGATAACTTCTCTTCACTCCTCTCTGTTTTCTGGAGTCAGTGATAAGCTTTCCTCGCTCGCAGGTCCTTTCTGACAAGTTCATTCCCTACCTAAGGATCTGTCTGGCTCTGTGAGATTAAGTTTTGAGACTGAGGGTGTACCAAAGCTCCTAGTGATATTTTCTTCCCTGGGACATTTCTGGTTGCATTGTTTTTAAATATTCTATTGCATTGTTTTTAAACAGTTGTTCTGCCAAAATAGGTATTTTACTTAAGGATTCCTTAACTCCTAGAGAGTAAACATGGAATAACATGATTTGTTCCAAGGAGGAACAAACTTGGAAATGGAAACTTATTTAAAACTCTAAAGCCTTTCCTCTGTGCCTTTTAATTAATTTATTTTAAGGAGGAGAGAAACCTCTTTTCTGAAAGATTTTTTTTTGTTCTATTGCAGCTTGTTGCTGAGCCTACACTATTCCTGGTGTTGCAGTGCAACAAAACTTTAAGCTTTAAAACTAAGCCTACTTGCCAACAGCAAATTCCACTTAGATTTCAGCTTTTGTTTGGATTTTCCCATGTATTTAATTTTAGGTCTAATCTAGATTTGCACTGATTTCCATGTAAAAAAGACTGAAGATCAGAAAAATCTTTTCAATTTCCATTTCCTCTTTCAGTTTCTCTGAATTCAGAATCAGTTCTGAGTGCAAACTTGTGTCCCTTTAACAGGACTGAATAACTGACAGCTGCCATGCAGGTGACATTTTCTGGAGTTCATCTTAGAACATTAAGTCACTTTTCCTAGATTTGGCAAGTAAAGATGCTGTGAGTTAGCCCCCTGAAAGAAATGGTCTCACCTGGGTTGCACTAGTGCTGAGCTGAATGAAACTATCTAGGGTTGAACACCTTTGATCTACCTTAGAACTGGGCAATTTTGGTGCTGAGACAGATCCTCTGTCATTTGCTGGTGCTGGAGGTAGTTCTGAATGCATTTTCTTGGGCAGCTGTGAGATACTTTCTTGATTGTGTAACAGACATACAAATTTGTACTATAGGAGTGTATTTTTAACTTCAGCAGAAAAATTAATACTGAGATTTAAATATTTGCTCTGTGTAATACTTGAATATTTGTTTACAAATAACAGTAGAGAATCTGACTAGGTAGGACTTGTAGAAAGCATTGAGTTGCTTGGTTCAAAACTTCCAAGAAACACAAATGCAAATAAAATTGGGAAGTGAAAATGTGCTGTCAAATTTATGCATAAGAAATACGGTAAGAGGCAAGCAATCTAACAAAGAACTAACTCTGAATTCTTAAGCCAACCATTATTTATTTAACTTCACAATGGCATGGAAGGATTTCACTGGGGATGTCAAATACCTTCTCCTATAAGTACCAGAAGCCAGGGATAATACAGTAAATTCTGGTGAAGGGCCTAGAGAATAAAGCTTATGAAGAGTGACCGAGGGAGCTGGGGATGGTTAGTTTGAGGAAGAGGAGGCTGAGGGTTGCTGTCTACAGCTACCTGAAGGGACATTGTGGAGAGGCTGCTGCTGGGCTCTTCTCACAGCTAGTTGGAGACAGAACAAGGGGGAATGGCCTCAAGCTAAGACTGGGGAAGTTTAGGTTGAACATTAGGAAAAAGGTTTTCATGGAGAGTGTGGTCAGGGACTGGAATGAGCTGCCCAGGGAGGTGGTGGAGTCACCAACCCTGGATGTGTTTAAGGGTGGTTTGGATGTGGTGCTTGGGGCTATGGTTTAAGGTGAATCTTGTAGAGTAGGGTTCTAGGTTGGGCTTGGTGCTCCTGAGGGGCTTTGCCAACCCGGGTGTCCCTGTGATTCTGTGAATTTAACAGCCTCCTTTGAGACACCATTCCTGTATCTGGTGTAACAGCAGATTCTGGATGCTCACTGAAACCAAGCACTCCATTTCTTACAGATTAAGCAAATTTTGATGTGGGTAATAGAATCTGTAAACTTGCCTCCTCTTCAAAACAAGTGTTACTTCTGCAGAATGTTGAGCTCTGTTTGGGAAGTATTGAACCCTGAGACTTAGAGATGGCAAATGGAAGCTTGTTTAAGAAGTTACAAGAGTTCTTAACAAGTCTGAAGGTTAAATAAACTGAAGAATTGCACCAGCATGCTGTATGATATTCTGCTGCAGCAATCTGATTATTATAAGCAAACAGCTTATTGTAAGAGAAACAGCTGTTATGTTCTTCTGGCAGTTGTTTTCCTTCACTTGATTAGATAGGATAATGACTCTTCACAGAGTATGCCCCGAGTTGGCAATGCAGAGTCATCTGCTGGAGAGTATCCTAAAGGGGATGATGCCATTAGTAAAGCAAATTATAAAGCTCTAGAAATGTCTTACAGTAATTTAAAAAAATTCTCTCCCATAGCAGAAATAAATCTAGGGAATGTGTGACTTGTGTTATTTGATAAAGAATGGATTTTATTCATTTGCTTTTCTTTTTATTCCCCCTTTGGCTCTCTCTTTCATTGAGTTTGCATGGTAAGGTTTTTGGTAGCAGGGAGGCTACAGAGATGGCTTCTGTGAGAAGCTGCTAGAAACTTCCCCTATGTCTCATGGAGCCAGAGAGGGGAGTTGAGAATGTGTGAGAAACAACTGCAGACAGCAAGGAGATGGAGGAGGCACTGGAGCAGAAATTCCCCTGCAGTCTGTGGTGAAGACCACAGTCAGGCAGGCTGTCCCTCTGCAGCCCAGGGAGGTGCCTGGTGGAACAGATACCCACCTGCAGCCCAGGGAGGTTCATGGTGGAACAGATACCCACCTGCAGCCCATGCAGGACCCCACACTGGTGGATGCCTTTCTGGGTGACCTGCTGGAGTTGAGGATGTCCCTGCTTACTGCAGGAGTGGTTGGACTAAATGACCTTTAGAGGTCCCTTCCAAGCCAAACCATTCTGTGATCTGAAGGAGGCTGTGACCTTCCTTTGGAAGGTCGTGGGAGCTTCTGAAGGGGGAACCTTATGCTGGAGCAGGCTTCTGGCAGGACCTGTGGCCCTGTGAAAAGAGAAGCCCATGCTGGATCAGATTTGCTGTCAGAGCCTGTGACCCCCTGGGGGACCCATGCTGGAGCAGTTCATGAAGATGAAAAAATTGTATTGCTATGTCCCTTACTATGATGTTAAACAAATCTGTTTAACCAGAGAATTGTTTTAAATGGCCTTTTTTTTTTTTTTTCCCTGAAGAGTTGAATTTTTAACTGGAGTTTTGTTGCCTTAGCAGCAGTGTTTTGACCACCTACTGTCACATTTGCACTTTACTGAGGGTAGTTACCTTATTTCCATCTGATGATCAAAGAATTATGGCTGAAGAATAAACCAGCAGGTACTTCATTAAAAACATTGTATACAAAAGACAATTTTGACATTATCTTGAAAAAAATTCACAACTGCTTAACGTTACTGTTGGGAGCAGCCCTGCATTAACAGCACTGCTGCTGCGTGATAAGGGAGTGCATCCATGTGCTTGCAGCATTGAGGCTTTGTGCTGCTTGGTCTGTTCAAAAGCATCTTGGTATCCTGCTGCAGGATTTGTTTCAAAGTGTGCTTCTTTCCATTAGCAACAGCTTTGTGTTTCCTTTTAGCAGGTTTCAGGTTTCCTGGACATTTTGTGGCCATAAGGTTTGTGATCACTGTGCCAAGCTGACTGTTACAGCTGTCCCTTAATCTGAGGACTTACACTGTGAGGAGAGAGAGATGTAGAAAGGAGGTTTTGGATGTGCCACATTGAGCCTGGAAGTACGTCTGTGTGGTGGTGTACCTTTTAGCAAGGCCTAGGAGCTTAAATGTAATGGCATCTGAATGCCATTGAGTGCTTTCAGGACCAAACTGGCTCACTAGACTGTGGGCTGCCAGGTGCGGGCCACTTGTCACACTGGTAAACAGATAAAGTTCATGCCAATGCTTACAGTTAAATGACCATAAGCAAACCCTTGTTCACTGAAGAATGCTTCACAGAATTCCACATGAAATGGATTTGATAGCAGGTAGCTGCCTGGAGGTGATAACATGCTAGAGTTTAGCTCTGCCAGACTTCTTGGAGACAGGAATATCAGCTTATAGATCCTTAGCTGTACCAGAGCAAACTCTTTCCTTTGGATAGTATCCACGTTCTGTTATCTTATGCACAGGTTGGCATTCATGTGGAGGTGACCTAAATGAGCCAAAGCTGCTGCACCTGCTGTGGAAGGATGTAATGAATTTGAAGGGACACTTGGGGGAGACTTCATGTCTGGTGTTTCACTTCCAGCTTTTGATTTGCTTGAAGTTGCTCTGAATTGAGAGCTATTAATTTAAACTCCTGAAAAGTAAAAGTTTTTTCCCTTTACTTACAGAACTCCATTATCTGTGTAGTAAAATCACCTGTTGTCTGATTGTGGTGTTGTTTCCTACATTTATTTATTTAGTCTTAACAGCCTAAGTAAACCTACTGTATTGTCCATACTGAGTTTGGTGGGGGGGGGGAAATCTACTTCAATACTGTTAATTGTCCTGTATTATAAAGAAAGAGAGTGGAAAGAATAATTCTGTGTCATTTGGCAGTCCATACTTGCTAGAAGAAACTAGCTTATTTGCTCTGTGTCTGTGGTTCATTACAAAAGACTTGTTATGGCACGTTCAAAGGGAGCCTGGATGGTGAAACTTCTGGCTTCAGTGTTGAATTTGAGCTTCTGCAGTGTGACTTGAGCCTTCCTCTAGACTCTGCATGGTGAAACTTGTGGCTTCTGTACTGCATTTGAGCTTCTGCAGTGTGACTCGATGCTGAAGGGTGCTAGCTGGAAGGATACTCTTACTTAGTTCAGCCCTGGCTTTAGCAATGACTCACCAGGCTGCATGTATCCCTCAAGTTTTAACTGCCAGGCTCTAATGTATCTGAACACAGGTAGTATTTCCAAGCAAAGGAAAAGGGAGGTGAAAAAAAGCATTGGAGCTTGTTGCCTCTTGGATGAAAATGCTCTTCAAATTGTTTGAACTCCTCCCTTACTATATGCATGCAACTGAACGAGTTACACAGCTTGTATCTTTGAGGTGTTTTCATATGCAGTGTTATAGTACTGTATCCAGTTCTGGGCCCCTCAGTTCAAGAGGGACATAGAACTGCTTGAGAGAGTCCAGCACAGAGCCACAAAGATGATGAAGGGAATGGAACAGCTCTGTTAGGAGGAGAGCCTGAGGGAGCTGGGGCTGTGCTGCTGGGAGAGGAGGAGACTGAGAGGTGACCTCAGCAATGGTTGTAAATACGGAAAGGTGAGTGCCAGGAGGCTGGAGCCAGGCTCTGCTGGGTGATGCCCAGTGACAGGGCAAGGGGCAGTGGGTGGAAGCTGAGGCATAGGAAGTTTCATTTAAACACGAGGATTTTTTTCCCTGTGAGGGTGACAGAACACTGGAACAGGCAGCCCAGGGAGTTTGTGGGGTCTCTCTCTCTGGAGATAACTCAAAACACTCCTGGACACATTCCTGCCTGACCTGATCTGGGTGATCCTGCTCTGGCAGGGAGGTTGGACTGGATGAGCTTTGGAGGTCCATTCCAGCCTCTGACATTCTGTGATTCTGTGATTACTTCTTACAGTTGTGGGTATGCATTGGATAGCCTCCTGTAGATGACCTGAATGCTAATTCAGGCACTTGGGGCACCTTTAGATCACAATTGCGACACAGCTTGCAGTATTCTCACTGACCAGTTTGTCCCTGCTCTGTGAGCATGCAACTCACAGTGCCAGTGGAAGAGGTGAGGGTCTGTGACAGGTGATAGGAAGAGGCAGCTCTAAAAAAGAAGTTTTCCCTACAGTAGAATGTAAACCTCAAGGTTGAAAGTCAGCATCGTCTCGGTAGACTCAACTTCTGGTAGTTCCAAAGCATCCAAAGTTTTAATTTCAAACTTGGTGATGTTTTTATAGCACATTTAGTTGTTTGTTTTGTTTGTGTGGGTTTTGCTGCGGTTAGTTTGGTTTTTGGTGTCTGTTTTGTATGTTTGTTTGCTATATATATAAAACTCCAAACAAAATCCCAAACAAAACAACAGCAGCAAAACCCCAAACAAACAAAAACTCCAAGCCAAAGCAAATGAAAAAAAAAAACCCAAACAAACATAAAACCCCCTCAAGATTTGTAGCACTTATGGTCAGCAAGGTGGGCATGCTTCTGTCCTGTGTGATAATGATTCAGCAAGACAAAGGTCCTGGTTTTCACCAAGTCATTGAAAGACAATTCTGCAGCCCAAAGGCTGTAGGTTGTTGAGTTCAGAAAGCTTGTGTTTAAGCCCCACATCACAGCTTCAAAACTCAAGGATCCTTCTGAGCCTGTAGGTGAAGTCAGTGAGCAGCTAGGCAGAACCTCATCAGATGTTCAGCCATGTGTGAGTGTTTTTCAGTTTTGAAAGGGGGCAGTGGTTCCACGCCCGTGCTCAAGCTCAGCCTGGATCCAGAGATTAAATGCTTCCCTCTCTATCTCCTCTCAGAACTCACAGAACATGGTGTTCTCACAGCCTGTTTATTGAAGACCTATCAGATGGGCTCTGCACAAAACAAACCAGAGCTACCCCTCCCACTCCTGAGTAATGGCTTAGTGGTTAGAGCGTTCCCAAGGAGTGAGGACTCCAGGTTCTGCACCTTCTCTGCCTGAGGTGATTCAGAGTCCTGCCTCTAACATGCCAAGGCTCCCAAGGTGAGAGAATTGAACTGGCTTGTGCTGTCATTTCTGGGCCAGTGAACACCTTAGGGGTTGCATGTAAAGCAGGACTAATGCAGTTGGAAGCGCTGACAGTGTTGCCATCATTAAACAGCTTAACTTTGTTTAGGGAGGAGAAGCTGAAATCCCCTCGGGCTTATTAATGACTTGAACTTGGCCTCTATCTTTAAGTGATCTGACCACAGAGGTGAGAGAGCCAGTCTCCGGGCTTGAGGTTGTGGTCTGGAATAGGTGCAGATGCCTTTTGGTGATGGGCAGACAGCTCTAGCACAGTGAGAGGTGAGACTGAAGGTGCACTCTTCTCTTTGGTGCTTCCTGGTAGCTTATTCAGGAGGTTTGCAACTTGATTTGCAGGTTTTTGTGAATGCTGCTTAAGGTGCATTACCCTCCTCAGGTTTTTTTTCTATAACAGATCCAACTTTTGTGTTCTTTGGTGGTAGACTGAAGCAAGATCTTTGCATAGAGGTTCAACCAGTGAGGAAATGTTGATACTTGGTCATTTTTCACTTGTTTGTAAGATGTAGTCTGTCCATAATGCACTAAGGGCAGTTGTACACCCCAGCCCATTAAAAGTCAGCATGTTTTTCTGCAGTGGATGTCCTTTTCCAGGGCTTGAGAGCTTTTCTCTCCCAAGTAGATCTCTAGGCTTCTCCCACTTCACATCCCCTCACACTTGAGGGCACTGTAGGTTCATTCTTGCTTTACACTTGAGTGGCTCTACAAGCTCTTAGTGCAGTGTTGAACAAGAGCTGTGTGTCTCTTCAGTTTTGTAGAAAAGTGCTCTGATCTAGAAGCTTCCACCAAAGAAGAACAACAACAGTTTTGGAAGATATCTGTGGTGTTTGTGTAAGAGTTCATAGCAGAGTTTGGCACCTGGAAAGGGAATATTTGGTCTCAAGTAGACTTCCAACTTCCTTTCAAAACCCAAGATGTGTGCAACCTGCAGTACTGCAGCTAAGTGGGTGCAGGAGGGTTACAGACCCAGCAGGGCAGTCTGGAAGAAGAGTAAAACAGTGTCAGTAAGTGCTGTATGCTGTGCTGAGTTCAGGACAAGAATTCTTGAAGAGAAATGTGTGCTCTTGTTGCTGTTTCAGTTTTCCCATGCCAAGCTTTTTCACTTGACTGTACTATACAGGAACTAGATCATTACCATTAAAAGAACCTGAAGTTCTTCCAAGTTTATATTCAGGCCAAATGAAGTAAGCCTCTAGCAAACGTGCAGCTAGATGACATAATAGCATATATTAAATGTGCAGAGGCCTTTTTTGTTTCCCCATCCTCTAATTATATCAAACAATAGGAGATAGAATCATGGAATGCCTCTTCTAGTGACAGTGTGCTTCAGCTCTGTTAGAGCTTCATTCAGAGGCAGATCTGTGTGCAGCTGAGTCTTGTTCATAGTGGCTATAGCCACGAGCACCCTGAAAAGGCAGAGGTTTGGTGAGCAGTTCTGTGAAAGTCTGCACCCTAAAGACCTTCAAAATCTTCCTCTGTGACTGAACTCACACTTCACACTCAGGCCTTCTGATTGTTTGGGAGGTTCACATGGCTGTACATGAACTAAATCCTGAATGGCTAACCTGTGAAAACTGGCCTGTGTGTGGTAAATGGATCATGGGCAGTTGGGTGAATTTACCCTGGTAACAGTGCTTTGTAATGTTGACTTTGCCTTCTGTACTAGAATTAAAGCATGTCTGCATGCCAAGGCATGTATTCCACCAGCTTCAAAACTTCTCCTTAAAAGATTTTGGAAAGGAAGGAAATGTAGCAAATGCCAAACATCAAGTAGACAATTATTGGTCTAATCTGTTGGCAGGAGATCAAAGAAGATGGTAGATGATGGCCACTTCTTTCCGTTTTTCCACAAGATTGGGCTAAGAGTTTTTCCCCTACCTCCCCCAAGTGACATGAATTAGTTACACAATTCCTGGGGTGGCTCTTTAGTGACCTCCTAAGTTGTAAAAGCTTTTATGAATGTCAGAAGTTCTAAATACAAGACTTCAAAATGGTGTGGGGGTTTTTATTTGGTTGTGTGTTTTTTGTTCCTGGAGTAGCCGGCATAAAAGTGAAGCTTGGTCTGTTGTCAGGTTAAAAGGCTTCCTTTGCTGGGATTCATTCCGTCTTCTGTGAAGTTTTAATCTTCAGCTATCAAGTAGAGAAATGAGCAATCAAAAAAAACCAAACACCCAACCAAAACCCAACAAGCAAACAAATTAAAAAAAAAACAAACCACAAACAACCCCCCCTAAAAAAACCAACCAAACTAAAGCAAAACCCCAAACCCAAAACCAGCAAAGGAAAACAGAACCCAATAGATTTCTTTTTAAGATGAAGTGAAATGTCCTTGAAAAGAGGGACAGGCTCTATCCAGTCCTGTATTGTGGAACGAGGGGAAGCAGCAGCTTGTGCAAAGTGGAATCTGCTTGAGGCTGCTTGTGCAATGATCCACTGCTAGTGCTTGATTTCTCCCTGCTGGAAATCTGGGAATCTCCCCAGCCTACCTGATGTATGTTTAGTCATTTAATCTGTCCCACAGTGGCACCTTCTATTGTGCATACAAGATCTGGCTCAGCCAAGCCTTGTGGGTTACCAGACCCAGTTGGTTGGGAAAGAGATGATTACAGGGACTTGGGTGACTGTAGTTAGACCTGTGCCTGGACCAGAGTTCAGGAGTGGCAGAGATGTAAAGAAAGAGTAGCAAGTTCTTGGGGCTTCTATGGATTACATTGTCCAAGTGCTGCTTTGTGGGCTTTAATTTTCAGAAGAACTCTAAGCTGAAGAGGAAAACAGCTCTGGCATTAGGCTTTCATGCCCAAGCTCTTAACAATCTCACTGCTTGCAGCAATTTCTTTTCCTTCTTAGGGTGGAATTTGAGATGTGGTTTTGAGTTAAGACAGTCAGCAAGTTCTCACTTCTGGCACAAGATCCAGTTTCTTGGAGGACAGAGGGCTTTGGGCTCACTGCTTTGGGTGAGTTTGGAATCAGTCAGGCAGAACCTTGTCCAACAGTGCTGGTGGACCTGTACCCAGAACTGAACAGGGGTTGCAATGCCTGCTGCTTGCCACCTTCTGTGGAGGCAGAGCTGAAGGAAGAGATGAACTCCAGGTACTGTCTCTGGAGTGGGAAAGGGAGAAGCATAGGTAGGTTGAAGGGGGATCAGCAAAGTAGCTTGTGAAGTCAGAAGGACTTTTCAGTGTTGTTCAGTGTTCTCTCCCCTTCACTGGTACACCAAGGGGAAAGTTCCTGACTCCATAAATGCTGTGAAAACAGAAAGCTTTGAGAATATATTCAAACCTAAGTGGTGTTTTTCAGAGAGTTAGAATCATAGAATGATAAGGTTGGAAGGGACCTCAATGATCATCTAGTTCCAACCCCGTGCCATAGGCAGGGACACCTCCCACTAGCACAGGTCACTCAAGGACTCATCCAACCTGGCCTTGAACACCTTCAGGGAGGGAGCATCCACAACCTCCCTGGGCAACCTGTGCCAGTGTCTCACCACCCTCACTGCAAACAACTTCCTCCTAACATCCAGTTTCAATCTCCCCTCTGTCAGTTCAAACCCATTGCCCCTTGTCCTGTCATTGCAAGACCTTGTCAGTAGTCCCTTGCCAGCCTTCCTGTAGCCCCCTTCAGATACTGAAAGGCTACTCTAAGGTCTCCTGGAAGCCTTCTCTTCTCCATGCTGCAGAGCTCCAACTCTCTCAGCCTGTCCTCATAGCAGAGCTAGTTAGAGCTAGTGTGAGTGTTTGTATGGGGCAGTAAGGAAAGGTACAAGGAGGAAGTGTAGCTACTAGCAGCGCAATAAATACTGCTTTAGAATGTAGGCATTTCTGGGTGATTGTTTGGTGTTCTTATCCTTGAAAGGCACCCCATGCAATATGCAGGCTTCTGTAGAAAAAGGGTTTTGAAACCTTTTTGCCTCTTGCAGTCTTTTAATAGTCCGATTACCAAATGGCAGGGAGAGAAGTTAATTCAGTGTTAGATGCCTGAGACACCCAAGTCATGAATCATAACCTTAACACCTGTTTTGTACTAACTGCCAAAAAAGAGCACCTATCATATTATTGGAGTGAAGCAGCATATCTCCTGCTGAGGCACAAGCATACTTGGTAGTTTGCAACTGGTCATTCACCAAGATCATTCAATCAATTCACTAAGCTCTGCAACCAGCGATCAAAAGGGAAGAGTGAAATCTGCAAAAGTTAGATTGGCAGCATCTGGAAATGAAAGCAACCTGAATGGCAAAATCCCTTCAATAAATATCTTTATGCCAGGGCTGATAACTACAGATTTTTCACTCTTTCCCCCCTTCACATTCCCTTTGGCCAGTCAGACTTGCATAGTGCTGCAGTGTTTTTATGCTATCAAACTCGTTGATGTTTTCCCTATTAATTTTCTTCGAGGGAAACCATCTCTGGTGTCTGATTGGCAGATTTCATTTTCCATCTCAGATGTCCATGCACAGATCAAATTGATGTCTTCAGTTGATGACTGCCATAGTTAGCATATCCCAAGCTGAACTCCTTTATCAGCCTTTCCCTTCCTGAATCTCTCACCAAGTCCTCTCATTGCCGTTGCTTTCAGCTTTGCTATTATGCTGTGACTTCCCTGCAGTATCTCACACTGCCAGCCGATGCGTCATGAAAGTCAACACAGTGTTTATTTAAACATCTGTTCAGTTCCACTGATCTTTACTGCATGAAGCTATTGATTTCTGTATTGACCATGCAGAGAGGACCTGTGTGTGCCTATAAAGCACATACCATGCTAGGCCTGTCTCAAGAGCAGCTCTCCCCGCTTGCATCACGCAGGACGCAGGGCTGCTGTAACGTGCCCCTCTGACGCATGAGAGCAGAACAGAAGAAATTGCTGCTGGGGCAGGACTTCGAGGGGTGGGTGGTGTGAGGAAATAAAGCAAAGTGTTCAACTGTCTGAAATCCCAAATGAAAGAAAAACTGTCAGCCCGTGGGAAGTCACAATTTAGTGTTGCAACTCCTTCACAGAGTGTGACAACTCAGTAGTGTCTGCATAAATCAAAGCTCCAGCTCTAAGAGCTAAAAGCAGGTAAGTGTAGTAGTATGTTTGTGGGCTTTGGGTTTTGTTTTTTTTCTTCTGGGTTACTTTGAAATGTCTTCTTCAAGATCCTTGTGCAGAGACTTTTGCACTATTTTTCCAGTGCTTGCCAAAGAAAAACCCTTGGTGGCACAACTTAACTGTGTATTATGTTACCATTAGAATATTATTCAGAAATTCCAGCTTGGGTCTGTGTGAACACAGAAGATGACAACCTCTGTTGTGGACTTCTTAAAGGAGCTAAGTTTCTCTTAACAGTGTTGAAATTGATTTACAATTAAAATCTTATCTAAAATGAAATTTAAGGGGCAATATAAACTGCACAAATAGGCAATTCTCTAATAAGAGAATTCTGGTTTCTTCCTAAGAGGTTAACATTGGAGTTGTAGTTATTTGGTTGTTCAGTTGTAGTACTTGCAAAGCTTTGCAGTGCACCTATGAACTTGTCAGCTTAAAATTCTGCTAATCAGATTTATTGTACTTAACCTTTAAGATCATATCTGAACTTCTGAAGCCTTTGCCAACTTGGTGTTAGATTCACAATCATCTGTCCTCGTGTTGAGAGGTACTTTGTGTTGGTTTGTTGTAAGGAGAGGATGGGAGTGTAACCAAGGCTTTGATCTCTCCAGAACTTGGCACCTGAGTGTTCTCTCTGACTTCTTAAGACTCTGTACTAGGAAATCTTCCCTGGCATTTTTCCCCCAAATGTACCTTCTGCTTCTTTTGCAACAGTGATCTGGTCATGACAGTTCTGGGGCTGGCCTGTGAGTACAGCTGAGGTCTGTTCCTGGCCCTGCCCCTCTCAGATCTGCTGTGTGATAGCTTCATTTCAGTTTGCTTAGCTGTAAAATGGAAATAATGCTCGTGGAACTTCTACAGGAATTTTGAGTTCTGTGAAGAGCTGCTAGGATGAAGTCCTAGAGATGTGGTTAGGTGAAGCTGCAATACTTCCAGTTAACTTTCATATGTTCTGCACTTGAGAAAACTCCTACAGCATAACATATTAATGTGAAGAAAATTATACGTAGATGGACTATGGTGGAAATTCTCATCAAAGAGATGCAATAATTTCTTTTGATACCATGAACAGGCAACCTACAGTGCTGTTAGTTGCCTTTACATTTAATTTTATTGCCATTTCACTTTTAATTTGCTTTAATTTAGAAGTGGCTAAACATGTTCAGACTTTCAAAGCAACTGAATTTAAATTGAAGGAGAGAAATAGAGCATGAGTAATAGGGGAAAATAAACATTTTACAGTCTTTGCACCCACATGTGCTTATGTTTTCCTTCCTTTGAGTCCTGAAATATTTGAACCTGGGAGTAGGGTAGAGAGTCTTGTCAAGACACTGAGCTTTTTTTTTTTGCTTGCCACTGAGATGTAGCTAGCTTTGAGAAGTGAGGAAGCTCCTCAGCACAGCAGTGTCTCAGGATACAAAGAACACCACACTGAAAGCCATACTGGAAGTGTGAAGGGAAGCAGGATTCGGCCAAGCCAGGATCCAGCCGGAAAGCTTGGTCTTGACTTAAAATGTCAAGAATAGTGTTTGATAACAAAACATAAAGCCCCCATTGCTTGTCTCAGTGTGTTTGGTAGTCTTTTCAGCTTAGAAATTGATAGTGGGCTTTATTGTAAAGGATTCCTGCTCGGAGGTTTGTGCATTAGGCCTTTGTCTATTGAAGGGCATGTTCTAATAAACATATTCCTGCGTGTTACCACTTGTGTATCGCACACCCCACACTCCACACTCCACTTGTGTATCACGCACTCCACACTCCACTTGCACATCACTGCTTGCATATTGCATACTCCACACTCCACTTGCATATTACTCCTTGTGTATTACTCTTCAGCCCTCAGCAACCTGCTCTAGTTGGAAGTGTCCCTTCTGACTGCAAGGGGTTGGACAAGATGACCTTGGAGGTTCCCTTCCAACCCAAGGCATTCTGTGATTATTCTGTCTTAAAAGTGATACTGCAAAGTGGAGCTAGTGGCAGGAATAAAGGTGGAGAACGCAATCAACTTGAAATCAGCTATGACTGCAAAGCTGACCTTGTAAAAGCTGTAAAATCAAGCTGTGTTACGCTTTACCTGTCCTGGAACGTAAAAGAAAACAACAGCAAACTTTGCTCAGCTGTGTGCTGAGCTGTTCCAGCGCTCAGATGGAGAACGAGAGGCCAAATCTAAGCCGCGTTTTCGTTGCCATAAATGTGTGCTCTTAGGAAGTTCGCGTGGACTTCATCTAGGGTGCCAGGCTGAGCACTGCAGCTGTCTAAAATAGAAAAGCAGATGGAACAAATAGAAAGATTTACCGCACAGCCTGAGCTCATCCCCTGCAGCAGCCACTCAGCGGCAGCGCCCCCGAGACGCACGGGCGAAGCGAAGCGAAGTTTCCCTTCGGAGAGGCGATTGGACTGGCAGAGCTGGCAGGGCTGCACGACAGCCTTGGGATTGGCTGGGCAGGAACACACCTCTGGAATCTGTTTATTTCCTAAAAATCCGATAGCATCTTTTTTACATTCCACCTAGAGATCTTTTATCTTGGCGTTTAACAGCCAAAGAAACCTGCAGCGAAACGCAGTTAACCCCTTTGGAACGGCTGAGCCTGAGCTGAATGGGTGGAATTAATTCAGGGTTGTTTTTTTTGTTGTGGTTGTGTTAGTTGGCTTTTTTTTTTTTTTTTTTTTCCTTCTTGAGTACAATGAGTCCTGTGTGAGCTGTCTAGATCCGTTGTTCATATTTGTATGGGTGGGTGCATAGGATATTGAAGAACTTTGCTGTATCTTAACGAGAGCTGAAAGTTGTTTTGCAGCTTATCCTGAAAGCAGTTATTCTTTGGGAGCTGCTTTTTAGGGCTGCTCTGCAAATTTGATTTCCACTTGAAACAATGCCTTTTGCTGTTTTTGCAAAGAGCAAGTTGCTATTCCTGATGGCATTTTAATGAAGATATGGATTCTTCTTTTTTTCTTTTAAAAAAGAATTTAAACAGACCTGGAAGTTGCTTGGATTTCTTTAAATAGAATTTAAGTAGATCTGGAAGTTGCTTTGATTTTTTTTTTTTTTTTAATAGAATTTAAGCAGACTTGGAATTTGCTTGGATTTCTTTCAATATAATTTAAGTAGACTTGGAATTTACTTGGATTTATTTTTTTTTTCCATAGAATTTAAACAGACTTGGAATTTGCTTGGATTTCTTAGAATAGAATTTAAACAGGCCTGGAATTTGCTTGATATATTTTTTTTAAATAGAATTTAAGCAGACCTAGAATTTGCTTGAATTTTTTTTTTAATGGAATTTAAACAGACCTGGAATTTGCTTGGATTTCTTTCAATAGAATTTAAGCAGAATTGGAATTTGCTTGAATTTTTTTTTTTTTTTAAATAGAATTTAAACAGGCCTGGAATTTGCTTGGATCTTTTTAAATAGAATTTTAAGCAGACTTGGAATTTGCTTGGATTTTTATTCTTTTAAAGTAAAGTTTAAAGCATTGTAATGTCCTATGTAAAATAATTTCAGATCATAACTGAATGAGAGGTTTGATCAGCTGTGGTGAGATGCATACAGAACCAGAAGGCTGTGATAAATTTGGTTCTTAACAAGTAACAAGGGTTTGAACAAGCACTAAATACAGGAGTGTTGACTGTAGAGGCGAGGGTACAGAGGAGAATGAGGATGGAAATGGATCAGAGGGAAGATTAAAGGCAAGAGAAGCTGACTGCCCTAAAGCTTCACATTCAGCTCCCCCCTCAAATAATTGGGTTTGCTTCTGTTACATTTAAATAGGGGTAAAGGTGGTAGTTGGTAATACTGAACTTGTCAATCAACCATAAGCACCTCTATTTTCCTGATCTATATAGAATTAACCATTTCAAGACTTTAACAAAAACAGGAGCCTTGCTACACTTTGGGTGTTGCTTAACCAATATTAAACATTCCATTCTTAGATCTTTGCACCCTCAGTGATGATTTTATAAGCTTTCATGATATCCCATTAAAATTCCTTGCTCTTTGGAGTGAAGTGATGAGGAAATAACACCCACATTTATGGAGGAGTTAGGGGCAAAAGATATTTGAAATCTTTGGTGCACAAGGCTCTTTTTGTTTAAATTCTTAACCCAGGAAAGTGACTGGGAAAAGCCTTCCCTGGAGAATGAAATATGTAGAATGGGAATGGTATTGTAGATTTCTGATTTATTTGTGTTTTGTTAGTTATAAGCAGTGTAACAAGCAAAAGTTCCAATTCTTCCAAGAATTGTAAAAGGAAGAGGCTGGGTTTAGTAATTGTGGGTGAGCTGCTGATAGGAAAGAGCTTAGTATTGTTTTGGTTTGGTTTGGGTTTTTTCCCTCCTCAGGGATTCTGCCACCTTATATTTGATCTAAGCAGTATAACATCTGTCTTCTTTATAAGATCTAACCTTCCTGATTCTTTTCTTTCGGATTTGTAGAGAAGTCCAGAAGTCCTGTGTTTCGTTACAGTTATTTCCAGTGCTTAAGCAGTGCACGGGGCGAGTTTAGTCTGGTAAAAGAGGAGTCCTTAGGCTGCAAAAGCCTGGAACCCCAAGACTGATTGCAAACTTGTATTCCTGAGGCCTAGGGAGGACTTTGGAAGCACTGGGTTATTCATTGTGCAGGTGAGTGTTTCTAGATTATGAATTAAATGCCCATGGGGAAACAAATATGTTCAAGGACGTTTCCACTTGTTCTTTTTCCCCGGTACGTGTGAAAAAAAAAAAAAAAAGAACACATTAAGCTTGCTACTTCTAATTTAAGAAACAAATCAAGAGTTACAGGAGAAGAAAAATATTACACATACAGTCCTCTTCCTGAGAGAACAATTAGAGGGGAATATGGACTGCTAGAGACACTTTGCATACTGCTGTAAGGCACTCAAGTGCTGCTAATGGCAAAAGAGGATCCTGCACTTAAGGAGAACTGAAAGTCTGTGTAGAAATGGTTTAACAGCCTGGCTTGAGTCAGGTCAATCAGGAATTAACCATTGGTAGGCATTTTGTGGTTCTAGTTGCATGCACCCCATGCAAATAATAATGAAACATCCACAAGAAACCAAGTAAATGTTGAGCAATGCTTACAGTGCTTTGTAGGAATCCTAGAATGGCTTAGGTTGAAAGAGACCTCAGAGATCATCTACTTCAATCCCCCAGCCATGGGCAGAGACACCTCTCAACTAAACTTGGTTGCCCAAGGCCTCATCCAACCTGGCCATGAACACCTCCAGAGAGGAGGCATACATAACCACTCTGGGCAACCTGTTCCAGGGTCTCACCACCTTCATACTGAAGGACTTCCTAAGATCCAGTCTAAACCTACTCTCCCCTCAGCATAAAACCATTTCCTTTGTCCTGTTGCTAGACACCCTTATGAAAAGTCCCTCTCCAGCCTTCCTGTAGACTTCCTTTAGGTACTGGAAGACAGCTCTAAGGTTCCCTCAGAGCCTTCTCTATGCTGAACACCCCCAGCTCCCTCAGCCTACCCTCATAGCAGAGGTGCTGCAGTCCTTGGATCATCTTTGTGGGCTTCCTCTGGGCTCGCTCCAACAATTCTATGCCCTTCTTATGATGGGATGTGTTTGTGTTACTTCTAAATGCCTTCTAACCAGGCTCCTTTAGAGCAAATTTAATAAAAAAAAAAATTCTCTGTGTATATATGTGTGTGTGTGTGTGTGTATATATATATATATATATATATATGTATGTCTGTATGTATATATATACACACACACACACATACAGAGACTCCTTGCTTTTGGCTTGTTTTTGTATTTCTCTTTTTTTGCTATGCTGATTTTAGTCTTGAGAAAACTAGCATGTTTGAGCTACCTCCAATTAAATAGAAGAGCTTTCTTTGGTTTTTAAGGGGAGGAAGAAGCTCTGCTTGTCTTTCATCTTGTCACCTCAGTTTAGTGAAGGGGGAAAGATGGAGTGATAGCAGAGAAAGAGGAAGACATCCTCATTCAGGAAGGCACCGGTGTATTGTCTAGTGAAACTGAGAAGGAAGTTGCAGTGATTGAGATGGTAAACTAAGGAGCTGAGCAGCAGATGGGGGAGGGTAAGTACAGATGTTTGGCTGGGAAAATGGAAAAGTAGGTTGGTTGGGTAGCTGGGAAGAACTGATGAATTCCTTATGCTGAGAGGATGCAGTGGTTTACAAATCATAAAGCTAAATTTATTATGGTTTACAAATAATAAACTAAAGAGGGAAAAAAGTGCAAAGTTCTCATTGTAAGTTTCTTTTAAATCTTCAAGGAAAAGGTGAATTTTTAATTTTTTTAAAAAAAATTTTAAAGTTGGGATTTCTTTTTAGAAGACAGAAGCCAAAATTTGATCCTTGAACGAGGGAAATGTTTAGCTTCAACTAAGCTCCCTTGTCCAAGATCTTTTGTCATGCAGCCCAGAGAGTAGGCAGAGCACAAACATTTAATGCATTCTGGAATTAAATCACAGTCTCCTGGAGGAAATAGGAATGTGTCTGTTCTATCAGGATCTAAAAACTAAATTAAAATCACTTTGTGTTACTGTGGCAATATTAATGTGCAAAACCTGCATAGCTATATCCTAACTTTTCCTTGGAAGGGGTCGTTGGGACCTTTTCTTTGAGAGAGCCTATCCAGTTTTTGCAGCAGACTTTTGATCTGTGACAGAAGCAGCTGAGCTACACAAGAAACCTTTTCCTTTTTCTACTTTGTACCGCTCAGATTTGTGTTAAAACAGGATTTCCTTTCACAGTTACACGCCTCTGAAAACTTTTAGTAGTTATGGGCATTGCCTAGGAGCAGGAGGGAGCTATCAGATCACTTTTAAGAGTAGAGATATAAAAGGGTAAAACTGACCTCTGCCCACAGATCTGCAGCTTAGTCATGTAGTCATGGACTTTCCTCTGGACCAGAAATACTACAGTTGGAACATGGGTGTAAGTGTTGCTTTTCACTAGAGTTTCTGGAGTCTAAGAGCCTACCACATGTAAAGAAATTCCTACTTGTGAGTAAAGTTCTCCCTGTACCCCGGGGCACCAGCAGCAGTGTTGTGCCACAGCGCCAACGTTTCCAGGATCCAGGCTTAGTGAGAACTGATGCAAGATGCTGCTTGTGCTTGAAATCATTCTTTCAACCTAAATTCTGTCCCCTTGAGTGCTGACAACCTCTTCAAATACATAGAGATGTGGTCCTCACCACAGTCAATGTCCAGTTAAGTTCTGACAAGATAAATTGTTGTAGTCAAGGGCAAGCTGAGTGTTTGCCCATGTCCAGCTTCCATCTTCTGAACTTTTCGATGTAGGATATTCTAGGGAGCAGGGACTGAACAAGAGTTGAAAAAGGGAAGTTCCTGTATTTGCATACATTGTCTCAGCTCTCTGGTGGAGCTCTGTTTCATTGTTGGAGTCTATTTATGCCTTCCTGCAAGTTCTGGAAATGCTGAAACTGCAGAAAAGAAGAGTGTGGGTCTGAGCAACTGCACAGCAAGTTCTCTTTTAATCACTTTCATCAGCTTTATCCTAAAGTGAAAGTTCTGCACTGTATCTCTTCATTATGAGGGGAGGAGGGGGAATTTAAGCTCTAATTAAGCCCTGTTTTAATATATAGTTTACATATGCAAAGCATAAATATAAACATGTTAGAAGCGTTCTTAAGACTGTCAGAGCATTATGAATCAATAAGTAGTAGGTTGGACAGTTTGGCACCAGCAGTTAAAATACAACTTATCAATAGTGTTTCTTTCTCCACACTTTCACATTTTCCCAACCTGATTAATTCTGGATAATTAGGAATGCTGATAGCAAAGACCCAGCTGCATTAGCACTCTTCACAGTTTCTGTAGCAGACAGGTAGCATGAAGTAGTTACATTGCTAAGTCTTCTACTGAGCATCCAGGAGCAGCCCTGACAGTGTTTTGGAATATGGCTTGATGCATTGCTGGCCAAAGGGAGAATTTGTTCTAGCAGTAGCTGTTAGGATGGGCTGAAGGTTAAATCGTTATGACAATAACCACACTTAGAAACAAAATCCATTACTGGATTTTTTTTTTTTTTTCCCTGGTTGTTGCTATAGGGAAAGGAAATATTCCTTTGGAACAGCTCATACAGTGATTAAAATGTAAGCACTGACTATATGTAATATGGAGAGTTGGTTTAGACATGGATTAATCAGTGCAGCAATAACCATGAAAGGTTTGCTTGCTTTTTGTGACGTCCCTGAAAGCAAAGTGACTTTGGAAACGCTTTGTCAGGCGAGTCTGAGCCTATGGCAGGACAACAGAAAGCCTCAGGTACAATTAACATGGAACATGTCAGGCAGCTTTTAGGGAAAGTAGAATATATGTATATTTTTTTCTCTTCCCAGTCTTCAGAGCAGATGAGTTTCATTTTTCCCTGCATGTACCACATGCCCTGAGCCTTTTCAACAGGCAGCTCACCATTTCATCTCTGATGGATTAACAAGCATCTTCTTCCTGCTATGTTCATTTTTCTCCTTGCGTTTTTCTCTCTGTATGGCTCTGTGAGTTTTCTACTTGATGAATGTTAAAGCTCCTGTTTTTACTTTGTGTAATTTAAGGAATTATTTTTCTATGGCTGTTGCCTTCGACGTACATGGAGCAGTATTCTCTTCTGCCTATTTCTGCATCAGGTTGCTTTTGTTTTCAGCCCCTTCAGCTTGCTTCTGCTGCAGAAGGTACAGACTGGGAAGCACCTGATAGAAAGCTAAGGGAAAGAAGTGTTCAGGCTGCTAGGCCACATTAGAGATTTGTGATAATCTGACCCACTCTCTTGCACATGTAGGTCATGGAGTTCTGCCTTCTCCCAGAAGCTGAATGTAAGAAGTATGTCCTTCTGAAAGATCTCTAATATTCCTTAAAAGCTGAGGCAGTGTTGTCCATTTCCTGTAGTAAAACATCTCAGAGTTCAGTTTTCCTTGCTGCTAGGCAGCTGAGCCACACTGTGAATGCACAGCAGAGCCTGATCTGCAGTACCCAATGTTCTTTCTGGAGACGCTGCTTTCCAAATGACTTTCCCATGTGCACATGTTGATTATTTTCTTTGTCTTTCTGTGTGGGATAGCTAGCTGTATCAAATTGTGTTTTCATAGAACCACAGAGGAGGGAAGGTGGGGAAGGACCTGAAGAGATCTGGTAGATCTATCAAGATGCCCCAGGGAAGAACTGATTAATACAGCTAGGATGTGCACGAGAAGATTATCTGCCTGTTTTAAACACTTCCAGCGGTCAAGACTCTACAAAATATCCTTTCTCTTCTCAGTCTCCTCCTTCTCAGGTCAAATGCCTTTGTGGTGCTTTGGCTTTACTCCCTGTTCCCTGTCATGTTTTCTAGACATTTGATCAGTAGTGTTGGTGAGAACACAGAGGACAGCTTTCAGTTCCCATCTTTGATATGTGCTGACCAAAACAAGGGGATATTCCTGCCGAGTGGAACAGAGAGCTTTGCTTCCTCTGGCTTAAGCTACATTACTGTTCAGGAATCACATTAGGGTTTTGTTGGCTTTTTTCATGTTGTCCTCATGATGCCATAATCCTTTATGCAACCTTAACTCTTTCCAAGCAGAGTGTCTCTAGCATCTTGGTGCCCTTTCCTTTCTTTTGTACAGTTGGTAACTTCTGTTGGAGAGCAATAATTTAAATCTCTTCCCTGAGAGCTCTATTCCCTCTTTAGGTGATTCAAGAAGGTTTCTCCAGTTTGTCCAGAACCTTTAGAAGTTCAAGTTTGTCCTCCCAGTTTCTTTCAGTCCTTACAATCTTTGTCTTATCAATTCATCACTGTAAGCATTCTCTCAATGCCACTAATTCAGGGCAGATTTATAGACTCATAGAATGGTTTAGGTTGGAAGGGACCTTAAAGTTCCAACCCCCAGCCATAGGCAGGGACACCTCCCACTAGAACAGGATGCTCAAGGTCTCATCCAGCCTGGCCTTGAACACCTCCAGGGAAGTTGTGGAGCACCCCAACCTCCCTGGGCAACCTGTGCCAGTGTCTCACCACCCTCACTGTAAAGAACTTCTTCCTAACATCCAGTTTAAATCTCCCCTCTGTCAGTTTAGGGGACACTTGCTACAGAATCTCACACACTTTGTTTTTTCTCATACTGCCAGTGAGCCATTGATGGCTGCTCCTTCCAACCTTCATGACTTGATAAGATGGTTTTGTGTTGATATTGCTGTAGTCTTACTGAGGAGGTTTCTTTTATAGTCACAACTATAACTTCAAACTTCCTACCCTGGTGTGGAGGGCAAGTTAGAAAGATATTCATATCAAACTGATTTTTGGCTTTCACTCATAGCCATGTTATCATCTAGGCACTTACAGGCTGTTTTGCCAAGTTTGCTTGGTTGGCTGTTTTGTTTTGGTTGTTTTCTTTTTGTTCTGTTCCATTTTTTATTTTCAGGAATTGAAATTCAGCTGGCTGAACTGCTTCCTTTTTTTTATCCATTTCTTTAAATAAAAGCACCGTGCTTCTTGGTTTTCTGGGTTTTTTTGCTACTTTGCTCATCTTCCATAAATTCTTGAAACTGACACTAGCCATTTCAGTCAATTCTTGAACTTCACTTTAAATATATAAAGAATCCCAGCTAATCATAGAATCACAGGATGGTAAGGTTGGAAGGGACCTCAAAGTTCATCCAGTTCCAACCCCCTGCCATAGGCAGGGACACCTCCCACTAGCACAGGTCACTCAAGGCCTCATCCAGCCTGGCCTTGAACACCTCCAGGGAGGGAGCAGCCACAACCTCCCTGGGCAACCTGTGCCAGTGTCTCACCACCCTCACTGCAAACAACTTCCTCCTAACATCCAGTTTCANGTGCAGGACCTTACACTTGGCCTTGTTGAATGTCATGAGGTTGGCCTGGGCACAGCTCTGCAGCCTGTCCAGGTCCCTCTGGATGGATCCCTGCCCTCTAGCAAGTCAACTGTGCCACACAGCTTGGTGCCATCTGCACACTTGCTGAGGGTGCATTGATTGCTCTGTCCATGGCACTGACAAAGATGTCAAACAGCACTGGTGCCAGCACTGACCCCTGAGGGAGCCACATTTGAAAGCTTAAATTCTTTCTAGCCTGACTTTCTGTCTTCTAGGCTGACAGTTTATGTTGGTGTTGGGCTCCGAGGGTTGTTAAAAGGAAATTGAGGTGGATATATACATAGTATAGATACATATACATAGTATCTCCACTCTAAAATTCAATTAATTTTTCTTTTGGTTTTAATTCCCAAGTTAGGAGGAAAATAGATGCAGAAATCTGTGCCTTTCCCAATTTCTGAGGTTTTGGAAGTCTTTTCACCTGGCAGGGCTGTAGTGTTCCATCATACACTTCTGCTTACCCAGATGAATATTATTCTCTCAAGTGGCCTGAAACTGAAGGACCAGAGAGTCTGGAGGGTAGCTGCTTGTTCACAAGGCTGCCACTTAAAGCAGAGACACTCACATTTGTGTGCCTGTCACAGCTGGACAGGGCTGGTCTTGGGAAACAGGACTTGAGCTGAGGCTTCCCTCACTAGAAAAAAACAAAATCCTGCAAATGCTGATTGTAAACCATTAGGCAGGTATGCTAAAAAGAAAGAGAAGAAAACAAGAGTATTCCTGAAAACAGGCTGCTTGGCAGGGCTTTTTAGAACTTAAAGCAGAGCTGCAGAATGAGTGAGTCATGCCCAGCTTGGCTACACTCATTGTAACTTATGCTCAGAATTTTGCTTGCTTCAAATTGCAGTGTAGCTGTTCTAGATCTCTAGTGGCCCAAATAAACAAGGCCTGAATTTCAAAGCTTAGCAAATAAAACTTCCTTTACCTCTCCCCCTTTCCTTTTTTTTTTTTGAGGAAGAAGAGCAGTATCACACAGCCATTTCCCCTTCATGCTTTGCTTGTGCATCTCTCTGAGCCCATACTATTCTAGTTCAGGCAATGTGGGTTTTGTTTTGGAGGGTGTATTACCATATCTGAGAAACAAAGGAGGCTGTTCCTTCAGCATGCAAACTCTGTGAGTGCCCAGGTACTGGCTGAGTGAGTGATTCTTGAGGTTCTTCCCTGCCCTCCTCCATTTCTATTCACTGTATGAAATCAGCATTTCAACAATAGGTTGACATCAGTAATCCAGCTGATGTATATCTTTTTAATGCAAGTACAGAGGACTGTATGCTAATTCTGAGTGAGGAGTAAACAGCATGCAGATATTTGGAGTCTGCATATTTAAATTTGCTAATTTGGAAGGTAAACTTGGCATAAATGCCTTGTCCGAAGCTGAGAAGGGACAACATTTGGAGTCTCACTTGGCCATTGCAGGACTGCTGGGCAGTGTCAAGTTAAAAGGTTCTCCTCACCCTCTACTCTGCCCTGGTGAGACCTCGTCTTGAGTACTGCCTTCAGTTTGGGGCTCCCCAGGTTAAGAGGGACAGGGATCTGCTGGAGAGGGTCTGAGGGGGGGCTACAAGGATGATGAGGGGACTGGAGCACTGCCTGGTGAGGAGAGGCTGAGGGACCTCAGGCTGCTGAGTCTGGAGAGAAGACTGAGAGGGGATTTAATCAATGTTTTTAAGTATCTGATGGCTGGGGGTCAGGGAAGGAGGGACAGGCTCTGCTCACTTGTGATAGAATAAGGAGCAATGGATGGAAGCTGCAGCACAGCAGGTTCCAGCTCAGCACAAGGGGGAACTTCTTTACTCTAAGGGTCCCAGAGCACTGGCACAGGCTGCCCAGAGAGGTTGTGGAGTCTCCTTCTCTGGAGCCTTTCAAGGCCTGTCTGTATGTGCTCCTGTGTGACCTGAGATAGACTGAATGGTCCTGCTCTGGCAGGGGGGTTGGACTGGATGATCTCTTTGGGTCCCTTCCAACCCCTGACATTCTGTGAGCCTGTGAAATACTTAACCCTTCAGCCTTGCAGTTTTTGTGTTTTAGAGCCCAGGAGTACTTGCAGGTTATGTCACAGAGCTTTCGTTGTCTGAGGGAGCTCATGAGGAGAAAGAAGTGAGACTACATTTCTGCCTTTATTATAATCCACACTCCTACAAGTGCCTGTTATCAGATGTGAAAGTGCTTACACTCTCAGAAGGAAGCCACAGCAGCAGCAGTTCCCAAGCTGATTTGACATCATCGAGAGGGACAAGCACAGGTTTACATAGCTTTGTCACTAGTTAGCTTTGCAAATGTCGTTCCATACATCACCCAGCTCTTCAGTCAAGTCTAAGCTGTTTGAGCCCTGAGGTAAATAAACCCACACTGGCTTATAAAAGCTTCTTATTGATTTGAGTTTATCATTTCCCCCCCCCCTCGTTTAAGCCGTTAGTAAACAGTGTTTGAAAGGCACACAGGGAGTTCGTGACAGTTTAACTAAGCCCATTTTAATAACTGGTAGCAGTTTAACTACAAAACCTGCCTGCAGCTAAGGCTGTAAAAAGTCTGCTTTCTCAACAGATCTTGTCTCCTCTGACAATGGAGTGATCTGCTGAGCATGGCAACTTGCATGAATGCTCACTGCATTTGACTCCTGCTAGTTTGGTGAACTCTCTAGCAGAGGAAGAGTGACAGTGGTCGTCAGCTTCCAGCAGCATCAGCAAAGCCCTTTTAGCTGTTTGAAATCCGATAGCATTTCTGGCCTTGGATGGTTGTTAGGGATCAGAGTGAGATTGCAAGTGTGCATCTTGACCTTCGTTATGGCCGAGTGTCCTGCAGCAGCCATAGACCTGTTTCTCACATTAAGAGGCGAGGTTTATTAGCTCTGAAATGGTGAAAACAATGCAAGAGTTCTCCAGTTCCTGCGCTGGTGCTGGCTTCCATTCAGGCACCTGCTTGGCACAGTCACAAATCCACTATGGCTGCAAAAGAATTGAGTGCAGCAATGCTTTGAGCCATGCTTCAGCTGAAATACCTGCTGTCAGTGGTGCTCTGTGATGCATCACAGTTGATGCTGTTTGCTCCTAGGCTTGCATTTGTTTCCCTTGAGATGAAGAGGCATCTAGACAGATGCCTATGTAGACACACAGCAACAGCTTAATAAAATATGTATGTGTGTGTATATACATATATATGTATATATACACACACACACACATACATATACATATATATTTTTTTTTCCTGTGAGAATTAGCAGTGTAAGTTCATCAGCAGTTAGAAAAAAGAAGATAATTAGGTTTTTGTTGTTGTTGTAGTTTTGGCTAACACTGTGAAGAACACAGATTAATTGAGGTAGTGATACCAGATAAAATGTATGTCTTAAATAGTAAGGATACTCAAGCAGTCTTTACCTTGGGAGTGATGACATATCTGTCATTAGAGGCCTTTGAAAAGGTTAGGCAAACATCTGTCAGGATGCTAAAGCTCTAGCTGATTCTGCTGAAGCAGGAGGTTAGTCTTGAATAGGCTTTCAAGGCTCCCATCTGTCCTTTTTTCTACAGCTGGGATAATTTTGTCATCTCTTTGTGACTCTTTCCCAAGTATTCTGTGTGGTCTGCTATGAAAATCCTCTCGAGGTGTTTCTTAGTGGTCACAGAGATTTTGAAGTGATTGAAGAATGTGTAGTCATTCTGTGTCCCTTTCCATTACACCTTTCTGTATCCATCAGGTAAAGGCAGGCAGAGCTCAGGAACTATATATTGAAACTAAACAGCTGCTCACTTTACAAAGTTACCTCAAAAATAGCAAAACTGGTGGCTAAACCTCTTTATCACTTGGCTAGCACAGAGTTTTTCTCTGAAATCCCACTTAATCCAGAGCCTGTATCTCTAAAATAAGTTGTCTGATCAGTATTTCTTTTCCTGCTCTGGTGTTTGTAGCAGTGGAACCTTTAAGGAAAGAACTAATTGCTATTTTCATAGGAGAGTGGGGAGGAAACAACCCCAAAGAACTGAAAGCTTTTAGCAAATGTTTGAGGCTTGTTCTTTCTTTTTTTTTTTTTTTTTTTTAATAAAAGTGGTGTCGTGGCTGTGATAACAGGAAATTAGACTTGTGGGGAGAGGTAGTGGCTTTTCTTAGATGAGCTCATACAATTGATAAAAGTAGATAAGCTTTTAAGCCTGATCTGAAGCAGAGCTTGCCCCCTGTAGTTTTCCATCTGTATGAGTTATCTAATGAAATATAGTATTTAAAAAGAAACCTTCTTTTCTTACAGGAGTCTTTGGTAAACATTTTGCAAAGCAGATATTTAATGTTCAGCAATCTTCATGTTTTCCATGTCCCCTGTGGGATTTATGTTCTGTAACCCTGCTCCACATGAAGCAGATTTCTAATGGGAGATCTAGTATAGGGGAGACTAAATGCAGGTAAATAGGATTTACCCTCTTCTAATTTGGGCAGAACTGGGGTTTACCTGCTTCTTGGTGAAACCACTAGACAGATGAATCTCCCCATTTTTGGGTTGTAGTGACTTTCTGTGAATAACCAAAGACTTCACTTTCCTGGCAGTTAGCCACCCAGTATGGGGTTAAGGAATAAAATACACAAATATTAGTAAGGACTTCAAAGAGTTTGAACTTCTTTTTTCTTTCAGAATTTAGATATTTCACTGGCCTGTTGTGCTGGTTTGAGGCTAATTGGAATATTTTAATGGAGAAAAATACATTATAGGCTGTGAAAAGCAAACCCTGGTGATGTCTGCTGCACTCATAGGCTTGCTGAGGTGGGTAAGAACAAGAACACAAACATAGATAAGACACACACACAGAGTCTCTTTCTCTCTGGCTGCCTGTGGCTTGGTCTGGACCTCTCTGCTAATCTAACTAACCACTTTCCTTCTAACCCCCCTGGCCCATCCTCCAAACTCACCTTGCACATAAGGCAGACCCTGGGGTAAGGCAGAGGGGTGGGAAGAAGGTGGAAGGGTGGTTGGGAGCCCCTCCTGGGGACTCTGATTTCTGGGAGGGGGATTGTGTTTCTGTATTACCTTTAACTTGTATATGTCTGTAACCATTCCTGTCTATTGTGCATATCTCTGCTTGTACATTGTGCTAAGCTGTAAATAGAGCTTCAGTCCTTAACTTCCAGCTGGCTGAGCCTAGTCTGGGGGATTTTACAAAGAGTGGGAGGGCAGGGAACTCCCAAACCATCACACCTGTCCAGGGGGCTTTAAATAGTGCTTGTCATCTGAATGCCTGTTTCAGGTCATTGAATGAAATAGTGCTTGTGACCTGGGTGCATCTCTCAGAGGCATTCGTGGGGAGGATCTGTCCCCTTCCAGCAGTGTACATTTGCTCCCATGGAGCACTCCGAAGTGCAGTTCTTGCCTGTGGCAACAGAACCCTTCCTAAGGGAAAGAGGTGTTCAGATGGGGAGGGCTGCTGGGTTAGGAAGTGCTGTTCAGAAAAGTTACTCCTCAGAGTATCGTATGGCAAATGAAATTATCACCAATGCCACCTGCATTTGAAGGAGTCTTTATTCTTTCCATAAATTTTGTTTATGGAAAAATGAGGGTGGGGAGGAGGGGATAAAAACCAACCCCAAAGCTCTATTTCTGTGTTTCCAGGCAACACAGTAACTGTTCTTCATAGAATAACCCTAAGTGTGCTCAGGAGCTTGTGGTGCTGGTGTGGCTGTGCTGTTTACCCCAGCTGCCCAGGTGAGATCACTTGCTTTGCAGTCTGATTGGTGCATGCCATGCTATTAGCAGCTCTGCTGCATGGAGATCTGGCTATTCATAAATCCCAAATAGCACTATGAGGTTACAGGGAGGGAAGCAAACTGCACTTTTTTAGCTCATAGTCCTCTAACTACGTGCACTGAAGCAGGGGACCTGTGATGAGCAGTCTGAAGGAGTTTGAGTGAGGCAGCTGGCTGGTGCAAGGTGATTTTCAGCTTTTGAGGTTCACCTTATCTTCCACAGCCATCACAGAACAGTAGTCCAGTCCTTGCTGGTTGGGCCACGCCTTGAGTACTGTGTCTGGGCCCCTCAATTTAAGATGTTGAGGTGCTTGAACATGTCCAGAGAAGGGCACCAAGGCTGGTGAGAGGCTGGAGCACAGCCCTGTGAGGCTGAGGGAGCTGGGGGTGTGCAGCCTGGAGAAGAGGAAGCTTGGGGGAAACCTTATTGCTCTCTACAACTACCTGAAAGGAGGTTGTAGCCAGGTGGGGTTGGTCTCTTCTGTCAGACACCCACTGACAGAACAAGAGGACACAGCCTCAAGCTGTGCCAGGGCAGGTTATTAGGAAGAAATTCTTGCCAGAGAGAGTGATTGGCATTGGAATGGGCTGCCTGGGGAGGTGATGGAGTCGTCATCCCTGGAGGTGTTTAAGAGGATGCTGGATGAGGCATTTAGTACCATAGTTTAGTTAATTAGAAGGGTTAGGTGATAGGTTGAACTGGATGATCTTAGAGGTTTTCTCCAACCTGGTTAATTCTGTGATTCTGTGATTCTTCTTTTCATATAAACAGGTATGGGGGCTAATAAAAAGACCTAATGCTGTTATCACTGCTGACTTTGCTGCTCAAACAGAAGAAACCCTCCTGTTCAGCAGTAGGAAGTGCATCAAAGAGTAATGGGCTTTAAGGAAAGATTTGCTTTGTGGTGTTCCTTCCCATCCTCTTGATGTGGATTGCTTGTGTATATCATCCAGAGTGAGGGCTGGACCCTGAACACACTGCTGCAAAACAGTCACGAGTGTGTTTGGAATGCCAATGTCCTCCTTACTCTGCAGGATATAAAACCATACTTACAAAATGAGGGAGTAATATTCATCAATACACAGAGTGTACAGTGACCTGATAAGAACTGGATGATGAAATCTGTTTGAAGAGGCAGTCATCAAACAATATTTGTACTAGGGCTTTACCTGAAGGTGAGGGAGAGTGAGGAGATTGCTGCTGTTGTGGTAGCTTCATGCTCTAGCAGACAGGTGGAAATGAGGTTATGTTGGCTTACAGTAGAAGTGCATTTAAAAGATTAACTTTGTGGCCACAGAGGTAGTTTAGTTAAGTTCATTTCCCACAGAATTTGTGTGGTTTGTACAAGTACATTAACTAAATTGATCAGCTCTTTGAATCTCCCTATCTCAGTTCTCTACTTCCACCCTGAATTTGCACAGAGGCAATGTGCTCCCCAGCGAAGATGATCAGAGGGCTGGAGCAGCTCTGCTATGAGGACAGGCTACAAGAGTTGGGGCTCTTCAGCCTGGAGAAGAGAAGGCTTCCAGGAGACCTTAGAGTAGCCTTCCAGGATCTGAAGGGGGCTACAGGAAGGCTGGGGAGGGATTATTGACAAGGTCTTGTAATGACAGGACAAGGGGCAATGGGTTTGAAGTGGCAGAGGGGAGATTGAAACAGGATGTTAGGAGGAAGTTGTTTGCAGTGAGGGTGGTGAGACACTGGCACAGGTTGCCCAGGGAGGTTGTGGCTGCTCCCTCCCTGGAGGTGTTCAAGGCCAGGTTGGACGAGGCCTTGAGTGACCTGTGCTAGTGGGAGGTGTCCCTGCTATGGCAGGGGGTTGGAGCTGGATGAGCTTTGAGGTCCCTTCCAACCTTACCATTCTATGATTCTGTATCTGTGATTTGTTTGTTTGTTCCTTAAATATAACTCCCACTTCCCCATGGAATAGCTGTCCCCTGCTGCCAGAGAGAGTCTGGGTTTGTTGCTGTAATGGTTTATTCCTTGGATAAAACATAGATGGATAAATATCACAGATAAGTAATCAGAATTTGTTTACAGCCTGTTGTGTGTTGGACACACCTGCACTGGCTGTGACAGGGTGGTACAGTGCAAGGAAGGGCTGTGCCAAGAGATAACCTCAGGTCCCAGAAGCCACCCAGCTCTGTTGCCTGGCAGTGTGCTGCCTGCACTGCAGTGGCAATCCTGCTCCCAGAGCTGGCTCCTTGAGCCTTTCTCTTCGGTGCTGTGCGTCATGGCTAAATAGGCCTCGTTCAAATCAATGGCCCAGATTCTTCCAGAGCCTTCTCATAAAGCTCTTATTGTGTCCTGGATGAGACCAAAGGAAGCACATCAAATGTTAGGCTATGTTACAGGCTCAGAAAACCAAGACAAGCCATGGTATTGTACATTTTCACCTTGGATGCTCTTTAGCTTTGGCTGCCTTACAAAAGGCACATCAGAAATAGGCAACTTAGGTTACCAGAATAGGCTGAGGTTTGGATGAGTTGAGAAGATGAGAAAGGATAGGAGAAGGATTAGTGAATGAAAAGAGCTCATTCTGTGTTCCTGTCTTTCTTCTTAGTCTAAGGAGTGATACATAAATTAAAAGCCATAATAACTTTATTTTTTTTTTATAAAGCAGAATGTTACAGAATACTTTGGAGGCAAGAGGAAAAAACCCTTAAAGCCTGCTTTTCATCTGCTGCCCACTCTTCCTCTTCCCAGAAATCCCTACTTGCCTCCCTGTTGTCAATATTTACCCTGCTTATATTGAAGGCATAAAGCTGTAAAAGTCTAACAGAGAATAGCAGGATCATCAGTTCCATAAAGGAGGAAACCACCCAAGCCTTATTGCATGCCTGGACAGGCTTGCAATTTCTGTCTCTTTGGTATCTGCTAGCTGTAGCTGGTGGGGTTGGTAAATGGTGTCTTTCAGTACACAGCTCTGAGAGAGGAGGAGGAGGAGTAATGATAGCTCAAAGCTCTGTACAAGCATTAAATAGCCTTAACTCAGTGCCCACCTCACCAGCTATGCATAGGGCAGCCTGCTTGACCCCTGCTGTGTGCCAGGAGACTGAAACAGAGATAAAAGTTAAAACAGTGCGTACAGAATTCAAGAGCATAGCTTCTTTTTGCTTTCTTATCTGTACAGGCTTTTCAATTGACTTTTAATCCTTCTTACACAGGCTGTTTAAATCCCATCAACAGTCTTAAGAAATTGAGATTTTTTTATATATATATATATATTAATAACTCATCCTTACCCAAGCAGACAGTTTTCAGGTTTCTTCTGAATGCTGCTGTATTCATTAAGCCTCTCAGTGTTGCCAGCTGGCCACTGTTTCTTGCTTGCTGGAAGACTTTTGAGTCCCTCTTTACTTTAGGACTTCACTGTTTTGGTTAAATTCCCTTACCAGGTACTTCTACATCTTCTGTCCTGGTCCTGTAGTGTTAACTGCAAAGACGATGATGATTTGGTGGCTCTGAAAATCTCTGTGATGCTTAGATGCTCTTTGGAAGGGTTGATTTATTGTGTTTGTTCTGAAGATGAGACAAAAAGAAAAAGCATTTGGATTTTCTTCCTCAGAAGCTATAGATTTAACACCATCTCTAAGTGATGCTGCTGAGTTTAGATGGATATTGTAATGGAGTTGATAGTTACACTGAAGGCTAGGGTTTTGGAACAGCTGTTGTAGGAACTGCTGATGTAACCAGCTGGAATTGTCCCAAGCTTGGGTGAGTGTTTGTCCAAAGAGAGAAAACAAATACAGTAGCTGTGGTGGAAGGGACAGATAGGGCTACCATTCTGTTTTCACATCAAATGTGTGTGTTTCTGTTTGCTGGCAGCTTTGCTTAGTAAGGAAACTTACAGGTTCAGTTCTAAGAATTGAATCCATCTGCAGAGATTTTACAGCAAAGCTCTTGGGCCATTGGGAAGGATTTAGTTGCAGTTTGGGTTGGAGACTTGGGTAAACTCAGATTTTCTGTGCAGTGCAGGCCTGCCTTACCTTAAACTTTCACTGTTTGAAACTTCTAACAAAGTCGAATCACTTACCGGCCTCATCCCCTGAAACCTGCTTTTCATCTGAGAGATGTGGTTTCCACTCCTTGCTGATGTGCTAGACAGCAATTCGTGAAGCTGCTGTCTTGGGGCTGTCCCTAAGCCAGACAAGTAGAGGGATGCTTTTCCCTAGGAGTCCTTGGCCCCAGATGCTCTTTCTTGCTCTCCCCACCTAAGCCTCTGGTTTGCCATCCCTTTCCAGAAACTTCTGGCTTTGCATTCTGCCCTGTCCTTAGTGGGCAGTGGATCCAGCTGTCAGGCACTGGGGAGGGAGGCAGCCTGTTGTCTTCTACTTTTGTATGTATCTGGTGCACAGGGACAGAGTTTTCAGCCTCTACCATCTGAGTTCTTTTAAGGTAAAAGGAAGCTGTGGTGTGACACTAGCTGAAACTTAGCCTCCATTTAGTGAACTCATGCAAATTTCAGGTTGATTAATAACAGGCTCAAACCCAGAGAAACTGTCCTAGACTTAGTGTTTGCTAGAGTGGTTCAGACATTTTCAGTCTGCAAGTCACTTTGATAATGAGCCATCCTTGCCAAGTGTTAGCCTGCTCTTATGCAGCCAGGGGTCTTTGGGAATAGCCACAGCCTGCAGCAGAGCAGAAATCAGATGGGTACCTTGAAAGAAGGTCTTAGCAGGTGGAGATTTAGAGTAGTACTGAGGAGCTGCTTTGCTTGCATCCTTTTCATGGTTCCAGGTCTTGTGTCATGGAGGAGCTGAGCTGCCTTTGGAAAGCAGCAGGGTCAAAAGGGACTGAAAATAGTAAAACCACAGAAAACTTACCCTGATTTGTCTGTATTACCTGGGTTTGTGTGACCCAAGTCACAGTGACTTCCTCTCTGTGCTTGCTGGAACTAGGGGATGCTCTGAAGAGAGAACAGCCTTTGTCTGCACATGGCACCACTGAGTGAGCACTAGGGCTCCTGGCAGGAGGGTGTGGGGTCAGGCAAGCAGATGGGGCTGCCCTGCAGATCCAGAGCAGGACTCGGTTAATTACAGCTCCACCGGGCTAGCAGGAAGCAAGTCAGGGCAGGGTAGGAAGGGGAAGAAAATCAGATTAATTCTACTGCAATTTCTGATTGTTTGAAGTTAAGTAGAGAAGTAATGGTGGGGAAGGTGCCACAGTGCAAGAAATGAAGGAGGGATGGGTGATGTAGGGAGGAGGGGAGCCCAAGCTGTGCAGAGGGAAGTCAGCTTGTGACTGAACAGTGATTAGTGTGCACTGATCTGAATCTAAGAGCCCAGCTGTTCTCTCTACATCCTCATCCTCTCCAGGTGTGTCCTTCAGAAACTGGGCTTTGTGTTCTGAATTTCATGGCTGCATTTGTTGAAGGGAAGAAGTTGGTGCAGAGGCCTTGCTGGGACTTGTGCTGAGGGCTGCACACATAGGCTGACAGCATCTAAATGTAAAGAGTTCCAGTATGGACATTTGATTCACATTATAGCGGAGTTCTGTTGTATAAAATAGGTCATGAAACCAGGGGCCTGCTGAAATGTCTTTCAGTGTGCAGTGTTCTGAGTCTCCTGCCTGGGCTGTGCTAGTCCCTTTGCAAAAATGCTGGGCAAAGGAAAAAGTCAGGAGATAATGTCACAGTCTGCAGCAGACAGGGTGACTCTTGGGAGTGTCACTTAGAAGTTAACTGAAAACCTTGGAAACTTTCTTTCTGGGTGTTTCCTACCCACTTTGAACATAATTCCAACACTTCTTTAATGAGTTTTCAGGTTGCTTTAAGGGCACCCAAGATGAGATCCTCTGCTTTAGGTAAATCACAGAAGTCAGGGGCTGGAAGGGACCTCCAAAGCTCATCCAGTCCAACCCCACTGCCAGAGCAGGATCACCTACACCAGATCACACAGCAATACATCCAAGTGGGTTTTGAGTATCTCCAGAGAGGCAGACTCCACAACCCCCCTGGGCAGCCTATTCCAGGGTTCTGTCACCCTCACAGTGGAAAAATTCTTCCTCATGTTTGCATGGCACTTCCTATGCCTCAGCTTCCACCATTGCCCCTTGGCCTGTCATTGGGCATCACCCAGCAGAGCCTGGCTCCAGCCTGGCACTCAGCCTTTACATATTTACAAACATTAATGAGGTCACCTCTCAGTCTCTTCTTCCCCAGACTGCAGAGCCCCAGCTCCCTCAGCCTCTCCTTGTAAGAGAGATGTTCCATTTCATAAATCATCTTTGTGGCTCTGTGCTGGACTCTCTCAAGCAGCTCCATGTCCCTTGTGAACTGGGGAGCCCAGAACTGGACACAGTACTCCAGCTGTGACCTAAATGATTGTTTGTAAGCAGGCAAGCTGTGGAGGTAAAGCACCCTTCCATCACAGGACCTGTGTGCCTCCCAGGGTGATGGACACCATACACTTATGTAATGGTCCAGGTTATTGCCAGAGTAAATATATGTGCTGTTGCTCTCTGCAGTTAGCTTAAAACTTCACATCTAATCTGTTGTCTCTAGTTCCCAGCTTTCACAATGTGCTGTTAGAAACTGTCTGAGCAGCTACTCCCTTTGCCCCCTGAGACAAGTGGGAACATGGGCTAAAGGTTGTAGATGGTCTGATCAGGAAGTTCACATCAGTTTCAAGTGCAGTTTCATAGCCTCTGCCACGCCTGGTGGAAGTTTTTGTGTGAGGAGAGGAGCAAAACATTATTTAGGGAGAGACTTGTATAAAGTGTATGGGAAAAATGGATGCAGCTGTATTCCTTCAAGTCTGATGGTGACCAAAAGAGCAGGATAAGTGCCATTAGCATTTACTTGATCCTTTGCTAGTTGATGGAGAGAAGGCATGAACTAAACTTCTCGTTAAAAAGTTTATTTACTACTTGAGAACTACGAATTGTTGTTGCTCTATTCTGTCAACAGACTGTTCATAAAACCCCACACAACTACCATGATGTTTTGTAAAAAATAAAATGCTTTAGCCATGAATAGCTCAGTGAAGGATGGATAAGCAAATGCAGAATTTAATTACTTTTAAATAGACAGTTTCCATCAAGAGACTTTGTTCTAAAAAGAAGTGGAAAAGGCATTTATTTGCCAAGTTCAGACTTCTGTTTCTATTGCACCTCACGATGATAGCCCTGACTTTTAAATAGGCTGCAGTCCTTCCCCTGGTCCTAGATGCTTGGCATTGAGAGTTGTTAGCCAGGAAGCCTCAGTGTGAAGCTGATGGTGCTTTAAGAGTGGCTTGGACACCTCTGTAGCCAATGTTCCTTAGCATTGTACTTTGAGGAAAAAAGTTCTGCACAGTGACTTGTTTGTGGTTGTTGTCTCTTTTTTAATAGCCATGTAAATGTCAACGAGCTGGCACAGGAGGCAGCATAGCAGGGTTGTAGGATAACCATGGCCAGTACCTTTCTGCCGTTCTTGTAGCTAGATGCCTTCTTAATTTACCCTCTCCCTTGGAGAGTATTCCTGTCATTTCTCTATACTCAGCCCTGGATTTGTGCCATCTATCCCCATACATGCTGGCTGCTTGTTACCAGGCAGGCTTGTCAGTGCTTGAGGATGGAGTGTCCCTCTCTTGGGAAACTTGTGGCCAGTAAGGCTTTCTTAAAACAAAGGATCATTTGTTGTTATGTGGAGCAACAATGGAGAGACAAGAATGCTGAGCCAAAAGTCTAAAGGTATGGTTTGGTTTATGTGAGTGTCTGTCTTGTTATGAGGCAGAGCAGGCAGTGGTGGTGGTTGGTGGTGGGTTTTTTCCATCAGTGAGCACCCATGCAGAGGCTTGGTCTGTTTTTAGGACCCTATAAATAGCCTTGTCATTACCCACACACATTCTTGTCTGTTTCACCCCTGCCCTCCTCCCCTCCGCCTCCTGCAAGATTGTATAGACAAGGGAAAAAAGGAATTTGGTCATTTGGGACTTCTGGTAACTGGTTATAGCCTCTGTAAAACAGCTGCTGTGTGCACACACCCAGGTGCCTGATGCCTTTGGGGCAGTCGGTGCTTGGCAGTGCCCAGGGAGCTAGATGTGATCTGGATGCTCTGCAGTTACTTTCCATGCTTTTTCCAGATTTGTTAATTTAACCTCCTCTGTGCTGGCCACCTGGGCTGTGTCCACATTCCCATCCAGAAATGTGATTTATTAATCTCCCTGTGAACCAGCTGCCCAGCTTGCTTCTAGCTGCTTTCCTCTTTGCTCTGCCCCTCAGAGCAGGTATGTTTGGGAAGGGTTCAGAGCCGTTAGGAGAATTTGGGCAGTTGCTTCTGTCATGTAAAAGAGGGCAAAGCCCTGCACTCCTGACATTTGCTGCACAAGTTTATATGGAGGTTATCCTGCTTCCCTGTTCAGGTCAGCTTAGGCGTGGTCAGATGCTGGATTTTGATTGCTTGTTCAAGGCCATTTCCCTCAGCCAGGGCAATGTGCTGCCAGAAACAACCTGAGGTCCCAAGTGATCCCAGCCTAAAACATTCCCTCCTACCAACATCTTGATTGTGTTTCAACAGAAGAATGAATACAGGACAGCTATTAAGAAAGTGCCTGCCTGTGTGTGCAAGGCTGCATTCATCTATAGCCCTGAGAATGAATTTGCTGTAGAAAATGTGGCCCTTACACATGAAAGAAAGGATAGAGGTGATACTGCAAGGTGAATTCAGGGATGCAAGGCTTAATTTATTCTTGGAAACAACAAGTGGGGCCCATGGAACCCTCTCGTTTGCCACAGCTGAACTTCCCTTTCTGCATCCTGATCAGTGCAAGCTCTGAACTTCACCTGCTAGCTGTGGACATGCAAACACTTTGCCTTGACAAAGTTACTCCCATGAGGCTTGAGTCTAGACAGATGATCCTCAAGGGTGGCCTCTCTCTCCTTAGCCCAATGCTCAAATTCTGCCCTGTCAGCCTTCACTAGTTCAAATGCAGATCCTGTTTTTTTTTTCCTGTGAGCCCTGGGTCTAAGCTCACCAAAATTATTTCTCCTGGACTCATCCCAGTCTTGTTTGTTTTAGCCATTGTGCAGTGATCCTTAATTCCTTATTTGCTACAGTTCTGGGATTTGGTCTCTGGTCCTTGTTGGCTGCAAGCCAAACTTGGATTGGCCTCAATTTTACCAGGCTCAGAAGAGCTCCAATAGTACATGTGAATTTCTTTCAAGTCACATTTCACATTGAGTTATATAAATCGATTACTCTTAGGAAATTCATTTTTACATTCACAAAAATAACAGAATAAGTGAAGCCTTAGACTCATGAAGAGACAGTTCAGAGGCCTTCGCTTGCTTTGAAGCACAGCTTGCATTGTGTAAAAGGTTTTGTTTGCAGTGAACTGCCCAGAGTGGTAAGGCAGCCTCCATCTGTGTAGGACAGGCTTCCCAACAGCATCTACGTGGTAGTGGTGAGGATGGTCAGACAGCACTCCAGCTGCATGGCAAGTAAGGTCCTTAACAGAACCAGTTATGAAGACTAGGACCTGCAGGAAGTTCCCAAGGGTGAACTGTCACAGAGCTGAGAAGGAGTATTTGTCCCTTTTCCCTTTTCAGGATTCATCCTGAGGAGAAAGGGCTTTACAAAAAAGATATCAAAGTGAATAGGTTGGATAGGTTTGGTAGGTTGGACTGGATGATCCTGAAGGTCTCTTCCAACCTGGTTGAGTCTATGATTCTATGAATCCCAAGTCCAAGGAGCTGTGCAAAATGTCTTGGACATGACTGTGACCTGTGAGTTTTCTAACCAAAGGGAAGAGGGGAGGCTTCTTTAGGCCAAACCATTTGTAGACAGCTGTGACCTGTGTTACATTTTATTCTTACTGATTGATCTCCAAATACCCTCTCTTATTGAGGTTAAACTGCATGGGTTTTCTTAACCTTAATGTTTGTTTAGTACTGAGACAGACAGCAGAGTGACTGGCAGCTTGTGGATTTTCCATTCCCTAGAGAGGCAGTCCACAGCTGGAGAGCTGATCTCCTCTCCATACACCCTCTAGCCACCAAAAGATCAGAAGTTACTAAGGTCAGTTTAAAAACTGGTTAACACAGACTTGCATCTGGAGAGGGCTGGGTCTGGGGGGGCATTGTTCACCAGAGTGTTTCTTTATAGTGCATAAGCTTAGAGCTACCTCAGAAGGGTATCAGAAGAAAGCACTTCTCTAATGTGGGTATTGACAGCAAGCCAGCCAAACAGCTTCTATGGTTCAGCTGCTGTTCATTAACCTGGGAGGAGCTGTGTACCCTCATAAAAAGGGGGAAGAATAATCTGCTAAGACATTCTTCCAATCTACTAAGCTTTAGATATGCATCTTTAATCTACCTATTTGTAGTAGTCTTAGAAACCATAAATCTGGTTTTTTGTGTCCCTGCCAAGGCATGAATAATCTCAAGATCTCAACTTCTTTTAGCTCCCTGAATGAAGCTTTGTACTTCTGCTACCTAATAAGTGCAGGAAGGAATGTCAAATTCAGACAAGCTTTGGGGAACGAATAAACCAAACCCCCTTGTGGTTTAGGGCTGGGGGGCAAGCACTTCAGAAGAATGACTCTGGGGGGAATAAGTGTCCTGAGTGACAAACCAAATAGTGTGTGGAAAGATAGAGCCAAATGAGGTGAATTGAAGTCAGTCAGCTGTGAGAACAGCTCAGGTGTAACAAGTGAATCTCACAGCCTCTTGCAGCTTTAAGAAAGCAGATTTTGGATCTACTGGTGGGGCTGCAGTGGGTTAGCGGAAGCCCTTTATTACTTGCAAGTCCCCTAAAAGCTGAATATGTGGCCATTAAGACAGCAATGTGTATGAAAGAGGTAGAAAAATACCATTTGAAGGATGGATAAGGTTTGAAGAACAGACAGTGAATATAATCTCAATATTTTTAAATGCAGCCTTGCATTCCTAAAGACAGCAAAAGGAAAGCTTCTGTATGTTGCTCTAAGCTTATTTCCTGATGTGGGCAGTTGTCAGGCCTCCATTCTTCTAAACACCCTGGGTTTGTTATTATTTATCATACAGGTGTCAGGTGCAATGCCTTTCTGAAGGGGCAGTCCTCTTTGACACATACAGCAAGAATTTGGTTGTGCGAAGAGAGTTTATCCTTCTCCCCAGACCCTGATGTACTGATTCCAATAACAGAGTTTTGTGAAGACAGACAAATGAGATTGCTAAGGTTAGATCAGGGAGAATGCTCTGAAGTCCTGACCGTTTTTTCTTGACTTGCATGCTAGGGTGATAGATTTCCTCTGCTTAAATTCTTTCCTCCCTGTAATGAATGTTTCCATTGCTGTGCCTCCCATCGTGTTATCATGACAAAGATTTTTTTGCTCTTTTGGAAGTAACAAATGTGTGGTAAAGGCATGGAAGAGATTAGGAGAGGCATTTGAAGTTTGTTATGAAAAAAGTAATGGTTGTGGATAGCAAGGAATGAGGGGAATCCACAGGGAAGTGTTCACAGTGGCCAGTGTGGGGCTGCTTAGTCATTGCTGAAACACCTGATGTGACTTCGTTAAGGCTCCAGATTAGGTGGAGCTGTTGAAGCTGTTCTGGTTGAAGAGATTCTTGCCCCTCTGCTTTTATTGCTGCCAGAAGTTGCACCACCTGAGATCTGGCCATTGTTTGTAATGCCTCTGTCTGTCCAAGTGAGCTAAAACAGGAGTAAACAAACAAAACAATCAACTCTTACCCCAAAAGAGTCCTCCAATGGCTTTAGCTGTAGGCATTACTGAGTTCCCTTTGCAGCAGCTGAGTGGGCAGGTTTTAGGGGACAGACCTGTCCCCCTCAGAGAGCAGTGACACCCAGGGTAGTGCAGTGACCTCTTCAGCTGGTGTAGCTGCAGCTGGGAGACACCGAGCAGCTGGGAGCTCTCAGTGGGGTTAAGGACACTGAGGGTGAATGCTGATGTTCACAGCCATTCTGCTAAGCTTGCTACATCTTGCCACAGTTACTGCTACCTTGTGAAACTGCAAGAGGGGGAAATCAGTCTTAAAAACTAACATCAATATCTCAGAGCCCTGGGAAGTGATCTGCTTTTACTTGTAAGTGTTCCTGCGCAAGAATTCCCATCCTCTGAGAAATTCCCATCCTCTGAGAAATTCATTTGATGTGAGGGCATTGCAGGAACAGGCACTTGGAGTGCTCCTGCTTGGGTAGCTTTTCTGTGGAAAGAATTTAAGATCTTGGTTTACCAGTTCTTCAGAGTCATCTGTTTGTGCTGAACTGGCCTCAAAAAAAGTTGCCCCATTGGACTGCAGTGGAACGGTTCCAAGTTACAGCAGCAAAGTGCTGACACATGTGTTTGCAGGACTAGGCTTTTCACACTGACACTGATTGGTCCCCTTTTAGCTTCATCAGGACATTTACTTAGCTGTGGCAATAAGGAACAATTGCGTTTCTGATGACTTAACAGAGGGTGCACAGATGCTGAATGCTGTGCTCTGCAAGCAGCTTTTATGGCAGTGCTTGCTGAGCAAGAGGTGCCTTCGTGCTTTCGGTGATGTCTGCCTGGGGTGGCTGTATGTGTAGCGGTCACACGTTCTAGGTGAAAGGAAACCTACTGTCTGTTGATATTTTCATCTTAAACATTTGTTGGTGTTGTTTTCCCTCAGGAGTGTTTCACTTGAGCTCTTGTTTCCTTGCATCGATCCATAGTCAAACATCCTCTCATGTTTCCCCAGGGGAATGCTCAAGCTGTGCAAACCAGACCATAGATCTGCCCCCGTGTCCCCACGCTGCCCTGGCCTCTGAGCTCATCAGTAGCCAGGCCAGCCTGGTGCTGTGCTCCACGTTCCCCTGTGAAATTGCTCCTGTAGCTTGCCTTGCTGGCCTGCCAGTGAGAATCACTTTGGTCTGCTGTTGGTGCTGGTTTCTCCATGAGCATGTGGCTTAGTGGCTTCGTGTGCTCTTTCACTTGGAGGAGTTATGCTTTGGAAATACTTGTGTGAGGGCTGGGGTGGGGAAAGCACTTGCAGCAGACTGGGGTGATGAGATGCTGCTAAGGCAGAGGCATACCTGGGGCCCGAGCAGAGCTTGTGTACTCAGGCCATATGGGAGAGCTTTTAAGACCATTATTATTTGTTTGCTACACCTCTGCAACTTCCCCTTTGTACATGCTTTTTTCTGACATGCTGTCACTGCCTTCATCTATCCTGATAAAGCAAAGAACATGGTATAATTTTCCTACCTTCTGCTCTTGAGTTGGTTGTTTAATGAGAGAGAATTTCCCTTGAACGATATTAGGGAAAAAAATAATAAAATCTGTCTGCCAAGCTTCTTTGTATAGGAACAAAAGTTACCATCAGCAGGCTTCCCCACAAATAGCCAAGCAGGGCAATCAACCGCAGGGGGTGAAAATCCTTCAGGGAACTCTGGGACTGCTGCCCTCAACCTTTTGGTTCCCCCCCCCCCCCCCCCCCCTTTTTTTTTTTCCTTCGCCTTTTCCTCCCCTGCCCCCTTTCCTTCAGAGGGTGTTACCAGTTTCATGGATGGGAATGACCTTTGATCTGACATAGACTTCAGGTGGTGAGGCGTCCTCTTGCATTTCAGCTCTCAGGTAATTGCTCTCTTGCAAGAGTTTTTTTCTCAGCACAAGCCAATTCTTTGCCTGTGATGCAAGAGGAGCCCATTCCTTCTCTTTTTTGTTATGTTTTGGCCTGAAGTAAGGAAATAGGCAGTGGGAATTAAACAGTGTTGCTCATTAGTTTATTTTATTAGCTCACAAAATGCAACCTGTCTTGCTAGTATTGCATTCTTCTTTTTTCCATGCTGCTGTTGAGCATTTTATGAAGGGCAAGTAGTTAGGAAGCACACTTCTGGAGAAACTTAACCAGCTTAAAGCCAAGGCCCCCCAGGTCTCCTACTTGGGCATCTCTCAATAATTTAACCTTACAACTGCTATTAAACCTTCAGAAAAGGCGTATCCCTTGGTGCTCCAGTCAGCTGCACTGCCCAGAGAGGTGGTGGTGGTGGTATTTGGAAAGGAAGCCTTAAAGCTTCCTTTCCAAAGGTGAAGAGGAAAGGAAGCCTTAAAGCTTTAGCATTAAAAAATCTTTAGCATTAGAAATGTGCCCTGAGCCATGTTGCTGCCTTCCCCTGGCAGCTCTGCCCTCAGCGTCTTCTGTGTTTGGCTGTAAGATTTGCACACCCACAACAGGGGCAGCCTGGGAGCAGCTTTTCAGCCTTCAGTTTTGCATTTAACAGAAGTGTAAAGTTCATTGTGATGGAATTCCCCTGCTTGGTTGGTAGATAGCTTGGTAGAATTCAAAACAAGCAGCCCGAATTGTAGACAAAATTCCTTCCCAAAATTGAGTAAGTTCGAGGGGTTAGAGCTGTCCTGGCCTCCTTCCATCAAAATTGCAGCAAAAGTTCTCAGGGGTCTGTCATATTTTATTTTAATTGAAAATATTTAAAGGAAAAGTGATCTGGCAGCGTTGAGCTTTATACATCCTAGATTGCTGTGGAAGACGAAAGAAAAATAATGTTAAAAATTAATAAGATTATAGATGGCCAGCTCAGGGACTTGTTTCTTTTGAAATAATTGGTGCCATAAAATCCCAGAGCAAAAGAGATGGGAGATGCAAGGCAGGCATCTGGCAGAGTTTCTAGCCCTGGGGGGTGGAGGAGAGCAGCAGTACAGCCTGCTGCAAACAAAGGCTGAGTGTTTTGCTGATGTGATTGCAAAACATATGTTTGCCCAGGACTGTTATGATCTTGGGAATAGGCAGGAGGCCAGATTTCTGCAGCAGCATACTTAGTCACACAAATATCTCCAATATGTCAACCTCCTGCGATTTCTCTGTTTAAAAGCTGTAATTAGTTTGTTGCTTAAAGAGAAGGTAGAAACTCTTGTATAAGGAACGGAAGGAAAACGTAATGAGAAGAAAGCAAAAAGTGACGTCCAAAGAGATTCTGTGTGCTGAAGAGAAGTGGAGCAGCGCAGGGCCGGGCTCAGGGGCCCCAGGCCGGGGCTGGTTTGGGAGCCTGCGGGAATGCTTGCCCCGGGCCGGACGGCCGCACGCAGAGGCTGTTGCCGCTTCTCCCCCTGTTCGGGGCATCTCTTGGTGTTCCTGGGCGGCGGCGGGCACCGGGGAGAGGGTCCGCGGCGAGCAGCTGTGCGGCCAGCAGCCGTGGGCCGGCCCTGCCCGGCGCTCCGCCCTCAGGGAGGGCCGCGGGGCGGAGGGAGGCCTAGCCGCGGGTAGGGCCCGCCCCGGCGGCGGGGGCGGTGCGGCACAGCCGGGGCCGGGATGCCGAGGGAGAACGTTGGCCGCAGCCCCGCAGCGCTGGCGTGAGGGTGGCGCGGCCGGGCCCCCGGCAGCAGGTACTGCGGCGGGAGGCAGGGAGGGAGCCTCTCCGGGGAGCAACAGACACCTGTGGAAGGTGGGGAGGGGGCCCGGGGCAGGAGCTGGCGGGCTGCTCGCTTGATCCTTAACGACGTCGTTCAGAGCTGCTGGAGGGGAGCTTTGGGGGATTCGCAGGTCCTTCCCAGCTGCCTCCTAGGGGACAGTCAGCCCCGGCTGACAGGGGTATTGCAGAGGCTGTCGTCAGCCTCCCTCTTGCCACCTGGTCCCTCCCTGGCAGCGCTGCTGTGTGCGCGGTGTCTCTGCTGGGCTTTATGCTCATTTTGCCTCTGACTATCCCTTCTGGGTTTGCACAGACTTGAAGGATCCTTTCGAAAGAGGGAGGCTGATCTGGTGTGTCTGATAGGGGAGAGCTGAATGGAGTTGTAAACAACGAGCCAAAGGCAGTCCACTGGGCGGGAATTAAAAGGCTGCTTTGGGTTTCTTCTTAGTGTCACCGAGTTTAAGATTTGTCTTTTAGAGGGAATCTTAAATCCTCAGACTGCTGCAGCTTGCCACAGAAAAACGATTTTTTTTTTTTTCTTGGTTTGTGCAGATCTAATACCTCTTGGATACAAATGGCTTTGCTTTGACATAACCCAGCAGTGCAGTCTACATAATGCAAACGGTAACTGTCACGTTTAAACTTGCTTCCTTCTGTGTCACTGACTTACTGGTCCTTAAACGGTGTTTCCAGCCTGGAAATCCCAGACGTTCCCTCCAGATCCTCTGTCCTTTGATACTGTTTGTGTCGTACACACGAGGGAAGTGGCACATCGAGGAGCCAGGCACTAACCATCGAAATTCAGCCTCTGGGTTTCAGTGAGCTCATATCAAAAGTAAATTGGGTTGTGGTCTCCAGGCAGTTGTGTCACAAAACCACTTCAGGAAGAGCGATTACTGCCGAGGAAGGAGAGGTAGCATTTAGTGCCTTGAGACTGCTCCAGTTGGACCTGCTCCTACTGCTTGGTCCTAGAAGTTGGTCGGTGAAGAAGCTGACCAGGGGAAGAAGTGTTAAGAGCTTGAGGCTGAGGAGCGTGAGCTTTGCCAGCAGGGTGTGTGACCCTGGGCACACGCTTGCCTCGATTTTTGTCTTAAATCACATAAACTAGCTGAGGATGTTTCAGAAATCTGCTGTTTCAAAGGGCTTTAAGTGCAGAGTGACTGTGAAAGTAACGAAAGCATTTAGATCCATGTGAGAAGGACGTGTGCTCTGTGACATAGAAAGGGCTCAGTGTTGGCTGTGCTGTAAGCAGCAGGTCTGTGGGACAGTGCTTTGCAGGGGGGAAGGACATGTGCTCAGTTCTGTAGGTCCAGGCAAGTGCAGACATGTCTGGTGCTTCACTTGAGTGACAGTCTGAGATACCCTGAAAATGGAACCGCTGCAAAAACAACTCAGAGCAGTTCTGAGGTAATTTCTCAGTCACTTTAATGGGAATCAGGGTTTGCTTGAGAAAGCCACAAAAATTCCAACTGCTTCTCCCTTAGGTAAATTAACACAATGGGAAAACCTGCTGGTTGTGCTTAGCCCCACGCTTAGAAAAGTGTGTAGAAAAGGTGTAGATTTGTGATCTTTTTTCCATTTTAGCATTGGTAGGAAAAGAATCCTATTTCATCACTGTTCTTTGTTCCTTAAACCATTTTCCCAAAAGCTACTTATCTGGTAAGAAATCTCCAGTAGCTACTGCATTTAGCAGAACTGAAAATACGTTTTTTTAAGCTGAGCCTGGTGATAAAGAACTTCTCCTGTGAGGCCAGTTGTGCCAGTCATTGCCATTAAGATCCTAAACAAGGAAACTCCAAATTTCTAGCCGGGCAGTGTCACCACCAGTGAGATTTTGCTGTTCCTGGCTTTAAAGGGGAAGTAGGAGTGGGAGACAGTGACTGAAGCTGCAGCAGCAGCAGCTTCTGAAACTGGCAAGTCTCAAAGTCTCTCTTGGAAATGCAGAGCAAGCTTCTTGGGCATTTGGATGCTTTGTGGCATTTTATCCTGTGACCATACAAAGCTCTCAATGGGTGTTTTTAATGTTAACTCAAATGCATACCATGCTATACTAAGCTGGATTTTCAGCGCTGGCACACTGCGGGGGTTTGCTCTGCTAAGAGGTTGTATTGAGGAGTTTTTAACTCACCTTTCTTAATCCTTAACGTGGGTAGGGATGCACTTAAAGTGATCACTGGTTATCTAGGAAAATGTCCTTTCCCAAACAAGTTACCTCGGACTCATTTCCCTCCTCTGGTTCCTTCCTTTAGATTGTTTTATATTGCATTGCCAGGTGTGATTTTCATCTGGCTCTGTTTGAATCCAGTAGTGTTTTGTGCTTAACCAGCATTCAGATGATTCAGGAGAAGATAGGAGTCCAAACGTGGCTTAGTGAAACAAACAGATAATGATGTTTTCACTTTGTCTGTCTATGATACAATGTTCTTTTTGTCGTTTAGAGGCTTAAGTTAGTATGTAAATAAATCTCTGTGGGAGATAGAACATTTGATATTGAGACTGACTGTACTCGAGGGGAGCAAAATGACTCAGTGCTAATACCAGGGAAGCAGTCTGAAGACTGTGGTTCAGGGCTGGTGCTCAGCTCATGAATCCCCAGTGACTGGAAATTAACAGTTTGGTACCAGTCCCCATAGTCGTCTGGCAAAACTATAATTGAATTTTGGAAGAGGTTTTGTGATAAGAGGCAGAGCTGTAGCTGCCAGGAGTCAGTAGTGGGGGAGGAACAGGGATCTGAAAACACATTTTAAGCATGCAATGGAGCAAGAGTTGCAGCTAAGGTTAGGTAGCTGCTCCTGTTCCAGAGACCCTGCATCTTGGCTTTCAACTTAACTCTGCTCCAGTGCTTCTAGGTGAAATTTCTGATACTGTGTGTTTAGAAATTACTTTTTCCTTCACTTCTATGTTAAACAAGTTCAGAACCAAAGCAGATGATGTTGTTACTAGCAGAGATGATGGGTGTTGTACTTCAAGAATTTACAGCTCAGTTTTCCAACTTGAGCCTGTACATAATTTTGATAGGAATGCTGTTCCTGTCAGGATGCTTTACAAAGGTACCTAAAAGTGAACTTGACTGACAGGCTTAAAATACAGAAAAAGCCTTAAGCAGAGTGAGTTTATGTGTCAGAGGTTTTAAAGTGGTCTTTGAAAACCTACAAGCATGCAGTACAGATTTTTGGTCTAGTCCTTGGCTGTACTAAGTGGGTCAGACTGGTGTGAGAGAATGCTAGCTGGGAAGTATGTAATTAAGTTTGCAAACTTGTCTCATTAACTCTTCTGTCTCAGCTCAGAAGAGCTGTTTCTTGATGTAAATTTGCATAAAACATATTTCCTGGCTGAGAAGCCTCTTAAAAGGCACACAGGCTGATGCCTAAGGCATTAGCCTGTGGCAGGAGAGATCTCAGGTCAGGCTGCCAGTCTTCTGTAGCAGCCTTTCTCACCTTATGTAGTGCTTCTCTTCCTCAGTTTTTCTCCTGAGTGGGGAGAATACTCTTGCCCTGCCTCACAGGACTAGTGCATGACTGAACAAAACACATGGGACGAGGTGTTCAAGATACAGCAGTGATGAGGGACATGCAGATCCAGAAGAGGAAATAAGAATTGTGGCTGTACAGAAATACAGGTTACATAAGGGGAAAGAGGAGGCTTTTCTGTGCTTTCTGAGGTCATTTCTTGCAGCAAGGCAATGCAGCATTTATATGGCTAAAGTCTTGCTTCTGTATCAAGGTGCACCTGGAAGGTGAGCAGTGGATTGCTTTCTGGTGAGGCTTACCTCCCTCCATCAGCTGTGAGCTTCTGCATGCTGACAGTGAAATCTGTTCCATCCTCAGTGCTTAGCTTTGCAGTCCAATTGAGTGCTATGTTCTGTCTTTGAAGGCAGGGTGTCTCAGATGCATCAGTATTATTATTGTTATGTATTATTTGCACCTGAAGTCTCAGTTGTGGTTGGCTTTCTGCTGAGCTTGGAGCTGTATTTGGCTGCAGAGCTTCTAGACTGAATGGAAGTGGTGTGGCAAGGTTAATAAACAGGAGGAAAGAAGCTAGGAGAAGTTGGATGCAGAAAATAAGGTGCTAGGTAGGTCACTTTGGTGTGCAACTTGATGGTCTGGAATCACCTGAAAGTTGCTTATGCTTTTGTAATAACCAAAACAAATATTGGTTGCTTGCAGCTGCTGCTCATCCTAGCCCTGGCTGTTTTGCCAAGTGGTTGTGCTTCAGGTGAGGTGCTTGGAGAGGGCGGTGCAGGAGAGAGATGTGTGGCTGGTCAGGATGCAGGTCTTGCCTTAGACAGGGAAAGCTGGAGAGCAGTGCTCCTTGAGTTGAGTGTACTTGAAAGGTGGAGGCCTAGTGAAGGGCATCGTGAAGCACAGAAACATGAAAGGAAAGATATTCTGGGACTATTTTGAGAATCATCAGTGTGTTGGCTATGTAGGATTTGCAGTGATACTGGGAGCACCCAGAGCTCTCTGCAAGTTCTGAAGTGCTAGAGCTTGATTAAATGCTGCTGCTGAAAGGGGAGGGGAAAGAGTGTTTAAAAGGTCTGCCATAGCTTGTAACTGAAGAGTAACAATTCTCAGAAGATTCTTAATGTGTCAGAATTTGTACAGCTCTCATAACTGTGGTAACCATGCACCTTGAGCTTATTTCTGTTCTCAGCATCCTCTGGAAGAAACACATTTGCCCCCATTTTGCAGGTGGGAAACTGAGATTCATCTTCACAAATCCTTTACAACATCTCCATTAGAGACTTGATCCTAGGCTGCTCAAAGCATAGGCTGGTGCCATGATTTCAGGGGGATGCTTTCTCTTCTGATTTACTTGATCCCAAAAAACCCTCTAAGTCATTTTGTAGAGGGTTTGGTTACTTCACTAATACAGCCTGTTACATGCAGTGTAATGCTAGCAGGTTGATCTCTGCATGCTCTGAAAGCTGTCGTGTACTGATACTGATGTATTCCAGACTGTAAAGCAAAATATGTTAGCAGCCTGCTGATCCCAGATTTTAAATCTTGGTGTGTTTTGAGTTTTTTTTCTTCCTGTAACTCTTCTGAAACATAGTTGTTCAAGAATTTAAACTTCAAGGTATTTCTCTTGGAGTGCATGAGCTGGCTGACAACTGCAGATATCTGCTGAGTTAAATGATGCAAACAGGCTGCTCTTCCTTGCTGTCACTTAGATGTAAGATGTTTCTCTAATTTGCTAGTATAGTTGTAGCTGAGATAAGAAGCTGTGCTGGAGCTCTGAGAGCAAGTAAATGTTAAGATACAAATTTCGTTTTTAAAGTGGCCTTGCTAGGGTCTTGGCTGGCAGGCAGAATCTGTTGGTGAATGTTGGGATCCTCATCAGGAAGAAGCTAGATCACAAACTTCACTATCTGGTAGGAAGAGCTGCCCTTTGATCTCATTTTATCCAAGTAACACTTGAGAAATGACTTAGGATTTAAGGAGACTGTCAAGAGTCTGGCTTGGTAGTTCTGACTTAGACCTGTGCTGATTGTTTCTGACTTTCTGAAGCTGGTTTTTAGTCTTGGGGGAAAGTTCAGGGAAGGGTAACTCATTAATAAAATTGCTTCTCGTACGATGAACTCGTGCAAATAGAAACCTCAGCTAAAGGCAGGAAGAGTGCAGTAGTTGAGTGTGGCCAGTCCTGCTGGTTTGTTACAGCCTTTATCTAGGTGGAGGAAATGGAGCAAGGTTAAAAACTGCACTTGGCAGGTAGCTTTTAGGGCCTTCATTTGCTTCTAAGGCCTAAACCAGCTGAAGGTGCCCCTCTGCTCTGTGAGGCTTTGAATGTTTGTGTTCATCTGAACACGGCTGAGAACCTGGATGGGGTTGGTATCATCAGAAAAGGAGTGGTTTGGGCCTTGGAAGAGAGACAGTGGATGTGCTTTAAAAGATAACCAGAACAGAGGGAACAGGTAAAGGCTCACTGGTTATAGCCTAGTGTTCAGCAGTCAGCTCCAGCCACAGCTTCAGTCCCAGGTCTCTCTTCATCACTAAGAGCGCTGTGCCATCAGCTGCCCCTTTGAGCTGCTTCAGGTGCCAGGGCTCCTGTTTTTTCTGGGGAAGCCATGCTACTGGCCTAGGAGCAAGCACAGATCCACAGAATGGTTTGGGTTGGAAAGGATCTTGAAGATCACCAAGTTCCAAGCCTCCTGCCATGGGCAGGGACATCTTCCACTAGCCCAGGTTGCTCAAGGCCTCATCCAACCTGACCTTCAACACCTTCAGGGAAGGGGCATCCATGACCTCCCAGTTCCCAGTGTCTCACCACCCTTACTGTAAAGAATTTCTTCCTAGTATCTGGAGTGCTGTGCAGATGGAGTGGGGCTCTGTAGCAATGGGGAGGAGTGAACGTGTGGAGACATGTCTGTGTTTGGTACATGCCCTGTGGACCTTGCTGTGCCTTCTCACATGCTGGAGCCATGGCTCCTACCCTTCCAAAGGGAATGGTTTAACAGGCAGGGCACAAAAGCACCTGAGTCTTTTGCTCCATGTCTGCATGAAGGGCCCAGGGTGCCACAGACCTGGCAGGAAGCTTTCTCTAGCTGAGGGCAGAGGGCAAGCAGTGAGCTGCTGGAGGGGGGAATCCAACCTCCCTCTCACCTCTGAGGCAGTGCCTGAGCAGTATCCCCTCCCTCCCAACCTGAGCAGCTTTTTATCCTATCTCAAAAAGCAAGCAAATGCCAATGTACATCAGGTACTTTCAGCAGTTTAAGAGCTCTTTGAGGTTGGGCAAAAAGAAATCTGATTAGGGTTACAGCTGTTTCATTTCCTGACAGATGCACAGGGCGCTGCGGATGTGCACATGCAGCCGTCTCGGTTTGTATCAGTGGCACAACCACACAGCAGCCGGCCGTGTACTGAACTCCTTGTCCTGGACACCCTGCCAAAATAGGCTTTATGCAGGAGTTTCTGTGAAGCAGGTTGCAGAGTGTGTGTGTGTGTGTGTGTGTGCACATAGATTTGTGTGTGCTTTGGTCGGTTGGCAAGGCCTCTGTTGTTGAACTTCTTGTGGCTGGAGCAGGGTGTGAGGCTGTAAACAAGTGTGGCTAATTATAAAGCACTCCTGGTAAAAATGGTTTGCATTTGTACAAATGGTCCTAGGAGAAGGAGCTGGGTGAGAGTACAATGAGTACCCAAATAAGCCCAGCTCTGAAGGGAGAACTCTTTCCTGCTGCCACAGCTAAAAAGTTGTTCATAAGTAAATGCTGAGCTGGTGTAATTTTCTTTTCTAGGAACTCGGAATAAGAATTCCTAGACCACTGGGACACGGACCAAGCAGATTCATCCCCGAGAAGGAGGTGTGGTAGTGTTTTCCAGTACACAGTGAACTTTATGCTTTTAAGGAACACCCTTTTAGTAGTAACCCACACTTGGTTTCAGGACAGCTGCTGAACTGCGAAACATTTTCAGTCGTGATTACATTCAGTCCTGGGGAGGCTTTGGCCACTGTTATAGGCTACCCAAGCAGGGAAGCTTTGGAAGAGTTCTGACTCCTCCTGCACTGCTGTCTAGCATAGGAGAAACCCAATCCTGTTTGCTCTAAGAGTGTTTTCTTGTGACCATCCGGATGTAATTTCCTACTGGTCCACAAGGCACCTGCCCCCTGCTGTGTGCTTGCTTTTTCTTGAGCTGCTTCTACTGCTCTGGATAATCTGAGAAGCTTCAGAGTGCTGTGGCTGAGCATTGCTAGTGCTTCTCTCCTGATTGTCTGGTAAGAGAATTTGGAGCAGAGGAGAGGTTAGTAATGCGCCTGTGGTTTTTCTAGGAATTTTAGAGCCTTAAATTTCAATTTCCTTTTAGTTTTCCTCTCATCACCTTAGATGGCTTTTTACTTCTTCCCTTTTTTCCCCTCTTAGTAAAAATGATGATTCAGTTTGTGTCTTTACAATAAGCTAAGATCAGCTTTGTGTTTTACAATAAGCTAAGATCAGCTTGGGGCATTGAAGAAAGTGAAGCTAAGACAGTTAAAAATGAGAAGTCAGTGAGAAAGCATAAAGCAAAAGAAATTTCTTCTAAGTGAGAGATACTAAAGGGATTTTATGTGCTGTGCCATGAGGAGATTTAGAATTGCTTTCAGTGCTGTGCTAACAGATTTCTTGACTGTTTCACTGGCACTCCCTCAGACCATGTCACTCTCTGCTCTTTGTGGTCAAGCAGACCATTCAGGTGGGAAGCGAAGACGCCGTGATGCACACTCTGTTTGCCGACTCCTTTGCTGCGCTGGGCCGACTGGACAATGTCACCCTGGTGATGGTTTTCCACCCACAGTATCTGGAAAGCTTTCTGAAAACTCAGCACTATCTGCTGCAGATGGATGGTCCACTCCCGCTGCACTACCGGCACTACATCGGGATCATGGTATGCTGGAGCGGGGAGCTGCCGCCAGAAGCAGCCTCTTGGGTGGGCTCTGGGCTTGTTCAGTAGCAGTTAATGCTCTGGGGTTGCAGTTTCTAGTTGGGCATTTCATCAGGGGTAGAGGGGGAAAGCAGAGGAGGTTTGTCTGCTTTACAAACTCTTTCATATGAGCAGTGCTTTGCAGTTTTGGTGAGAAAGAAGGGGGGAAAGTCTGTTGTAAAGCAAGACAATTGCTTATTTTCAGTCTCCTTAGTGCCTCAGAAAGTTGGGTTTGTGTGTGTCCTGTCAAACACACCTCCCTCCAACTCAGTCTGCCCCATCATCCATTTCTGAAGGGCTGAATGCTGAGCAGGCTCTCTGTGAGCAGAGGCTGATTTCATCATTTCTAGTCTGCCAGGTCAATGACCTTTGCTTGCTGGAGTTTAATTCAAGTTTGGGGCTGTGCTGTAATTTCCTGCAGAAGGTGTCACTGTTTGAATAAATGATACTGGGTCTGTGCTTTGCCAAAAAGCTGCCATTAGTCTCTTCTTGCTGTGTGCATTCTAAAACCTCCTTTTGTTTTTGCTGGTGGAAGTTGACCTCACAGCAGCCTTGCTTCTTCTCCAGGGGACAGCACTACGCAGTATGGATTATTTGCCTTAGGACAGACAATGAATCCATGCCTGCACTTCTCCCTGGACATAAGCATCTTGCAGCTGTAGCCAGCATAGTTACAGTGTGCATGACTGAGGAGTATTTCTGTTGTGAGAACAAGAATCTAAACAGGCTGATGTGTTCATCTCTGCTCATCTCTTACACTTCAGCCTTTGATCACTGCACGTCTTACTTGACTATTTTGAAGGAATGCTGACTTATGGTAGTCTTCCTAAAGCACTGACTTACTGGCCTTGTTCTCTGTATCACAATGGTGTTTTCTAGGCTGCAGCACGACATCAGTGCTCTTATCTTGTTAACCTCCATGTCAATGACTTCCTTCATGTTGGTGGAGACCCTAAATGGTTGAATGGTCTGGAAAATGCACCTCAGAAACTGCAAAATTTAGGAGAACTGAACAAAATGTTGGCTCACCGACCCTGGCTTATCACCAAGGAACATATTGAGGTAAACTCTTCATGGAGTAATGTGAATGTGCCCTGATGTTTCAGTAATGCTGTCACAGGTTTTGGGTTAAAAGCCAAAGGGTGAAGGATGTTCTGCCTTGCTGAGCTCCCTGTCAGTGTTCTGTCACTCTGACACTGATGATGTCATACTGCTCATGCCCTTGTAATGCTAACATGGTATTTACTGCTTATGAATGGTGAACAAATTCAATTTCCAGCACACTGACACTTCACAGCTGTCATCTCAGACTTCTGTTGGTGCCATGACCTTGTGCTCAGATGGGCTTCTTAAGTCATGTGGTTTGAGTAGCCAGAACCCCCTGAGCATTTCTGAGATGCTGCCAGAGGTTGTGCAGAATACCAATCATCACGTTTCTGTCTCAACTGCTGATGGTTCACATGCTTAGTTTCCAGGCAGGGTTGGAGGGAGCAGGCTGGCAGAACAGCCCAGGGTGAGCTGGCCCAAGCCAGCCAGGACTGCAGCACCAACAAGCCACCAAGCAGCTGCTGCTGCCCCCTCCTCTGAGGACCACCCAGATCAGCCAGCTTCAAGGGTTTGGTGCAGCAATAGCAGCTCTCACAGCAGGGCTGTGCCTGCCCTGGGCCTGGGCATGCTTACTGGAGCAACTCCTCTGCTCTTTACCTTTTGTGAGGAGGAAGTGGGTGCTGGAACTTTGTCGGGGCTGTCTGCTAGGTGGGAGGCAGCAGCAGCAGCAGGTCCTGCTGGGAGGCAGGGTGCTGGGCTGTGGGGGAGGCCACAGGCTCTGCCAGAAGGCCCCAAACCTCCCACACTTTCCTGCTTGAAGGGGAAGTTGGGGGTTGAAGCTGCTTGTCAAATGTAGAGCATTCCACCCACAGGGACAAGATGGAGGGAGCCTGGCCTTGATGCCAGGCTTTTACTGAGCTGATCAGCAAGGAGTTGCCAGGGTTTTCTGAGAGCATAAAGAGCAGCTGGAGAAGCATGTGACTGTTGTGGTTGCTGCTTCATCAGAGGTGTGAAATTTCAATGCAAGTCGGTCTGGCCTCCACACAAACCATATGGAGCAAAACAGAAACCCCAGCTGACTGAATAGCTGAGGGCTAGAGAGGGCCCAGAAGTGTGGCTGAACCACACAAGTCTGTGGCTGGCAGGTCCCCTGGAAACAGCACACTTGTGGCAGCAGGGTTAGGAGGCAATTGTGGATGCTGGGAGAATTTTTAATCTGGTGAAGGCACAAGGTGAGATCACCTGAACACAACTAACACTCCTGTGTTCTTTTCACAGCAACTTCTGAAGACTGAAGAGAACAGCTGGTCCCTGGCAGAGCTGATCCATGCAGTTGTTCTCCTCACTCACTACCACTCCCTTGCTTCCTTCACGTTTGGTTGTGGCATCAGCCCGGAGATTGACTGTGAAGGGGGTCACACCTTCAGGCCCCCCTCTGTCAGTAACTACTGTATATGTGACATCACAAATGGTTACCACGGGGTGGAGGAAATTCAGGCCAGCCCAACTGCAGCTATTCCAGTAAGTACCTGCCTGAACAATCTCTTACAGTAGCAGCAGAACTTCGTATGTGGAGGGTGCCCCCTCGATGGGATTGGCCAGCCTAGCCCAGCTGAGGGCTAAGCAGCAGAGCACATACATGCAGGAGAAGCTGAAGTGACACTGGTTAGATGGGAGAGGTTACTGAAGAAGACAAAAAGATGCAATCTCTCAGCTGTCTATTCTTTGGGGGTCTCTTGCCATTCATAGAGGCAAAAGGAACTGACTCCTGGCCTCAGCCGGTTTCTGATAGGTGTCCTGAGCAGCATAGGCCAGGAAAGCTTTTTTCCCATGGGTGCAGAGGAAAGCTACCTCTTCCTCTAATTCCAGTACTTGACTTGGTTGCCTTGTGGTGTTTGTGATGCTTCACACAAGAGATCACTGCCCATTTTCTGGCTTTGTCACTAACCCAGTACTTCCTGCCTGCAGCACTCATGCTCACTGATCTGTACTTGCTTTCCACTTAGTGAAGAGCAGGACCTGAACCAGGTGTTGGTTGAACAACAGTGCTCACAGGGTATTTTCAATGCATATGAGACTTCACTACAGTAGTGTGGCTGGCATTTACATGTTTGATGGAGCTTGCTGGGTCTCTGAAAGAGCAAACTGCAAAAGGCAGAGAAGAAAGGGGCAGAATTGTATCAGTTGAAGATAATTTTATTTTGCCTTGCACTGATGGATTTTTGCTAGACCAAACATCGAATTAATATTATGTGCTGTGGTGTTAAAACAGCTCTTGTGAAACAAGCACAGGCCTTCCTTTGAGGCTTCATTAAATCTGCATTTACACTCACTCTTCCTTTTTCCTTCAATATGTTTCTTCTCTGCTAGCAGAGAAGGGGGAAAATACAGTTGGGTAGTAAATTGTGGTTACTTCCTCTAGCAGAATTTCTGTTACACCTCCTTGTTTTTCAGTTGTTAAACATTCAGATTAAGTAAGAGAAATAGCTTGTAGTGCGAGAACCACTTGTTCCAAAGAGCTGTGACTCTTAAAGTATGCTACAAATACCAAGCATTTAAGTAAGGAAAGATGATGATTACATGAGAGCTGTTGGGTCTATACTGATGTCTTTCAAGAACTGTCTTTCAAGAACTGTCTTCCTCAAACAATTGGTGTTTGAAGATGTAAATGAAGGACAGAAATTGCATTTAAATTTGTTGGCTCGACAATTGTCAGTTCTTGTTATGTGGACATTGAAATGTTTTTCTCTCCTTTTCAAGTCCACGGAGTCTGTCTGTGAAGTTGAAGCTCTCATGGAGAAAATGAAGCAGCTACAGGAGTGCAGGGATGAAGAGGAAGCCAGCCAAGAAGAGATGGCTACACGCTTTGAGAGAGAGAAGAGAGAAAGCATGTTTGTGTGTTCTTCAGGTAGGACAGATGCAGCTTGTCTACATTTACTGATTTTTCCAAATCACTCGAAGAAATACTACTGCTAAGTGGGGGGGGGAAACGATGTTGCTACATGTGTCAAGTCATCACCATTTCTTAGAAGGGATGAAGATTAGGGGGTGCCTTCTATTCCAGGAACAGTTAAAAGGAGAGTAGTGCAAAGATTGTGGCTTCTTTCAAAGAGACCATAATACTTACTGACCTGGCATTGTGTCAAATGAGTATTTCCAACAGAAATGGAGTTTCTCTTGAGAGAATGAAGTGTCACAAGAGGTTAGAGGTTGTGGGCCCCTCTAAAATAAACTTGGCATGGAAATCACAGAGGTCTCTCTCTTTTTATTAAGTTCTCTGCTCCAAAGTCTTCCTTGACATCCTGATAGCCCCCCCTGAGCTGGGAGCAGACTGTCCCTTAGCCCTAGGGCACAGGGTGAAGACTGATAGACAAAAGAAGTAAGACAAAGACATGTGTCTTTAAGAATTTTGAGTGTTTCTCATCAAGTTGCTTTTAAAAACCACAGCTGCAGCCATGCTGAGCTATATGGAAGCATTTTAGTAGAGGTGGTCCAGTGAAACTGCTTATTTAAAAAGCAGAGAGACTCCCACTCTCCTGCAGGCTTTCTCCTACAGCCCTTCCGATTTGCTCTTACTGAAATCCTGTTTGCAATTAACAGAAGATGAGGAATCAGCCCCGGCAAGAGATGTGTCTCGGCACTTCGAGGACACCAGCTATGGTTACAAGGACTTCTCCAGGCATGGCATGCACGTGCCCACCTTCCGTGCCCAGGTAACAAGGCTGGGGGCTGCTCCCACCATCTCTTTGTTGTGCCAAGTGGCAAACCTGGAAGCTGCTGTGCTGTGGGACTTGCTGCCCCAAGAGGAGGCTTAAAGCAAGCAGGGAACTGCTTGGATGAGTCCAGCACAGAGCCACAAAAACGTCGGAGTGGAACATCTTCCTTACCAGGAGAGGCTGAGGGAGCTGGGGCTTGGAGCTTGGGGGAGAGGAGCCTGAGGGATGACCTTATTCATGTTTATAAAGTGTAAGGGGTGAATGCCAAGGGGATGGAGCCACGCTCTGCTGGGTGCTGCCCAGTGACAGAACAAGGGGCAATGGGTGGAAGCTGAGGCATAGGAAGTTCCATGGAAACATGAGGAGGAATTTTTTCCCTGTGAGGGTGACAGAACACTGGAACAGGCTGCCCAGGGCGGGTGTAGAGGCTCCCTCTCTGGAGATATTCAAAACTTGCCTGGATGTGTTCCTGTGTGATCTGATCTGGGTGATGCTGCTCTGGCAGGGGGGTTGGACTGGATGAGCTTTTGAGGTCCCTTCCAGCCCCTGACATTCTGTGGTTCTGTGAAATGCCCAACAGTCCTCCTCCCCCTGACAGAAACTGCAGTGAAGCACTGGATCTTCACAGTGTCTGAAATGCTCCATTCTGCTTTCTCCCTTCTCCTAAGGATTACTCCTGGGAGGACCATGGCTATTCCTTGGTTAACCGCCTTTACCCAGACGTGGGACAGCTGCTTGATGAGAAGTTTCACATTGCTTATAACCTGACTTACAACACGATGGCCATGCACAAAGATGTGGATACCTCAATGCTACGACGAGCTATTTGGAACTATATTCATTGTATGTTTGGGATAAGGTCAGTTCTGCCACTTCTGTTCTGAATACAGCACATTTGGTAGCGTTGAATTTAGTTTTCCTTTCTTTCTCAGATTGAAGCAAAGCTAGAAGAGGGGAGATTTAGATTAGACCTTAGGTAGAAGTTCTTCACCATAAAAGGTGGTGAGACACTGGAACAGGTTGCCCAAAGCAGTGGTAGAAGCTTCATCTCTGGAAGCTTTTAAGGCCAAGGCTGGATGTGGCTCTGGACAGCCTGATCTAGTGGAGGGTGTCCCTGCCCATGGCAGGGGGGTTGGAGCAGGATGGTCCTTGAAGATGCCTGACAATTCTGTGTTTCTATTTCTGAAGCAAACCTGCATCTTTTAAAGCACAGTTTTGTTTAGGGGGAGAGGAGGACCAGCAGTGGTACAAATCACACAAGAATTCACTTTGCAACAGGGACTTAAAAGCAATGCAAGTGGAAGAAGTGCTGCTTGAAAACGAAAGTGTTTGTCTTTCCCTCCCCCACAGATACGATGATTATGACTATGGTGAAATTAATCAGTTGTTGGACCGCAGCTTTAAAGTTTATATCAAGACTGTGGTTTGCACTCCTGAAAAGACCACAAAAAGAATGTATGATAGCTTCTGGAGGCAGTTTGAACACTCTGAGAAGGTACAGTGCACAAGGGGCAGGGGCTGTAGATCCCTTTGCCATGCTGTAAGCCACAGTCACCCAGCTGGCATTTAAGCTTTAGCTGACGTTACCAGGATGCTGCTTGTGTTCAGGGCTTGCCAGGGCTGAAATAATTTTTCACTTCTTACTGCATGTTTGGTCGGTAAGAGCTGACAGGGACTGAGCAAGCTCTGGACTGTCTTGGGGAGGTTGCACATGCAAATGGTGCGGCTTCAACTCAGCTGCAGCATCTCCTCCACTGTCAGCATTGCCTGTGTTGCAGAGGGGCAGGGAAGTGAGGGGAGGTCCAGCCCTTGGCCTCACTCCAGAGCTCTTAGCAGTCCTGTGGTCACTTTGGGCCAATAGCCCCAAAGTAGTTTGTTCATCTTGAGAGCTGTCTGTCTGTGTTAACCTCTTCCTCTGCCTATACTCCACCTCTGCTCTGTGGGTGCCAACCACCCTTTGGCCTTTGCTAAATTTGAACAATTCTTTGCAAGCTGCACCTAGTCTGCTGTTGAAGAAGGCCTTCCGTGCTTGAAAACCTGCCTGTTTTCCAGCTAAACCAGTTGGGCTGCTGAAGGGTGACTGCCTCTTGCTATGAACCTGGCCCTGCAGCTGTGCCCCAGTGCTGCACTGGGTCCATCTCTCCTTCCGCAGCAAGCTTTAGACAGCCGTCATTAGCTGGGTAGCTGAAAGGGGGAGAGCTCCCCACTGCTACTGCAAGCACTGATAGAAAAACCACAGCCCCACAGCCTTCCTTACCCTGGAGCAGGTTCCTGTGAGCAGGCTCTTAAGCTGTCACTTCTCTTTTCCCAAGGTCCATGTAAATTTGCTTCTGGTAGAAGCTCGGATGCAAGCCGAACTACTTTATGCTCTGAGAGCTATTACTCGCTACATGACCTGATGGCTGCAGCTGCCTGTGACGTTGGAATGTTCTGCAGCTGCAGCGTGGCAGAGGAAGAGAGGAAGCCTCAGGACCAACGGTAGCTCTAAGTTAAGATGCCCATTGTGCCATAACTCCTTTAGTTTCAGCTCTTTCTGTGTTTGGAATCTCGCCGCTGCCCTGGGCAGTGAACGCTTCGGCAGCGGAGCGGGCAGGGGCGTGCAGAAGTGCTGCCTGCTCCTGGTGTTTTGGCTTTAGACAGCACGGGGGACACTCTGTGGACTTGTGGCAATATAGCAAATGATAGCTACATAGATCTTGTGTTAAGGCAAGCGTGGGGGCAGCTGGAGCCTGACAAGAAGTGGGACCTGATGACATTTGCTTTCCCTACCAGAATAATCGTAGAAAATCTTGATGCTGCTATTTTGTGCTGGTGGAGCGAAGGGACAGCCACAGGCTGTCCCACTTCAGCTAAAAGTGGAAGTGAGCACTGCTATTGTCTGAGCCTTCATTGTGTGTGGTTTCAAAAAGCAAAACAAACAAAGCCTTGCTTCTCAGATTTGTCATCAACCTCTTCTGTCCACACTGATCATTGGAAAGGTAGCAGTCGATTTTCTCAGTTCAGCCTTAAAACTGCTCTCTGTGTTCAGCATTACCTGGTGAGCCCCAAAGTGCAATGGGTCTTCCTATGGAAAGGGGCCTTGAGTCCTCAGAGCTTTTAGAGATCTAACTTGGCCAAGTCACCACCAGCTTCTTGTCCTGTTTCTCAAGGATGAAGCGTGGAGGAGCTGGGCCAAGGTGTGGGAATGTTGTTCTAGACTGCCAAACAGTCCTACTCTATTACATGCCCAACGCTGGTCTTACTGATAATTATTTTTTTTTTTGCAGCTGCTTAAATAAATAACTAGGCTAAAAAAACCAAACAAAAACAAAAACCCAACTGTTATTAGTAAATCAAAAGGTGATTACAAATGCTGATGTTTAATAGCCAGTGGGTTTGGAGAGCACATGAATACTTTTTGTATGAGTGTGAATTGCTTTTTAAATTTGTCAGTATTATTGGTATTTTTTAAATAAAGGTAACAACTTTTTCTCTCCGTGTTTTGGTGTGCTTTAACTTTCTAGAATCATCCAATTGATCCTTGGAGTCCCTTCCAACCCTCACATCCAGTTCCAACTCCCCTGCCATGGGCACTTTACCACCAGATCAGGTTGCCCAGAGCTACAACTTCCAGGGATGAGGCTTCCACCACCTCCCTGGGCATCCTGTTCCAGTACCTCAAGACTCTTATGGTGAAGAACTTCTTCCTGAGGTCTACTCTAAATCTCCCCTAGCTTAGATCCATTCCCCCAGTCCTATCACTACCTAACAACCTAGAAAGTCCCTCCCCAGCTTTCTTGTAGCCCCCTTCAGATACTGCAAGGCCACAATGAGGTCTCCTCAGAGCCTTCTCTCCAGACTGAACAGCCCCAACTCCCTCAGTTGGTCTCCATAGGAGAGGAGTTCCAGCCCCTCTGATCATTCTCCTGGCCCTTCTCTGGGCACATTCCAGAGAATGTGGTTCTGTTCTCCTTGGTTGACTTGTTCAAAGACCATTTTAAAACACGTGAGACAGCAATTGAGAAAACAAGACTTAAAATTACCAATGACAAGCCTAAAATGATGGGAGGAAAAAAAACCCGGAAAATGTAACAAACCGATAAAAGATCTTCACTCTAAGTACAGTAGGAATACCTCTCATGCTCCTCATCATCTCCTCCACCCTCTGCTGTGTTCTTTCCTCTTTCCTCAGAGGTGTGACCAGACTTTCAATATTCATTATCCATTATCAGGTTCAAGAACTAGCTCTAAATACTGTTTTAAGAGTTAAACTCATTTTCAATTTCCTCAGTAGTGAACTAGTTCAGATTCAGCTGCTGAGTCTCACAGGCCAGTGCCGAAAGGATACCTGGCATCAGGAGGATCAGGTCAGTCTGAGGAGTTCATGGCAAGAAGTAACAGGCAGCAGGAGGGGGATTTGCTACAAGGAAGTAAATGACACTCACCTCTTAGCCACACTCCTACTGCTGGCTGCAGTGGGGTTAAAGGGCACTCAGGTGCACAAAGCCCTGCCTGCTTACAGCAAGCTAGGGAAAAAAAAACAAACAGATTTTCCCAAGCCCACAGGTAGAATGAAATAAAGATTGCTGCCCTGGTTCTCAGCTCAGCCTGGTTTCTCTTACTGCAAGCACACTCTGAGAACAGTTTGATGTTCACAGTCCAACAGGCTAAAATATTTTTAAAGACCTAGAGTAAAATGATTAACAAACTGTCAAAAATTGTGCCTAACAGGATGCATCTGCTGTTTCCTTCTAACTAAAAATACAGGATTTTTTCATGTTCCAGAGCCAGAGCAAAACACTTTCCTGTCTTAAGGGCACATTAGAAAGCTAAGCTATGCCTCAGGACACAGAAGTGGCTTTCTGACCTGCAAGTTGAGTTTCTGATTCTCCTGCTGCTGTCTGCGGGGTGCAAAGTAGAGATGAAATTTCTGAGAAGCCTAAATGGCCCTTTCCATCCTACTCTCTACAGGCTCATGCAGGTACCTTGCAGGTAGAGACCTTCTCACCCAGTAAACAACCTCAGTGTGGGTTTTAGTGTCTTTATCCAGGCAGAGCAATCCTAACTACACACAAAGCTCTTCCCCTTGGAGAAAGGGCCTGAACATATCAGGGGATTCTCCATCAAAAGCCTGAGGTGTTTGTGGTCCTAGGAAGAAGGCAAGAAAATGGTTCAGCTGTCAGATGCTCATCAGGGTGCTGACTGCTGCAGAGAGCAGCAGCTGTCTGCTGCCAGGGCTGAAGGAACTAACACTGCCTCAGCCACTGGTGGGTGTGAGCTGCCCTCCTTTGCTGCAGGCTGTAAGCTCCTGGCAGCCCCCAGGTAGCTGCAGCAGAGCTGTGGCTGCAAAGTGCAGCAGCCTCTGCTGCAGCTGGGATGATGCAAGAACTGCTGGGACTGGCAGCTCACCCCAAAAGGTGTCGGGGGGGGGGGGGAATCCTCTGAAAGCCCAGGCAGGGTGTGGGAGGAGGCAGCATGCAGCAGCACCACTGAAGGGAACTCAGTGGGTGGCTCCTGCCTGGGCCCAGGTAGGAGACTGATGAAAAACAAACAACAAACAAATGACCTACCCAGGATTTTCCTTGGAGTCTGTGGTTAGAGGCACATGGCAGAGCCATCTGCAAGTTAAAGTCCTCACCAGCAGCCCTGTCCTCTCCAGCTTCTTAACAGCTTCAGCTGAAAACAAACACTCCACCTCAGGTGAAAAAAAGGGCAGTGTCACAGAGCTCAAAGAGTTGCTAACCAGGATAATCGAAGCCACAAGAGAGCAAAGACACCCAAGTGGTAGAAGATGCCATAAGAATACATCAGAAATTCAGCATTTTGGAGCTTACCTACAAGGTGGGTTGGTTTTTTTTTCAGAGAAAGGGCCATGCAGCACCACTGGAGCCACCACTGGGTTCTGCTGTTCGATGCTGTGAGGCTTCTGCTGCTCCTGCCAGCACCGAGTGCAGCTCTTCCTCCTGAAGCAGTCCCAGGCCACACTCTGAACACGAGGCCAGAGCTCATGCACAGCTGCTGTGGGATCCCCAAATCTGCCCTGTGCTACACAACACAGCAGTGCAGGCTCACTCACAGTTGGATCAGTAATGACTGCCATGGACAAACCCTAACTCCCGGCACACCCATCTTCACCTCAGCACAACAGCAGTCTCAGGCTGCTGCCTGACTGAGCCCCAGCACTTGTCAGTTCTGAGCAGACCTGCTGACAGGACCTGGCCATGGGGCCTCTTCCATTGCATCCCCACCCTGCACAGCCCTGGCCACTGCTGCCATTTGCCTTGATGCAAATGCCAAGAACAAGGCCTCCAGCTCCCTCCCCAGCCGGGAGCACTCAGCACTTTCCTTGATGACCCCAGAAAGCAAAGGCATTCTTTTTTTGCCAAGAAATAAACGGGGCATTGAAGTCATTTCTCTGCCTCCTCCATGTCAGCTAACATTAAGGTGGCAGAAGAAGGGAGGATGATAATGGAGCTCTTTCTGAGCACAGCAGAGCTGTTGTTGGAGCCAAACCAGACTGAGCTGCTCCTTGGAGCGCAGTGGTGTGGGCTGCCACATGAACTCCTTCAGGAGGGCTGCTGGGACAAAAGGAACCTTGCACACTTCATTGCTGTCACTTCAGTTTCCCTCTCACCCCACCCCAAACCCAGGCTATCAAATCTCCCCTCCCCTGCCCCATCGACAATAAAGATGTCCCCAAGAATGTAGAAGCAGTGACCTAAGCCAGGGAAAGGCAATCCCTGCCCTTCTACTACTGCTTTACTCCTCAGCCTCCTCACTGGGAAGCAGAGGTCCAGGCCCTGCCAAAGGCAGAGCAGCACCACTAAGGGAACTCTGACTTGGTGCTCACAAAAACCTTTCTCCAGCCTCTCTGCAGGGATTGCCAGGCTGCAGCTTGCTCTCCTGGCACACACACAGCATGGGGTGAGGCTGCTGACCCTCAGGATCAGAGCCAGAAGCTCAGCAGCCCCAGTGCAGGGTTTTATTCTTAGTAATCTGAGGTCAGAAAAGAGACAAATGGGTCACGACTGTAAAGCTTTCTGCAGCCAATTGGGCTGTTAATGCTTGAGGCCAGGGATGCAGCTGCTGAGCTAATCCATGGGTGACAAGCAGGGACTCTACACACTGAAGAGGTGAACACAGCAATAAACAAGCAGCAGTCAGAGGGATGTGGAGAGTTTTTTTGCCCCATCAATGGAGGTGAGCCATGGGGAGGCAGTGTGAGAAGCACAAGCACACAGGCAGCTCCTGGGAACATCTGACAGCAGAACACACCAGACTAGCTGAAACCTTTTCTGACAGAAGGGATTTGGGAGTTCTGCCTTAAGATGTGAAGTCACAGAATCACAGAATGTCAGGGGCTGGAAGGGACCTCCAAAGCTTATCCAGTCCAAGCCCCCCTGCCAGAGCAGGATCACCTACACCAGATCACACAGGAACACATCCAGGCAGAGTTTTGCATACCTCCAGAGAGGGAGACTCCACAACTCCCCTGGGCAGCCTGTTCCAGTGTTCTGTCACTCTCAAAGAGAAAAAAAAAAATCCTCCTCATGTTTCCATGGCACTTCCTATGCCTCAGTTTCCACTCACTGCCCCTTGTCCTGGCACTGGGCATCACCCAGCAGAGCCTGGCTCCAGCCTCCTGCCACTCACCTTTACATATTCATAACCATTGCTGAGGTCACCTCTCAGTCTCCTCCTCTCCCAGCAGCACAGCCCCAGCTCCCTCAGGCTCTCCTCCTAACAGAGCTGTTCCATTCCCTTCATCATCTTTGTGGCTCTGTGCTGGGCTCTCTCAAGCAGCTCCATGCCCCTCTTGCATTGGGAGGCCCAGATCAGAGATGCCTCTTTCTAGCACAACTGGACCTATATGCACAGGAGCATTGAGGCAGGAGCTGGGAGACCCTGGCTGCAGAGTATCCTGTAAAGAAAAGGGAACCTCCAAAGCAAAGCAGAGTGACTCCCCCCAGCCACTGACAGCATTCAGGCTGAGGAGTGAAGCTTAATGATATAAGACAGCTGAAGGCCCTAGCAGCATCTGGGTGACTGTCACAGAGCTGTGAAGCACAAGTGTATCACAGTCTGTAGTGAAGATGTGGCTCCAAGTCATGCCATAGCCTTTAATACAGTGCCACAGCATTTTTGCTGCCACAGGTCCAGGTGGTAATTTACCCTTTTAAAAGCCAAGAGTTCAGCAAAGAGCTGTGCTTCATTTTTGCCAGGCAAGAAACCATGGAATGAATAGAATCATAGAATGATAAGGTTGGAAGGGACCTCAAAGCTCATCCAGTTCCAACCCCCTGCCATAGGCAGGGACACCTCCCACTAGTACAGGTCACTCAAGGCCTCCTCCAACCTGGCCTTGAACACCTCCAGGGAGGGAGCAGCCACAACCTCCCTGGGCAACCTGTGCCAGTGTCTCACCACCCTCACTGCAAACAACTTCCTCCTAACATCCAGTTTCAATCTCCCCTCTGCCACTTCAAACCCATTGCCCCTTGTCCTGTCATTACAAGACCTTGTCAATAGTCCCTCCCCAGCCTTCCTGGAGCCCCCTTCAGACACTGGAAGGCTACTCTAAGGTCTCCTGGAAGCCTTCTCTTCTCCAGGCTGCAGAGCCACAACTTTCTCAGCCTGTCCTCACAGCACAGCTGCTGCAGCCCTCTCAGCATCTTCATGGCCTCCTCTGGACTGGCTCCAACACTTCCATGTCCTTCCTGTGCTGGGGGCTCCAGAACTGCACACAGGACCCCAAATGGGGTCTGAGGAGAGCAGAGCAAAGGGTAAAGAATAGACAAATGACACTGAGGAGATGCTGGATCAGCTCAGACACCTTGTAAAAAGGAACCAACATGTGCAGAAGTGTCATGCAAGCTCCTCAGAAGACAAGACCCAGTCTAGAAATGCCAAGCTTCCCTGCCTTCCTGACAGACAAATAACCATGCTCAGCAATGCCAATGCACAGGTGTATCACAAACAGAAGTCTGCACAATCTACACCACCAACCCCCCCAAAGAAAAAGTAAAATGGTGTAATAGTCACAGTCAGAATCAGTGATGGCTTTGAATTCTGTGAAGAAGTTTTTCTGCCACAGGTTTGAACTCTCTTTCCCAATACAGTTTGTGGTAGTCCCTCAAATCTCTGTCAAGGCTGCAATTCCACACCAGCTCTTCATCTGTAAAGCAAGGAAAATATCATCATCATCATCATCAGTCCTGAATAAAGTGACACCAGCTCTGTACTTCCTGACCACAGCAGTTGTGTATATTGGTGGCTGAAGACCAGCTCTGTGTGAGAGACAAACGAAGTCTCACTGTCTGAGGGGCTCAGGTTGCACTGAAAATAAAGGGTTCTGAGGTTGGTTACACAAAAAAGGGCACTGCAGGGTTTTTTTTTTTTCTTCTCTTTCATGGCTGTAGCTAAGCTGGCTCCAAAATCAAGCACTTACTGTGACTGCCAGCCTTGGTTTACAGCATTACCCACAGCAGTTTAGCTAATGGAAGTGATCAATTAACTACAGCTCTGCTCTTTCTGCCCTGTTAATCTGCTTCGTGGAGACTTTGTCAAATTCTCTCTACTGTCACACTGAAAGAACTTCAGCCTTGCCAGCTGCTGTGTTACTGATGCCCTCCCTTCCCCACAAACTCCATCAATAAAATACTAAGGCCCTCTTCAGAGACACAGGCAATGCCAGGAATGAAAGGCAATCATCACTCCTCATTCCCCCAGCATGGGCTGTGGCAAAGCAGCAAACCCTTACAGGAGAAAGGAACTGGTCTGCAGCCAGCAGCATCAGGAAATCTACAAACAGGATGCTGAATTAATGTTGCAATCCAGTTTCACTGATATTTGACAGCCTTTAGGCCACAAACAGACCCAAAAAGCAGATACAATCCTGCACCCAAGGGGCAGCCATCAACACAGAGCATGCAAAGAGCAGCAGCAGCTTCACAATGTCTCTGCCTTCACAGCAGGTAAATGACAACTTGGAGCTGAGGACGAACCTCAGTTTGAGCTCAAACTTTGGGTAGGGAAAAAAAAAAGACAAAAAAGCAATTTTTCACAGGAATGCCAAAGTGCCTCTGCAGAGCTGGGACAGCTCTGAAGGGACATCACTTTCACACCGAGGTGGGCTCCATTTCACAGGCAGGGACCAGTAAGTGCAGGCAATTGTCACTGGGCTGCTGGCACTGCAGTGCTGCTAAACCAGCCACAGCCAAACTAACCATTGGGAGGTGGAGTCCAAAAGGGATCCTGCAGAAGGGGAAGAGGCTGTTTAAAGCATTCCTGCAGCAGGAACACCCCAGAGAGCAGATCTGTGTCTGATGACACCATGGGGTCATGGAGGTCAGGCAGGATCCCTGGAGCAGAGCCATCCTAGCTCAGGTTGCTCTCTGGTCCATGTCCTGCTCAGTACTGAACATCTCTGAGGATGGAAATTCCACAGCCTTCCTGGGCAGCCTGTTCCAGTGTTTGACCTCTGCCACGGTGGAAACTTCTCTTGCCAATATTTAAGTGGAGTTTTCCTTTTGCAACCTGTGCCCTCTCAACAGGCAAACATCCCCAGAGTGAATCTCAGCAGCAGGTGAGTGAGAGAAGAGAAGGGACTCTGGGGTTTGCTCTCAGGGAGAAGTGCTCAAAACGATTTTTCTACCCAAATTAACTCTCTTCTAACACAGAGCAGGAGACCTTCCTCCCTTCTACTAGACAGCTGTGCCCCCCAGAAGTGGATTGAATGTTCATGAAACCACTGAGGTGGAGAATTCCAGCCTCCAGGAAAAAGGGTCAGAACCAGTTCAGAAGCTGAAGTGTTGAACCAAACTGGGAAATTTCCTAAAGCAGACTGTGAGCAACACTGGGGATGAGCAAGGATCATTGTCCCACATCCAAGCTGTGCATCCTCAGATAATTCACTTTTCCCACGGCCCTCCTGCAAACCAGCACAGCTGGGTACAGGCCAAGCAGCATATGAACTGGCTGCAAGCCCAGGAACCAGACCAGCACAGGCTATGGGGGAAGCCAAAAACTGGAGTACAGGTTTCAGTCTGCAAGGGCTACTCAGCCCTGTAACTCTGGCTAGGGAGGAGCCCTGGAAGCTACTGTCATGCCATGGAAGAGTTCACATGCACTGAGACTCCAAAATACCTTCCTCAGATTCATAGTGGAGGTAAAGAAGTCTGGAAAAAGAGGGAGAAAGGAGATTGCACACAAAGATGTTCTCAAGACAGAGTCTCATCTCCACTGCTGCTGCTGAGGCATCAGGAGAAGGCAAAGCTGCTGCCAAGGGCCTGGGAACTCCATCCTCCAGCAGCTCTGGGCCAGTACAGTGACATGAAAGCTCCAGAGCAGCTCAGAGCAGGCAAGGGACAGTGCCACTGGAAAGCAGCACACAGCTGCTCAGACTGCTGGCATCAGGCAGAGAGAAAGAAAACCAAATGGTGCCTTCATCCAGCCTCACCGGGGCCCTGGGTCTCGCCAGGCTATTTCCACTCCCTCTGGGCTCCCTCATCTCTTCCATCACCTTGTGCCAAGTAGGGGAAAGAAAAAATGGAGGGGAGGAGGCCAGGCACAGCAGGTGAAGTGAGTTGTCTGCTGTGCCATGCTCCACTTTTCCTGCTTCCTCAGGGTGTGCTGATGCTTAAGGACAGCCCCACAGACTGTCAGCAGCTGCCTCCTGCTTCCTGAGTGATAGGATCAGAGCAGCCACGGTTCAAGGCTGTTACTGCATACAATGGGAGGAGGAAGATGCGGGACAATATTAACCAGCTGCTGTGACTAAATCGTGTTGGCTCTGAACACACAGAGGAACCAGATCAAATGGACGTGTGCCTCTGCTGCAGCTACTCTTCTGCCTCATGTGGAGCCAGAATAACCTCCTGGTTTAATTCTGACCTGGCTTTAATTAACTGCCTTTACAGCTGCATTGCAATCCCAATTGCAACTGCACCTGCACATGACCTCCCAGTTCACAAAAGCAGCACTAGCTAATGAGAGTTCTAATTACTGCCCAGCCTGCAACCTGCAGTCAAATTAATTAATTGCTGGACTAAGCAGCAGTTAAATGCAGAGGGGAAAAAAAAAAACTATAAGTGAAGAATTTTCCAAACCACAGATGTGTGTCCCTTGCCAGGCAGCTCAGGTCTGACTGTGGCTGTGGAGTTTGCAGTTTTGTTGCAAGATGTTTAAAAGAGCATTAATGACCCTGCAAGGCTGAGCAGTCTCTCAGAGCTAGCTGGAGTGCTCACATGAAGATATGCTCTGTCCCAGCAAAGCCAGGAATGATTCCAACCATCAGCAGCAGTCATGCTGCCACAACTGGAAAAAATTCCTCACTGGTCCACCCACTCTTCTGATTGTCTGAAAACAAAAGAGACCACAGGGATGTCACTTTCTGGCTAACATGAAGCCTTCTCTGCAGCAAGCATTCACCTTCAGTAAATTTCCACTTAAACATTAGCTAAGGTTTGCTTCAATTTCACGCACACCTGAAAGATTGGTTTAAAAGACAACTGTGAAAGACCTGTCCAAAACAGAACCAAAGCAGTGCTCAGAAAGGAGGAAAATTACACAGAGTGCCTGCAGGACTACTACACAGCAATTAAACTCTGGGCAATCTGAAGCTAACACAAATGTGCAGATGAAGAGATCCAATTGGGTAAGCAGATGGAGATGAGGATGGAAAGAGACTGTTTGCAAAAGCCTGCAGTGAGAGGATGAGGGACAGCAGCTCCAAACTAGAGCAGATTCAGATTGGATGTTAGGAACAGTTCTGCACCATGAGGGTGGTGGAACACTGCAACAGGTGGCCCAGGGAGGTGGTTGGGGTCCATCCCTGGAGATCTTCAAAGTGATACTCAACAGGGCTCTGGGCAACCTGATCTAGTTGAGGATGTCCCTGCTGACTGCAGAGGGGGTTGGACTGGATGACCTTTGGAGGTCTCTTCCAGCCCAGACCATTCTGTGATTCACCTGCAGGCACCTTCCAGGCTGTGTTTGTGGAGGAGCACAACCTGCTTTAGGGAGCAGATGAGAAATTGTCAGGATGTTGTCCTTGCCCATGAGCAGATCCTGGTAAGAAAGGCAGCCAAGAGACTCTCCTGACAAGCAGCAAGCTCAGCTCACTGCACCACACAAGCCTGCAGCTGAGGGGAAGAGCCACATTCCTGACTGCAGGGCTGTGCTGGGCAGCAACCAGGTCAATCACAGCTGGGCTCCTGCTGGGCTCTCCACACCTCTGAGGCCAGAAGGGTCCTTGTCCAGTGGAAAGGAGGTTTTGCACTGAAGGTCTACAGGGTAGACCTTAGGCTGGAGCAGGTAAAAAGGCAGCTGAGAAAAACACTACCTAAGTAGCCAGACTAGAGTGGGGGTGACAGCAGCCAGCAACACCATGGCAGGCTGTAAGAGCTGAGGGAATGTGCTGCCTGGCAGCAGACCACTGTGTTGCTGGACAGTCTTAAAGCCACATGACAGACTTCCCACCCAAACTAACACTGCTTTGACTTTGCTCCTTCTATTTCTTGGAGAAGAGAGCAAGATTGTGAATCTCACCTAGGAGCAAGGTGAGCAGCAGCAGCAAGGTGTTGGTCTCTTCTCCAAAGCATGAGGCTGCACTTGTGATGTTTTCACTGTAGTTCCACAGGGTTTTGCATATCAAACAAGCCAGCTGCCAGTCTGCAGGCCCAAAGTCTTGCAAGCACTCAACCAACCTGTCAGTATCAAACAAAAAGAGTGGTTTGCTCCATGTAGCTGTCTCCTGAGCCCTTCAAAGCCTGGCAGCCTACAAATGCATGCAGACTCCAGGGAGGAAAACTTTATGTTAATAAACTTTAAGATGCTACTTTCTTCCTCAGTAACCTCCCCCTCTTCATTCACTCCAGTTCCACAAGGCCATGTGTGCACATATTGAAGAGAGAGGAGAGAGGGGAGAGAGAGAGAAATCATAGAATCAAGCAGGTTGGAAGAGACCTCCAAGCTCATCCAGCCCAACCTAGCACCCAGCCCTAGCCAAGCAACCAGACCATGGCACTAAGTGCCCCAGCCAGGCTTTGCTTCAACACCTCCAGGGATGGTGACTCCACCACCTCCCTGGGCAGCCCATTCCAATGCCAATCACTCTCTCTGGCAACAACTTCCTCCTAACATCCAGCCTAGACCTGCCCTGGCACAGCTTGAGACTGTGTCCCCTTGTGCTGTCCCTGGTTGCCCAACCCCAGCTGGCTACAACCTCCCTTCAGCTAGTTGCAGACAGCCATGAGGTCTGCCCTGAGCCTCCTCTTCTGCAGGCTGCACACCCCCAGCTCCCTCAGCCTCCCCTCCCAGGGCTGTGCCCCTGGCCCCTCACCAGTCTCACTGCCATGCCTCCATCCAGCCCCTAGGAGTTTGTAACCCACCTGACCAATTTCAATCACACACATCACAAATGGAACCATCTCAAAGATGCTGGAATCCCACCAAATCCCCACCCTGATCTGGTTGGAGGTGTCCCTGCTCACTGCAGAGGGGTTGGACAAGATGACCTGTGAGGGTCCCTTCCAACATGAAGCATTCTGTGATGCTGTGAACTGAAAACAACTGCCTGGCACAGTCAGGTTGATCTCCTTATCCATCACTCCCAAATTCTCTAGACTGATGCCATACTCTTACTGGTTTTCCTTCTTCTTTTCACAGTTTTTTAGACACTGTATAGACAATTCTATAGTCTACCTGAGTGATATTCCACAGACTAATTTATATCACTGAAATTTCTCACACTTGAAATTATTCCAGTTGCCTGTGACTTATTTTTATCCTTCTTTCTTCCAGCTGGTACCCTTGGGAAGCCGACTAGAAGGTGGGAAGGAAGGAAGGATGAGCAGACAAGGCATTGTTTAGGCTATGTAAAAGTAATTGCATGCTGTAGGAACAGGAAAACATGTCAAAGTCAGGCAGATTGTTTGATTAACTGTGGGCTGTACCAACAGTTTTACAAGCCCAGGAACATGAGCTCTCCTCTTGCTGCCATTAAGCTGGATCTGCTGTTATCTGAACATCAAAGCCACAGGGGTTGCACCCACAGTGGTTTTTCAACATCTAACTGCCTTTAACCTGAACTCTGGAGACAGGAGGCTCTGCTGAACATGGGCACATAGAATCACAGAACTATAGAATCAGGCAGGGTTGGAAAGGACCACAAGGATCAGCCAGTTCCAACCCTCCTTGGAAAGGACCACAAGGATCAGCCAGTTCCAACCCTCCTTGGAAAGGACCACAAGGATCAGCCAGTTCCAACCCTCCTTGGAAAGGACCACAAGGATCAGCCAGTTCCAACCCTCCTTGGAAAGGACCACAAGGATCAGCCAGTTCCAACCCTCCTTGGAAAGGACCACAAGGATCAGCCAGTTCCAACCCTCCTTGGAAAGGACCACAAGGATCAGCCAGTTCCAACCCTCCTTGGAAAGGACCACAAGGATCAGCCAGTTCCAACCCTCCTTGGAAAGGACCACAAGGATCAGCCAGTTCCAACCCCCCTGGAAAGGACCACAAGGATCAGCCAGTTCCAACCCCCCTGGAAAGGACCACAAGGATCAGCCAGTTCCAACCCCCCTGGAAAGGACCACAAGGATCAGCCAGTTCCAACCCCCCTGGAAAGGACCACAAGGATCAGCCAGTTCCAAGCCCCCTGGAAAGGACCACAAGGATCAGCCAGTTCCAAGCCCCCTGCCATGGGCAGGGACACCTCACACTAGATCAGGCTGTCCACAGCCTCATCCAGCCTGGCCTTAAAACACCTTCAGGGATGAGGCTTCCACCACCTCCCTGGGCAACCCCTTCCAGGCTCTCATGCTGAAGAACTTCTTCCTAACATCCAGTCTGAATCTACCCATTTCTAGCTTGGTTCCATTCCCCCCAGTCCTATCACTACCTGACAGCCTAACAACATCAGGTCATGCTTCCTGTAGTCACTCCAAAAATTGCAGTCCTAGCTCCTGAAATTCACACACCAGATACACACCAACAGTGCCTGCTAACTGCAGCCCACCTAGGATCCAGCTAAGCACAAGCAGCTACTGCAAAGCCAGCTCCCAGCTGCTTTCTTGCATGGTCTCTGCAGGTCTTCCATCAGGACCTCCTCCATCAGGAGGACCTTTGGAATATTAGTCTGTGGGTTTGGGCAGTAGTAAACCACCCTAATGGTTTTGCAAAGAAAAAGAAAAAAAAAACCAAACCCAAGCCCAACCACTGAACCACCTGCAAGGCTTTTTCCTGCAGAACAGGAGATGCTGAATATATCTTGAGGCACTGGCACAGGTTGCCCAGGGAGGTGGTGGAAGCCTCATCCCTGAAGGTGTTTTAAGGCCAGGCTGGATGAGGCTGTGGACAGCCTGATCTAGTGTGAGGTGTCCCTGCCCATGGCAGGGGGGGGGAACTAGATGATCTTTGAGGTCCCTTCCAACCTTACCATTCTATGAGTCTATCTATTAAGAATTTATTTTTCTTTTTTTAATGGTAAGCATAATCAGGAACTTACTTCCCAATTCCTCCTTCTTCCATCAGGAGAGCTCCTTTGTCCTGACCTGCTGTGAGATTGAGCAGAACTCCACAGGCAGAGAAGCAGACATCTTGGTTCTTGGAATCAAGCAAAGCAATCATGAACTTGTATGCTGGATGGTGAAAAAGAGAACAGTGTGACTGGCAGGATGGACTTAGCACAGAGTGGCACTACATGTACTTAATATATGTGCTCAGAAAGCAGGCAAATGGAGGACACCCACCCCCAAATTTAACTTTGCAGCACGACCCCAGGTAAGAGCCACTGTCACATCATGCTGGACACCACTTTCCTTCAAAGCAACTCACAGAAAATTCTCATTATAAAAATACACCACAGCAGTGTGAAAACCCAACCAGAGTTACAGCCTCTCTCCCAGCTGTCACCCTCCTCTCCAGCTCCCAGGCAGCAGAGACTGCTAGGATTGGGCATTTGGCACTCAGAGAGGGAAGTTCCTGCCCCCATGAGTGGCAGAGTTGCCCTAGACTGCACCAAGCCCAGCTGGAACTGCTGCAGCTGAGGGCTCCTGCAGGAGAGGGGCAAGCAGCAGATGCTGAATGTGCAGCATCTCACAGCCCTTGCTGGTGCTGAGCTCAGGAGGCAGTGGAGGGCAGCCCCAGGGAGGGAGTCAGTCTTGCACCTTCTCAGCTCTCCCTGAGCTTGCCACAACCACCCCACAGCCTCTCCTGGCTGTGGAAAATTCAGTCCTTTGGCTGAGAGCTCATCAGCCACCAGCTGCCCTTTGCAGACAGCTTCTCCTCCAAAAGCAGTGACATTTCACCCTTGCAAGAAGGAGTTGTACATGGTGCTGTGCCACTCTTCAGCACTGACAGGTGGTGAGCTGGTGCTTAATTAAGCTAAGGACACACCTTGTGTGGATAGGAAGGAGCTGCAGGTTTTCCCTAAGCTCCTAAGCAAAAGGACTTGAGCAAACTTGTATCCTGCTTCACCCAGGGGCAAAAGGCAGTCAAACATCTCAAAGCCCTGTGCTGTCAAACATGGCAATCAAATCCATGCCTGTGAACCCAAGTAAGAATCCAGCTGGGGTTTATTTTCATATCATATCACTGCTAACCTGTAGGACCCAAAAAACTGAAGGGCTGAAGGGGAACTTCAAAACTATCACCTTAAGGGAAAAGCAAAACTCTTTCTAGCATTTCCCTTGGTGAAGGCACCATGGCATGGGTTTTTCTACTCTGGTACTCCTATTGTAATGAAACTGAAATCACAGAATGGTTCAGGTTGGAAGGGAACTTAGAGCTCATCTACTCCAATCTCCCCACCATGGGCAGGGACACCTCTCAACTAGACTTGGTTGCCCAAAGCTTCATGCAGCCTGGCCTTGAACACCCTCAGGGAGGAGTCATCCACAGCCTCCCTGGGCAGCCTGTTCCAGTCTCATCACCCTCGTGCTGAAGAACAACTTCCTCAGCTCCAGTCTAACCCTCCTCTGCCTCAGCTTCAAACCATTCCCCCTGGTCCTGTCTCTAGACACCCTCAGGAGAAGTCTCTCTGCAGCCTTCCCGTAGGATCCCTTCAGCTATTGGCAGGCAGCTCTGAGGTCCCCCTAGAGCCTTCTCTTCTCCAGGCTGCACACCCCCAGCTCCCTCAGCCTGTCCTCAGGGCAGAGCTGCTCAAGCAGAGATGCTCCAGCCCATCTAAAGATGATAAAGGGATCATCTTTATGGCCTCCTCCGGCCTCACTCCAGCAGCTCTGTGCCCTTCCTATGAAATAAAGCTGCTGCTGGAGCCTAACATTTGCTAATTTGCAAAACAGGGGAGAAAATTCCTTCTGCCCTTTATAACTGAGGCAGAGCTTATTACCAACCTGGGTTTTTTTTTAGAACCAGGGACATTTAAAACCAGAGCTCCTCCAAAAGTAACTCACCCTTTTTCTGTAGGATGAAGTCACAGATCTCGTGATACTGGGAGAGATTGCCAAAGCCTCTGACAGCCTCCACAGCTCCATCCACGTTGTTGCTCAGCAGCAGCTTTAACAGCACTACTCATTTGCAGAGACATGAAATTAGATGCCATTGCTTTGTGTGTCCCAACCATGTGCCTGGCTTTTTTGTCAACCCATGTCAGAATGCAAGCAGCGACAGCAAGAAATGGGAACATTTCTCTGGTTGGAGTGAAGCTGGGGGTAGAACAACAGCTAAATTGTGTAGGGCTTTGAAGAGGAGACAAAGAGCTCCAATATGGGGCTAAGTGCAAAGGAACAAATGAGTTTTGCTATGCAGTTTTGGAGTGGGCTGATGTGAAAATCCAGGAACAAAAAACAAAACCAAAGAAGCCAAAGCCATGTTGTAATATATAAAAGAATTGATTTACATCCTGAACAGATGGTCTTAAGGTGGGATGGCTCCTAAAACTCAAATTATTTTGACATTAGCTCTATTTTCTCTCAGTGCTGCTCTAAGAAGCAAACACATTTTCTCTGAACAGCTACTTAATACTGGCCCTGGTCTGAAGCATTTCCTTGCTTGCTGCTTCCAGGCTTAGCACTTTCACATCTGATTAGCACCTAACTCCAGCAGACAGAACAAGACCTTCAGCAGCTCCCAGAAGTGCTGCCATCAGGTAGGTTTTCAGTGCATGGCAAAGGAGCCAAGGTTGCAGAAGCTGTTTTCAGTCTTGTGTGAGTACCTAGTGAGCCACTGAAACCATATAAAGGACTCAAATCAGTCAATCCTTAACCCTTCTACCACCAAAAAAAAGTAGCAGGGGAAAAAAAAAAGTATCTAGAAAAAAGGTTGGTTTCATTCCTATCACTTCCATCTTTGAACATTCCATCTTTGCAATACTGAAGATGCCTTGAGCTTGTCTCAGAGAGGCAGCTGAAGTGATTAGCTTTTGTCTGGTATCAAACAGGAGGTATTCCCCTAACATCTCCTGGAGGAGGAAACCTGCTGGGCTTCCACAGAGAATGGTAAGGTTGGAA
>WBNM01006404.1:9677-35193 GCA_013399055.1 Ramphastos sulfuratus
AGCCTGTCCTCACAGCAGAGCTGCTGCAGCCCTCTCAGCATCTTGGTGGCCTCCTCTGGACTGGTTTCAACACTTCCATGTCCTTCCTGTGCTGGGGGCTCCAGAACTGCCTTTGCAGGCTGCTCCCTTGGGTTTCTGTGCTTCTCAGTACCCAGGAGGGGATTACTGGAACACAAAAGTTAACCCTGCTACCCAGAGTCCAAAATATATTTTGAAGGCACACGAATAAATGAAAAGGAAAGATTAAAAGTTGTGCACTTCCTGCCCTGGATTAGTCTGCTCTTAGCCCAGACCAGCTTAGTTGTGCTGCAGGATCAATGCAAAGTCAGGCACCAAGCATGTATGTGCACAGTCAGTTACTGTATGTTAACTGGCATTCTGTACATCCACAGCTCAGCTCACAGTGACTCCTTTGTGCTCAGATACCTTCAAACCTCTCCTCCATGCCAAGGAAAACAGTACAGCTCCTCAGACACAAAATGCTGCCTGTGTGACTGGCTGGCTTGCTGCAGTTATCACACACAAGCTACTTCAGACATGCAGTTGGGAAAGCCTGAATGCTCTCCTAGCTGCAGGTGTGTTCCACTCCTCTAGCAGCCTTAAGAAAAGCTGCAGACAAGAGCTACCAAAGGTGAGAGAAAATCTTACCACCTCTTCAGAATTATAAATAAATAGAGCTGAGATTTAATCACAAAGAGCTGAAATAAATTCCTTATCTCAGATTTAACAGATTTTTCCTCTTAATTTCTGGGGAGAGTATAGGTTTCTGCATGTTGTACATCCTTTTTCTTGTGGGGTTTTATTATTTCATTCATTTTAATTGGATTTGGTGATATAAGCAGGACTGTTGTTCCCCTTGAGAATCTGGACAGTTGGTTTTAATTAAGCATTAGGAAGAGAATACTTAACAACACTGAAGCAAACTGTGCTGGAGTGATCAGTGATGAGACTTGTCCAGCCTGGAAGATGCAGTCAAGTAGCTGTGACCTCATTCTTCCACTTTACCACTTTTTGAAAGGCATTTCAACCTACCTTATTTGCTGTATCCTCCAAACTATTTGCTCCATCTAGCTTTTAGTTAACACCAAAGCCATTGAGATGTATCTGAAAGGCCAAATCCAGAACTCATTTTTTTCCAGAGCAATTAAGTTTCGTAACTGAAAAGTTACCATCTGCATGCTAATAATGGAGAGTAGTAATAAATGTTTATACTGAAATCCAGTCATGAAAGGAGTTAGGGAAAGAGACCTTGCATAGTCTGTTTCTACTTTGTTGTTCAGAATGAGGTATTGAACTCCTACCACATCATCTAGGTCACAGGCAAGTCAAAGAATCACAAAAGCTCAGGGACTGGAAGGGACCTCCAGAGATCTGCCAGTCCAAGCCCCCTGCCAGAGCAGGATCACCTCACAGGAATGCATCCAGGCAGGTTTAGAAAGGCTCCACAGAAGGAGCCTCCACAGCCTCTCTGGGCAGCCTGCTCCAGGGCTCTGCCACCCTCACAGGGACAAAGTTTCCCCTCCTGTTCCCCTGGCCCCTCCTCTGCTCCAGCTTGCCCCCAGTGCCCCTTGGCCTGGCACTGGACTCCCCTGGGCAGAGCCTGGCTGCATCCTCCTGACACTGCCCTGCACATCTTCAGCACAGCACTGAGGGCAGCCCTCAGGCTCCTCTGCTGCCAGCTCCCAGCCCCAGCTCCCTCAGCCTGGCCCCACAGGAGATGTTCACTGCCTGCAGCAGCCTGGGGGCTCTGGGCTGGACTCTCTCAAGCAGTGCCCTGAGCTCCTTCTTGACCTGAGGGGCCCAGAACTGGACACAATGTTCCAGATGTAGCCTCAGCAGGGCAGAACAGAGTGGAAAAAGAACTTTTCTCCACTTACACAGCCCTTCTGATCCACCTCAGGATGCCCTTGGCCTTCCTGGCCACAAGGGCACACTGCTGGCTCATGGGCACCCTTCTGCCCACCAGCACCCCCAGGTCCCTTTCCATTATGCTGCTTTCTAACAGGTCAGTCTCCAATCAGGAGTTTGCTGAGAGACTTAAGACTGTGCCAGCAGAGCATCCTAACGTGCAGTCAGGTTGCCAGGAGCAGATGCTACACATGGTTTCCAAAGGCTAAAACCAAGACTTGAGTTTACTTTCTTAGCACTTTCTATGAAGCTTTGTAACATAATCAATTGTCTATCATAACCCCATGTAAAATACCTTAAAACAGTTCAAAGATCAATAAAATAACCTGGATTTTTTTTTTTTTTTTTGGTAAAAAGGTCTTATTTATTTGATACAAAAAGTAGTTACAGTTGGTTCTTTAAATGGAGGTATATTCCAAAAGTTAATGAGCTTGGGTTTGATATTTATATTCTAAAATGATGATTATAGAAAAGCCTCTGCACTGTGCAAAACAAAACAAAACAAGCTAGGCAAAGACTACAGATGCAAGAGCTTGGGGCCTTTCAGTCAAATGCTTGCATCCAATTCTACAGAAATAAATCCTGAGGGAAATTGTACTCAAAAAAAACCAAAACAAAACCACCACAAATAATATATATATATATATAAAAAAAAGGGAAGGAAAGTTACTTTGGCAGTTCTTCAATGATGATCCGGGAGACTGAATTCCATCCAGTAGAAGCATCTCCCCGGGGATAATCTGAGCAAGTCCCGACCCAGATGGCAATGTCCACCAAGCCAGCACTGATCCCTTCACACAGACCTTCCACTGGTTAAAGACAAAAACAGGGTCACTTTGCATTTCCCAGCTGAAGGGGCACACAGAGGCAGCTCACAGCAGGCTCATGCTGTTTAGCTAGACCTGAGGAGCACTTCTCCAAGTAACAGCTTTTATCTCTAGATGTGGCAACATGTTAGGGGCAGTCTTTAGCCGTGCTGCTTCTCGTACCTGAAGCACATCACACTCCACAAGATGGCTAAATAGGAGCTGTATCTGCTCTCTCCAACATCCAAATTTACAAAACTGGTGGCCAGGATATGTCTTCAATCCCACCCAGACATCTTTTAGCAGTGATGGGGAGGGGGGGAACAGAGACACAGCCATACCTGGCTGCCACAGCTGAGCCCTGCAAAGGTGATTGCCAACCTGTAACCTTTTCCCCTCCTAATTCACTGCTGCTCTATAAAGTGCTGCTTCTGATGCCCTTTTTTACCTACTAGCAGCACTAGCTGGAGGTGGTTTCATGAAGACAATTGGGTCCCATGCCTTGGTGAAAAAGAACTGTCATACATCAGGTTTCATGAAGACATGAAACCACTGAGATAAATTATAGAAACCATAGAAGCATAGAATGGGTCAGGTTGGAAGGGACCTTAGAAGTCATCTAGTCCAACCTCCCCACTGTGGGCAGGGACATCTCTCAGCTAGACTCAGGTGTTCAAGGTTTCATTCAACCTGCCCTTGAACATGCCCAGTGAGGAGGCAGCCACAGCCTTCCTGGGCAGCCTGTGCCAGGCTCTCACCACCCTCACACTCAACGACTTCTTCCTCAGCTCCACTCTAACCCTGCTCTGCCTCAGCTGCAAACCATCCCCCCTTGGCCTGTCTGCAGACACCCTCAAGACAAGTCCCTCTGCAGCCTTCCTGCAGGATCCCTTCAGGCACTGGCAGGCAGCTCTGAGGTGCCCCTGGAGCCTTCTCCTCTGCAGGCTGCACCCCCCCAGCTCCCTCAGCCTGTGCTCACAGCAGAGCTGCTCCAGCCCTTGGAGCATCTTTGTGACCTCCTCTGGCCTCACTCCAGCAGCTCTGTGTCCTTCTCACCATGATGGTGAAAGGCTATAGACCTGACCTTAGTCCCCTTCTCCTAGTGTCACCTCTTTTTACGTAGAGCAACTTCACTAATTTGCCTTTTGCTTAGCAACTGAACAATCGTTCCACGTATTTAATTCACTTTGAAGGTACTTTTGTGCCCCACCTGAAAATACAGTATGGAATTCCAGGAGGATTAAGTCATTTTACATAAAGAATGGACAACCATTGGTATTTCAAGGCAGGGTGACACTGCTGGGCAGTAAGGCAGCATCTCCATAGAGTCATAGGATCAACCAGGTTGGAAGAGAGCTCCAAGCTCACCCAGCCCAACCTAGCACCCAGCCCTAGCCAAGCAACCAGACCATGGCACTAAGTGCCCCAGCCAGGCTTTGCTTCAACAGCTCCAGGGATGGGCACTCCACCACCTCCCTGGGCAGCCCATTCCAATGCCAATCACTCTCTCTGCCAACAACTTCCTCCTAACATCCAGCCCAGACCTCCCCTGGCACAGCTTGAGGCTGTGTCCCCTCCTTCTGTTGCTGGGTGCCTGGCAGCAGAGCCCAACCTCACCTGGCTACAACCTCCCTTCAGGAAGCTGCAGACAGCAATGAGGTCTGCCCTGAGCCTCCTCTTCTGCAGGCTGCACACCCCCAGCTCCCTCAGCCTCTCCTCACAGGGCTGTGCTCCAGGCCCCTCCCCAGCCTTGCTGCCCTTCTCTGGACACATTCCATGTGCCAGTCCAGCACAGAATGTCTCAGAGAGAGATCAGCAGAACTGTCTGGCCAGAAACCTCCATTTCTAGACTGCAGGGCACAAGTAGCATGAAAGGTACCACAGTAGTAAAGTCCCTCTTGATAATTCTACCACTGTTACTACTCACAGTAAACTGTGGGACAGCAGAGTGAGGGTGACAAGTGCTAGGTGGCCACTCTTTAACCTCTCCTATCAGCCTTCTGCCTTCCTAAGGCAGCCTGTGCTCTGCATTTTCTACCTGGATCTGCAGGGCTCTGCCGCTCCACCTCTCGGCACACCTACCTGAAGACGTTCGGTGTATGTTGATAGTAGAATTCAGCTCCGGGCTTCCTTGATCTAAATAGATGATGGCTTCGATAGGAAGCGGCCCAGCACATTCTGCTCCGTTGAAAGTGAAGTACCAGCGCTGGCAGCAGGCGCTCCTGCACTTGAGCCGCAGCGAGCCGCTGAAGAGCACCCGGAGGGCGCTGCTGGAGCGCATCTTCGTGAAGGTGCATTCCTGCCGGGAGGCACAAGGGCTCGGCTAGCACCCTCCGGGGTTAGCCTGCTTACTTCCCACCGGCCTAACGAGATCTTGGGAACTGATCTGTAGCTCTGTCAGAATGGTGTGGCTAAACTATCTGGGGGCATCCCTCTGGGAAAACTAAAGAGGGGAAGGAAAGAAAGGGGAAAGGAAAAAAGGGGGACAGGGGGAAAGGGGGAAGGACGGAAAGAAAGGGAAAGGGGGGAAGGACGGAAAGGAAAGGGGAGCTGGAAGCACATTTTTGGTAGTGTGCCTTGCAGCCTTACAGTTACAGATCAGCTCTTGTCAAGGTACTCTCAGACCAGTCACACTACAGTACTCCGGAACTGAAATGAGTTGGGAAGCACAGCTGAGATGACTCCACAGCAGCCAAAGCTTTGGTTCCACCCTTACGTGCAGGAAAAGGCTTCAACGAGAACCCTGCGTGCCTGTTTTGCCCAGCTCCTGCAGGCAGCCCTGGAGCCTGCCGCGGTGGGAGAAGGGCAGCGCCGCGGGCGCAGCCAACTCACCGCTATCTTCCCAAGGTCAATGCCATAGTTAAGTGCACTCCAGGAACACTGCTTGTAGTTGGGCGTCCAGGCCTCGTCGATGCTCTCCCGGACGCACTCGCCCTTCTCCCCCTTCAGCCCGTCCCGCCCCGGGATGCCAGGTGTCCCGGGGATCCCGTTGGCTCCCGGGTTTCCGTCTCGTCCAGGGACACCGCTGGGGCCTTGCAAGCACACCCCGTTGTACTGAAACACACAACAGACCTCGCTGCTCATGTCTGCTCACCAGGAGGCTGCCCCGGTTAAGTGCAAACAGCAGCAAAGCACAAAACCCCTGCGGAGACAGAAGCTGATGGGCTAAAGCTCCGAGGAAACGGTTCCACGGGGAGAAAGGAAAAACAAAAGTAACGTTTTAAAGATAAAGCAATGCTAGCAGGATTTGCTGTAAATTAAGAACCTAATTATTTTACGAAAAGAGCCATAAAGCCTAGAATTAAAAACACTGCCCTACTCCAAGGATTAAAACCTGTTGGAAAACCTCAGTTACGTATTGATAGTTGTACAACCGTCTCGGCTAATAAGCTTTCATTACAAAGGGGAAGGGAAGGGGAAGGGAAGGGGAGGGGATAACAACAACAACAACAAAAGAGCAGCCTCCGCAAGTCATGGAGAGCCAAGATCAGTGTCAGCTTTCCATCGCCACTCCTCTGGGACAGAATCACATCACAACAGACAAGGCATGAAAGTCAGGCTCCAGATCTCACCCAGCATGTTGGTGTTGATATGAATGTGGGAAGCTGCACCCCAGAATAATCCTGAACTCGGGATCCTCTTTGGTAGCAGTGGGAAAGCACACATGGGAGGATGCAACAGCAACGTCCTCCCTAACATCACACCACTGAGCAAGGGCAAGCACTGCTCGCCCAGGCTGCACGTTAATCCACGTTGCCTTCACAGCGTATGAGATCTGGGCAGCACAGAGCTCCTTCCCACAGCGGCACCGTGCTGAATGCCAGGGCGAGCACCCATGTACAGAGCTGGTGGAGCAGGCACAGAAAGGCTGAGCAGGAACCTGCAAGCTGGTGATGCCACAGCTTTCACTTTAAATGCTCTTCCACCTGGTGACTGGCAGCTTTCTCCAACCTTCACAGGATCACAGGATGTTAGGAGTTGGAAGGGACCCAAAGAAATCGAATCCAACCCCCATGGCAGCTCTTCACAGCTCTTCCCCTTTCTCAAAGCCATTTCTCCCAACCATTGCTCCCCCACAAGCCATGGCACTACCTGCACCACGGGAGCCATAAACTGCTGCCCGTCCCTCTCTCCTTTGTCAGCCTGATGATAAACTTCCTTCTGCTGGGGTTGTTCCTTTGTGCTTCGCTGCAAAATCCGGCATGGGCATCACAGACTCTGTTGGAGGCACTCCATAAAAAAAAATCAGTGGCTATATGAAATGGGTAGATTCAGCTTGGATGTTAGGAAGAAGTTGTTCAGCATGAGGGTGGTGAGAGCCTGGCAGGGGTTGCCCAGGGAGGTGGTGGAAGCCTCATCCCTGGAGGTGTTTAGGGCCAGGCTGGATGAGGCTGTGGCCAGCCTGATCTAGTGTGAGGTGTCCCTGCCCATAGCAGGGGGGGTGGAACTGGCTGATCCTTGTGGTCCCTTCCAACCCTGACTGATTCTATGAAGAGGTCTACTAGGAAAAAAGACAAGAGTTGTTCTCCCCTACTACCTTCACCAAGGAAAACAATGCTGGCAAAGAGCAGTGGGAAGTGGGATATTGTAAGCAAGATGGCCACATTCAGAAAAAGTTAGCTGGAGACAAAGCTTCTTGGCACAGCACACACTGACCTAGGGACTGCAAGGATGGTGCAAAAGAGTTTTCTGTCTCACCCAGCGCTGGTTATCTGCTCCTGCTGCTATTTTCCAGTCGGACTGGATTTTTAACAGCGCCTGGCTCACCGCAGGAACAGTGACTGTTACCACAGAAATCCTGAGGACGTGGAAATCAGCAAGAACTGGAGCCAGCTGAGGCTCGGACCTGCCGCCTCCCTGCCCCTCTGGGCTACTCGGAAAGAGGAGCTGCCCCCACCAGCCCTACAGCTTCCTTAAAGGGTGCAGCTTAGCCACTGTACACCCCAAAAGTTTTACGTGAGTGAAAGAATTATCTGGGCTTCAGGCTCCACGCCAACTAAATGCATCTGTGCTTGCTAAATCAAACCTTTTTCATCTTTTCTTAAGCTGGAAATGAAACTTTTTAAAACGTCTGCTACAGGCAGGATCCCCTCTGGGACATGCCTTCATTCTGCCCGGGGAGGCTGAAGCTCTCTGTGCTACCAGGCTGTGCCTGACTCAGACGCCCTCCGTTTACCTGCACTTTGCTGCTCATTGCTGCACCCAGAGGCATGGAAGCAATGCAAGAGAAAAGGGGGACCCCAAAACACCACTCCCACAGAAAACAGAAGCTCCTCCATGTGTGCAGACACCTTTCTCTCGATGCAGTTCAATTCCCACAACGCTAATCGAAAAGGCAGGATGGAAGGGGAGGATCTTTGCTAGCCATGGCACTTCTAGCACATCTCTTTGGGGGAACCTCTCTGCAGCTCATGGAAGAAATGGCCATGCCGTTCATCTTCCATAGGAGATGAACAGTCCAGCAGCCCATGGAACGAGCTTCACAGCTGCTTTCTACATTCCAGTGACTGAAAAAAAAAAATCTCCTTCCTTTCTGCTATCCCTGAGACGGGATAGTCCCAACGCATTCACGTTTCCAGTTGCAATGGAAGTGCAAGCAGCGGTAGGCAGCCCAGGAGCCAAAGGGGATTTGCACTGATGGAAATCCAAGGAACAGACACAGCCTTCGCAGCACCTGAAGTGCAGTTCTTTCGTGGCTCTTTCTGTGGTTTGTCATTCATCCACCAGCCCGGTAGGAACTAAGCGGCTCTCGCTGCCCGCGCTGCAGCAGCTGTGCGATGCCGGCGCCCCCGGGCCGCGGGCAGTGCCCGGCTGGGCGCGGGGCTTCCCGGCGCGATGCCTCCCCGCCGGTGCGGGAGCAGCAGGAGCCCGCGCCGGCTGGAACCACAGCACCCCAAGGCTCCGAGCCGAGCGAGAGCACCACGGAGACACGTACCCAGCCGCCGACCCGTCGAGTCCCGGCCAGCCTCGGCCGATTCCGCAGGGCCGGGGGGCGGCGTAGGGAAGGAGCGGCCCGGGCCGGCAGCGGCATGCCGGCCCCTCAAAACCCGCTGCCCCTTCGCTTTCCCCCAAGCCCCGCTGTGATAGCACCGCGCCGTCCTCCGCCCGCCCTGCCGCTCCCCCCGCCGCCGCTCCCGGCCCTCACCGTGTCCAGCACCTCCCGCTGCCGGAGCGCCTTCTGCTTGCCCTTGGGGCTGTCTGGGCGGCCGGCCGGCGGAGCCGCCAGCAGCAGCGCCAGCAGCAGCAGCGGCGGGGCGGCGGCGGCGGCCGAGGCGCGGAGCATGGTGCGAGCGGAGGGGAGGCTGCTGCGAAGGGGCCCGTGTCCGCCGCTCTAGGCGGCAGCGCCGGGATAAATGAGCCTTTCAGAGCATAGCCTAAGCTCCCTCCCCGGAGAGGCCGGGAATTTCCATCCCGTAACCGAGCGGGAACGTCCAGACAGAGCCGTCCCCCCGCAGCCATTGGCACGGGAGCCGGGGGGCTCCCGCCCCCTCGGGCCGGGCCCCGCCGAGCTCTCCCCGGGCGGTGCCCGCAGCCCTCGCCGTGGCGTGCTGGAGGGGGTGCGGACATCCCCCTCGGAGCACCACACAACCCTCTTCGGGTCTGCCAGGAGCTGCTGTGAGGGCACCTCTCTGATGCAGGAACCCTCCTGCCGGGACAGCACCAGAGAGCCACAGCCGCAGCTTGACGCACCCTGAGTGGAAACGGTGATAAAACAGCAGATGGGTTTAAACCGCAGGTGAACAGAAATACGAGAAAAAGGCCACGAAGTTCTTCAAAGAGCAGCGGCACTGGGGCTGTTATCGAAGAAGTTAGTATTGTCCCGTTGAACGCTGTCGGGTTAGTAACAGGAGAAAAGACCTCAGCGAACCAGCATAGCCCATCTTGTTCTGCTGACGTTTAAAATGATGCTTTGCTTTCCACCATACTAGAAACGACAGCCCTACAAAAGCAAGAATGCTGTATGGCCTCAAGCATTACAAGTGAAAATAACAAGCACTTGAAAGACGACTCCTGCATGCTGCAATCTTCGTGGGATTTCACATACTCACAGAACGGTAGGGGTTGGAAGGGACCTCCAGAGATGGTGTAGTTCACCACCCTTGCTAAGGCAGGTTTGCCTTGTTCAGGTTGCACAGGAATGCATCCAGATGGGTTTTCAGTGAGTCCAGAGAAGGAGACTCCAAACCTCTCTTAGGCAGCCTGTTCCACTGCTCTGGCACCCTGAAAGTAAAGTTGTTTTCCCTCACGTTCAAGCAAAAGGTTGATCTAGTTGAGGATGCTCCTGCTTCCTGCAGATGGAGTTGGACTGGAGGACCTTCAGAGGTCCCTTCCAACCCAGACCATCCTACCATGCTGTGAAACCTCCTGTGTTCTGGCTTGTACCCACTACCCCTTGTCCTCTCACTGGGCACCACTGGAAAGAGCCCAGCCCCATCCTTTGACCCTTTAGATCTTTGCAGAGGTGGAGTTTCCAGGAAGGGAGATAAGCTCCAATACAACAAACCCACACATTTCTCCCATAGGAATTTATGTCCCAAACTGCTGAGCCATTCACACCAGGCACTGCAGAACCCCGTTTCTGTTTAACCTAAACCTCCTCGTGTTGCTCTGACTGCAATTCCCTCTACACTTTAAGGCTCTTCTGTCTTTAATTCCCTTTCTATGTCCATACTGCCTGAAGGAAGCAGTGACATAGACCTGCACCACAGGTCACACTGCTCCCATCGACCCTGGCACACACTGTCCTGACAACTGGGCCTGACACCAGCCAGCTGTGGGCTCCTGCTCTGTGGACTGCAGCAATGCACCCAGCCAACTTCATAGAATAGCCAGCAAGGAATCATGGATTCCATAATGGTGGGAGGATCTAGGGAATTATGTAAATCATCCATTNACCTGAAGTGCAGTTCTTTCGTGGCTCTTTCTGTGGTTTGTCATTCATCCACCAGCCCGGTAGGAACTAAGCGGCTCTCGCTGCCCGCGCTGCAGCAGCTGTGCGATGCCAGCGCCCCCGGGCCGCGGGCAGTGCCCGGCTGGGCGCGGGGCTTCCCGGCGCGATGCCTCCCCGCCGGTGCGGGAGCAGCAGGAGCCCGCGCCGGCTGGAACCACAGCACCCCAAGGCTCCGAGCCGAGCGAGAGCACCACGGAGACACGTACCCAGCCGCCGACCCGTCGAGTCCCGGCCAGCCTCGGCCGATTCCGCAGGGCCGGGGGGCGGCGTAGGGAAGGAGCGGCCCGGGCCGGCAGCGGCATGCCGGCCCCTCAAAACCCGCTGCCCCTTCGCTTTCCCCCAAGCCCCGCTGTGATAGCACCGCGCCGTCCTCCGCCCGCCCTGCCGCTCCCCCCGCCGCCGCTCCCGGCCCTCACCGTGTCCAGCACCTCCCGCTGCCGGAGCGCCTTCTGCTTGCCCTTGGGGCTGTCGGGGCGGCCGGCCGGCGGAGCCGCCAGCAGCAGCGCCAGCAGCAGCAGCAGCGGGGCGGCGGCGGCGGCCGAGGCGCGGAGCATGGTGCGAGCGGAGGGGAGGCTGCTGCGAAGGGGCCCGTGTCCGCCGCTCTAGGCGGCAGCGCCGGGATAAATGAGCCTTTCAGAGCATAGCCTAAGCTCCCTCCCCGGAGAGGCCGGGAATTTCCATCCCGTAACCGAGCGGGAACGTCCAGACAGAGCCGTCCCCCCGCAGCCATTGGCACGGGAGCCGGGGGGCTCCCGCCCCCTCGGGCCGGGCCCCGCCGAGCTCTCCCCGGGCGGTGCCCGCAGCCCTCGCCGTGGCGTGCTGGAGGGGGTGCGGACATCCCCCTCGGAGCACCACACAACCCTCTTCGGGTCTGCCAGGAGCTGCTGTGAGGGCACCTCTCTGATGCAGGAACCCTCCTGCCGGGACAGCACCAGAGAGCCACAGCCGCAGCTTGACGCACCCTGAGTGGAAACGGTGATAAAACAGCAGATGGGTTTAAACCGCAGGTGAACAGAAATACGAGAAAAAGGCCACGAAGTTCTTCAAAGAGCAGCGGCACTGGGGCTGTTATCGAAGAAGTTAGTATTGTCCCGTTGAACGCTGTCGGGTTAGTAACAGGAGAAAAGACCTCAGCGAACCAGCATAGCCCATCTTGTTCTGCTGACGTTTAAAATGATGCTTTGCTTTCCACCATACTAGAAACGACAGCCCTACAAAAGCAAGAATGCTGTATGGCCTCAAGCATTACAAGTGAAAATAACAAGCACTTGAAAGACGACTCCTGCATGCTGCAATCTTCGTGGGATTTCACATACTCACAGAACGGTAGGGGTTGGAAGGGACCTCCAGAGATGGTGTAGTTCACCACCCTTGCTAAGGCAGGTTTGCCTTGTTCAGGTTGCACAGGAATGCATCCAGATGGGTTTTCAGTGAGTCCAGAGAAGGAGACTCCAAACCTCTCTTAGGCAGCCTGTTCCACTGCTCTGGCACCCTGAAAGTAAAGTTGTTTTCCCTCACGTTCAAGCAAAAGGTTGATCTAGTTGAGGATGCTCCTGCTTCCTGCAGATGGAGTTGGACTGGAGGACCTTCAGAGGTCCCTTCCAACCCAGACCATCCTACCATGCTGTGAAACCTCCTGTGTTCTGGCTTGTACCCACTACCCCTTGTCCTCTCACTGGGCACCACTGGAAAGAGCCCAGCCCCATCCTTTGACCCTTTAGATCTTTGCAGAGGTGGAGTTTCCAGGAAGGGAGATAAGCTCCAATACAACAAACCCACACATTTCTCCCATAGGAATTTATGTCCCAAACTGCTGAGCCATTCACACCAGGCACTGCAGAACCCCGTTTCTGTTTAACCTAAACCTCCTCGTGTTGCTCTGACTGCAATTCCCTCTACACTTTAAGGCTCTTCTGTCTTTAATTCCCTTTCTATGTCCATACTGCCTGAAGGAAGCAGTGACATAGACCTGCACCACAGGTCACACTGCTCCCATCGACCCTGGCACACACTGTCCTGACAACTGGGCCTGACACCAGCCAGCTGTGGGCTCCTGCTCTGTGGACTGCAGCAATGCACCCAGCCAACTTCATAGAATAGCCAGCAAGGAATCATGGATTCCATAATGGTGGGAGGATCTAGGGAATTATGTAAATCATCCATTAGAGCAAACACTTCTGTGACAGCTTCGGTGACCATCCGTGAGCACACCCACGCAGAGGCACCACTGTGCAGCTCTGTGCCACTGCCTGCAAACAGTCCTGCCTCTGGTCAAGACTGGTGGCAATACTGTGAAGATGGCAGTGTCTGAGCTTCCTGTAACATGCAGGTTCGTGTCATGTTCACATCATCACTGCCAAGGGGCTTGGGGATCCCCAGCATCTAAGTGGGCTGTTCCTAAGGCACAATCCTGCTCAGACTGCCAAGCTGCTGTATCACAGAGCCCATTTCTTCAGGCAAGGTGCAGCAGCTGAAGCACACAGCACCGTGCACCTTCCTCATACAATTCCTCTGTGTTTTGCTTAACAAAGTCTGCACATAGCCTCATACACATTTCTGCACCTGGATTTGCTCACTGTTGGAGTTTTGAGTCTGGGCTAGCAGCTTTTAAGGCCAAATGGTTGGTTGTGCCAGGGGAAGCAAGCTAAGGAACACTATAAAGGTCTCAGCAAATAAAGTTGGGACATCTGCTTTGGGCACTGTGCAGTTTGTAGTGCTCATTTGACTTGCAATGTGCATTACCATCTGGGAAACAGGAACAGCAACATCCTCCTTAGCCTGCTGCAGTCCAAGCAAGCCTTGCCATCTGCTAGGCTTATGCTCTGTGGGGTTTTGATGTATTTAAATCCTTCTGAGGGCAGCAACTGTTGCTAGATGCTGCTGAAGTACTTGAACCAAAACTACTGACACACTTTGCCTTATTAAATATTCCCATGACAAAAGGAGCTGACTTAATGAACTTAGAGTCATAGAATCAGTCAGGGTTGGAAGGGACCACAAGGATCAGCCAGTTCCACCCCCCCTGCTATGGGCAGGGACACCTCACACTAGATCAGGCTGGCCACAGCCTCATCCAGCCTGGCCTTAAACACCTCCAGGGATGAGGCTTCCACCACCTCCCTGGGCAACCCCTGCCAGGCTCTCACCACCCTCATGCTGAACAACTTCCTCCTTACATCCAGTCTGAATCTCCCCACCTCCAGCTTTGCTCCATTCCCCCCAGTCTTGTCATTACCTGATACCTAAAAAGCTTCTTCGTAGGCTCCCTTCAGATCCTGGAAGGCCACAATAAGGTCACCTGGGAGCCTCTTCTTGTCCAGACTGAACAGCCCCAACTCTTTTAGTCTGTCCTCACAGCAGAGCAGCTCCAGCCCTCTGAGCATCCTCGTGGCCCTTCTCTGGACACACTCCAGCATCTCCACAGCCCTCTTGCAATGGGGGCTGCAGAACTGGATGCAGCAAGCATCTCCAAACCAGCATCTGTATTACATCAACTATCAACTATCTGTATTACATCAACTATCAATTCCTTCATCTTACCCTTACTGCCATATGCTGTAGGATTTATCTTTTATATATAGCTTTATAAACTTCAGCAAAGATGATGATCTGCCTATCTCCACCATTTAAATGCCACTGAGATCTTCCATACCATCAGACTGCTGCTGCACAACTCAGGCAGGCTCAGACAAGATCACCACTGTCAGTGCCTCAGCAAATGCTCACACCACCAGGCTGGGCTCATGAGTGGAGCCTCTGATAGGAGTTGATCTCTCACAAAGCCTCTCAGCCTCCCCCAAACCAGCCACCCAAACGTGCAGGAGGACATGCTCCCATGCAGGTGTGTTTCCACTTACCTCAGCTATAAAATGTTTCAGCTGCCCACTGGGTTGCTGAGGTCTCTCCACCTTTCTTGTGCACATTCTTCCAGTCTGTAAATGCTGTTTGTTAGAGCAGTCCTTTGAATTCACCAGTAAGTAACTGCTACTAATTGCTTGGTCTTCTTAAAGTAATTGCAAAGATCAGGAGCTTACCATGGGAACCCATTGCCCATGGTTAATTCAGAGCCTGGGACCAAGAGACCAGGCCAATAGCCCAAATCTGGTGGAAATGACCAAGATCTGGTGGAGGAATCTCTTTGCACAGTGAGGAGAAGCTTTAACCACTCACTAACAGATTCTTCTCAGGTGGGAGCTGTGTTTCTCGTGGCTTTTCACAACCAGGCAAACCAGGCAGGGGTGGCAAAATACTACAGAAGGTTCAAGGCTGAGAATCCTGAGCCAAGGTAAATGCCAAGACCTTTTAAGTCTTCCTGCTGGATCTGGTGAGCTCTGGGAATTCTGCCTGCCAGTCCTGCCTAGGCATTGCTTTGGGGGGCACATACATACCCTGGGCTAAGCAGCAGAGAGCTCAGGTTCAGCAATACTCAGCACCACAAGGCTCAGGATCTTTCCTGACCTACCTTTGGTACTTTTAACTGTGAACTTGAGCATTTAGGTCTTACTAATTGATATTTTAGGGTGAGTTTTAAGTTGGCTTAAAAGGCTGAGATCAGACAAGCCTGCTGAATTTCTGGAGTGACTCTTTGCAGCCTGACCAAGGAGACAAAGAGCTGTCTGTGCTGCTGTGGAAGAGAACCCAAGTAAGAGCTCAGGGAAATGGGTTACAGGGTTCTTGCTGTTTCTCTTCACCCTGTATGTTGAGTCCTAACGTATCAGTGTGCTCCCCTCCACCTCAAACCCCTTGATGTTCTCTCCTGACTGTCCTGAGAGTATGCTGTCTGGGCTGGGGATCTGCCACCCTCCAGCTCCCCTACACCCAGCACCGAGTGCCCATTTAGCACTTCCCTTCCACAAAAACTGCTGTATTCCACACAGCTCCTCCTGCAGGAACTACTCACTGCTCCAGCTCCTGTTTGTGTGGAGAAACCAGCTGTGAGCCATCTAAGGAAGGCAGATCCTTGCATGCTTAAAGGTATCTCATGTTTCTCATCACCTTAGCAAGACCTGAAATAGAGCAAACTTTTATTTTCATGAAGAAAGTTGAAACACAGGGAATAAGCATTAATGAAAGAGTTCGGATCTAAGTGCCCAGGCATGTTTTTAATCTTTTAATTGCACTTTGCATCTCAAGTGCTTTTTAATAGGAATTAAAATCTGTTTAAATACACAGAAGTGGATTTCATAGTTGTACATCAGAAAGATACCCTGAGCTTACCTTAGCTTCTAGAAAGCCAAAGCATGAAGCTCATGAAGGTGTGGGGTGTGGCAGAGGTTGCCCAATGGTTTTGGGTTTAATGATAGTTAAACTCTAGTCCAATTTAAAAAAAAAAAAAAAAAAGGCTATGCTAAGGCACAAAACCAAGAGTGGGAGAATAAGTACAGAAAAAAAAAAGCAATGCAGAGGAAATACCATTTCTTTCCACGGGAGACTCTAAAGCACCTTTGGTGCCAGCCATCTGAATTACTGCAAATACCAGTGGTTAATACTAGCAGAGCTCCCTGCCAGTGAAGGCAGCCAAGCAGGGCTGTGAGATACCTTCAAAGACTGCTTCAACAAGTGGCCAGTGTGGAGGGAGGGATGCAGCCTTCTCCTTTGATGTGCACGTCGAGAGCGGGTGGTCAAACTTCAAAGGGAAATGTGACTCCTCCTGCTCAGCTGCTGCATTCTGCAGTGCTTTGCAGAAGGCTCAACAGATTTCTCCTAAAGGAGGTCAAACCTTTCACATTTTAATGTAGGTTTTTTTGTTTGGGGTTTTTTTTTCCCCTCTTTTTTATTTTTTTCTTCTGACATTCAACTGGATATGACTGCCTTTAAACCAAGTATACTCTGTAAAAAAAAAAGTACCTGCAGTTCTCTGTAAATCAGTTAACAGCTGCCAAGGAAAACACTGTGATGCTACAGCTTGTGGAAATACACAGTCTGTGTCATCCAAAGGAGGTCTTTAACCAGAGGTCAGGAAAGAAAGAATGCTCTAAATGTTAGGGTAAAGAACTGGTCCAGCTTCTCACCCCTTCACAACTCTGTGTCCATCTCAACAATTCCCAGCACTGCTGTGTCTCAGTTTCTCACTTACACAGGAGGGATAAAAACATTGCAACATTCTCTCACACAGCTCTAAGACAAAAAAAAAAAAACCAACAAAACAAACCCAAACCCAACCCAAACCCAGGCAAGCAACACAAAGAAACATTCAAGTGTTAGGGTGCAAGAATACTGCAGCCCTAGAGAACAAACATGCTCCATCTGGTTAGTAAGAAATATGAACTCGGAGGCTCTTACTATACAACAGTGTGGTTTATTACTAACAACAGTAACAAAGCTGCTGAGCATCTGCACATGACAAGAACCAAGATCTAGAAGTCTCCTGTGAGAAATGCATATCTTCTCCCAGTCCCCAGCAGCAAGAGCTCTGCAGATCTTTGCTGAGGAAACTCAAAAAGAAATAGCCTGTCCTACTGCAGGCAATCCAGTGCTAGTGCTGAAATCCAGATGCTGTAACATAAAGGTAAATCCACTCCACTTGTAATGCATGGTGGATAGAACATTGGGTGTCAGGAACCAGTTCTGCACCATCAGGGCAGTGGAACACTGCAACAGGTTGCCCAGGGAGGTGGTCTGAGCACCATTCCTGGAGACATTCAAGGGGAGGCTTGACAGGGCTCTGGGCAACCTGATCTAGTTGAGGATGTCCCTGCTGGACTAGATCACCTTCAGAGGTCCCTTCCAACCCAGACCATTCTATGATTCCCCAAGTGCAGCCTCCAAGGAAGAGGCAGAGGATGAAAAAGATGATTCTAAATAACTTTGGTTTATCTGTATAGTCCCTGTTGGTTCAGCATTTCCCTGACCTTTGCACCACACAGTTGTGCTTGGCTGTTCAAAGCACTGCCAGGAATGCTGTTCCAGCTGGAAAACAACAAATTTCTCTGCATCAATATCCCAATATTGAGAAATCCTCTCTATCAGTGATAGATGCTGAACAGTCTCACACAATGCATAGTTTTAGAAAACAGCAAAACCCTGGCTTAGTTACCTCAAGTAACATTGACTTCACTGGAGCCAGGATTTGTTACCAGTCAAAGACTAAAATCTTGAACCATTGCCAGCAGGCTTTACTCTTGAGAGCCACCCTGTTGTAAGAAAGGCCACCTGTATTAAGGCCTTCCTGGATTTAAGAACAAACTTTGCTGCAGCATATAGAAAATTAAGCTTGGTAAAAAAAAGTATGAAGGTCTTCTTTTCACTAATATATTAATATATAGGCTTGCTTAAGAATAACTCAGCAGCTTCTCTTCTGCAAGGTATATCCCTACAGTTCAAAACCAAAATGGTTACTTGCATAGAACAAGGTGAAACACAACCTCCCTGCAGCTCGGTACAAAACTCAGCTTCTGCCCCCAAAGCCACCAGGGGTATGAAGTCTTTCCTTCTTTGGCACAATGCACTGGAACACCACACCAGGAGGGGCTCCAAGAAGCACCCTTGTGAAGCAGTGCTGCATCTAACACGATCCCTGCAGCAGGGTGCACAGATGCCTGCCCACAATGCAGAGAGTATGGTGCAGGTTATACAGAAAGGGACAATCTGCTTTACTCAGAACTAACTGACATGGGCCTCTCACTGTAGGAAGGACACAGAGGTGCTGGAGTGTGTCCAGACAAGGGCAAGGAGGCTCATGGAGGGCCTGAAGCACCTGGCCTAAGACAAGGGGCCGAGGGAGCTGGGGGTGTTCAGTCTGGAGAAGAGGAGGCTGAGAGGAGACCTCATTGCTCTTCACAGCTATCTGAAGGGAGGTAGGAGTGAGGAGGGGGCAGCCTCTGCTCCCTGGTGTCAAACAACAGGACTAGAGGAGATGGTTCCAAGCTGCCCCAAGGGAGGTTCAGGCTGGATGCTAGGAAATAGTTCTTCACTGAACAGGTTCTCTAACATTGGAATGGTCTGCCCAGGGCAGTGCTGGAGTCACCATCCCTGGGGGTGTTCAAGCAGCCTGTGGAGCTGGTGCTTGGGGACATGGTTTGGTGGTGACCCTGCAGTGCTGGGTGGAAGGTTGGACTGGCTGAGCTTGCAGGGCTCTTCCAACCAGATCCATTCTGTGAGTCTGTCAACTGCCAGATCACTGCAGGACCCTTTGGTTTAATAACAACCTAATGCAAGCAGGTTTAACTCTCCTGGGTTTGTACAGTACTTACAACACAGTAGTTCTAAATACTGACCTGATGCAGTCAGCTATTTACAAAATCCACTTCTATGTACAAAATAAATCACTGTAACTCCACCTCCCCTTCCATATTCAGTGTACAAGCTACCCAAAGACAGTGCTATAATTGATACCTCACCACACATCAATTAGAACTCTACATTTGTGTATCCCTTATTTAAGTGATACTGCTGCTTAAGACAGTAAAAAAGAGAATAAACATTTTAAAGCTTTTTTTCCTCAAAAAAAAAAAACCAAACATTTAAAAAATGGAACTTTCATGCCTTGAAAAGTAACAGTGCTTTCTAAGCATTATTTTAATGCAATTCATCATGAAGTGTTCTTTATATTTGGAATAAGATTTGTTTCTCTCACCTTTTTTTTTTCTTAAATTACTGCTGTGTCCTACTTTAACTTCCATTATTCCTGGACAGGATTAAAGTACAGTACTTACAAACAAAACTTACATTCCTTAAGTGCAAAGCAAGATATGTGTGTTATTTAATAAGGCACAGAATATCCATTCTTTCCAGTGGGACACAGAATGCCTACCAGCCTTAAGCACCAAAAATGTTCATGTAAGAATTCCACCTTTCAAAGGTTTGAGCTGTTTCCTGAATCCAGCTCTCTTCTGGTGTCTGAAGCAGAGTAGACAAGCAGTGGTACAGAAGCTGCCTGGGAGACATCAGGGATTTGGGAACAGCTGCTTTGTAATGAAGGAGATTCAATAAAATCGTTTTTAGGAGTTATTCTGTAAGCAATGAAAAATAAAACACAAGGGGTGAATTCTAAGCACACTGCCTTGCACTGGAAAAACAAAACAGAAGTGCAAACAAAACACAGTTTTAGCCACACAACTGCATTTAAAACTATTTTCTTGTGAAGAGAGGCTGCCCAGAGAGGTTGTGGAGCCTCCTTCTCTGGAGGCTTTCAGAACCTGCCCGGATGCCTTCCTGTGTGAACTACCCTGAGTGGTCCTGCCTAGGCAGGGGGGTTGGGCTGGGTGATCTCTGGAGGTCCCTTCCAACCTCTCAAGCTCTGTGACTCTGTGATACAGTTCTGGACACTTTTCCAAGCTCAGGATCACCACTGTTCTTTTGCAGCCTTGTCACCTCTGCAAACCATGGCACTGCAGCCATAGAATTCTTCAGGCTCACTGTTCAGAGGGCTGGAGCTGCTCTGCTATGAGGACAGACTGAAAGAGTTGGGGCTGTGCAGTCTGAAGAGGAGAAGGCTCCCAGGTGACCTTCTTGTGGCCTTGCAGTATCTTTAATGGGGCTACAAGAAAGCTGGGGAAGGACTTTTAGGCTGTCAGGTAGCAAGAGGACTGGGGGGAATGGAACCAAGCCAGAAATGAGGAGAGTCAGACTGGATGTTAGGAAGAAGTTCTTCAGCATGAGGGTGGTGAGAGCCTGGCAGGGGTTGCCCAGGGAGGTGGTGGAAGCCTCATCCCTGGAGGTGTTTAAGGCCAGGCTGGATGAGGCTGTGGCCAGCCTGATCTAGTGTGAGGTGTCCCTGGGCATGGCAGGGGGCTTGGAACTGGCTGATCCTTGTGGTCCTTCCAGCCCTGACTGATTCTATGATTCAGCAGCACAAGAACATCCTGCCAGTTGAAGCTCCAGCGCTCAGCTCTGAAAGAACCACCCTACGAAAGCACAAACCAGCCCACACGTTAAAGAGATATGGTCACACAAAATAGTCTGTAAGAACTGCAGCACTCCTGGCAGCTACTGAGGGTTAACTGTGCAGTGTGAGGAGCCTGATTCTTCAGAGAGGAGAACTGGACAACCTGCAGAAGTACTTACACACACAAGCAGAAGCCTGAGCCTTACCTTCCTTCCCCTACTCTCTTCATGCTCTCAGCCAGGCTACTCATCTCGCATGTGCTGTCTGCTTTGTTTCTTTTTTCCACCTGATCCACAGTCACTTTAGAAGCAGGTAGCACCTGATCTCCACTGTTTTCTCCTTCCTCCACTCTTCTGGCTGATGTTCCATCTGCCTCCATCTCTTTCTCAGATGTCTCTGGAGAGGTTTTAATTTCTGCAACAGTCTCTTGGCTTAGATAGTCATGATTAGTGATCGCCACGGCCGAGGTCCCATGATTTGCTGTGCCACCTGTACTGGTCCCCATGGACTTGGAAATGACTTTCAGCCTGCGTGAAGGTGATTTGTAGTGCTTCTTTTTATGCTTAACTTTGGAATTGTGCCTCAAGAAAAACTCGCAGGATTCCTGCAGCACTCTTCGACTCTCACTGATTGGGCTGAAAGGAAACACAAGCACACCACTGAAGGGAAAGGGGGATCCTGGGTATCCTCTAATGTAGCTTCATGCACAAAAGCAAAAGCAACCAACAATGCAATCTCCTTCTCTGGAGACTTTCAAAACCCACCTGGATGGTTTCCTGTGGGGACTACCCTGGGTGATCCTGCTTTTGGCAGGAAGAGGGAGGTGGGCTCTATAATCTCTGGAGGTCTCTTCCAACCTCTAACGTTCTGTGATTTTGTGATCTGACCTGGACAGCAATCACAGAATCATTCAGGCTGGAAGAGACTCTCAGGATCATTGTGATGGTTTGGGAGTTCCCTGCCCCCCCACACTTCGTAAAATCCCCCAGACTAGACTCANTGAGGAGCAGACTTGAATAGATTAATTGTCTTAGAGAGGAAAGCAGGATGAGATCATAAGCAACTGCATTACCAAATAATGTAGAGCAAACCCTGTTCAAGTGAAAAAAAAAAAGGTAAGCATTATAAAACTGGATTAATTATTTTAAAATTCTTATAGCTGGAAGCAGTTAACATCTGAAGTAAAAAAAAAAATATATACAGGAAAAGGGAAAAAACTAAAAAGAAGGAGGAGAGGGAAAGGAAGCTGTAAGCTCACCACCAAGGAATGCAGATGTAAAATAAAAGGAGCTTAAGGACTGCTGCCCTGGGAAATCCAAAGAAATAAAGTGTATGAGTAACACTGATAATCTAGAAAGAAATAATCAAGGAATAGAAAGGAAGGGGAAAAGACAACTGCAAGACATGGAGATGACATTAATAAGCTGTTTAAATTCACATATATACATTCACTAAAATGGAATTTTTCTGTTTAGGAAGAAAACTGAGGAACAAAAGATTCACACAATCAAAGCAACACTAATTAATTAATTTTAAAATAAGACAAGCCTGGCAGAGGAGAAGAGCAGAGGATGTTGTTATTGTCTGATGGTAAACACAGCTAAGCACTGTGCCAAATGAAGTAGCCAGAACACGTGAAAGGATTATAAATTGATGGCCGAAATGAGCTTCTCTCATTCAGCCAGGGATGTACTAGCCAAGGTTCAACACAACAAAAGGTTTTCTGCTCTGTGGAAGAATAAAAACCAGCAGAGGAAAATACTTCCTATCTTCAGGAGAACACAGCCAAAAGGACATTGCACATGCAAAACTACCACAGACTCCAGTGGAGCTCTGCTGCTGCCCACAGGCAGCATCCAGACTCCAGAGAAAGCTCTCACCTGAGCTATCTTTCAAAAGAAACACATCTGAAACCTTACTTTAAAGCACAGAGGAATGAAAGAATTTGTCCTTACTCTCTTTTGCGGTTCCTGTTGAAGAAATTGGCCCACTCAGAGCAAGTCTTTTTACTTCCCACCCAGAAGACTGGAGAGATGCCCACGATTAAGGTCAGCAAATATTTCATCAGAAACAAAAATATTTCTGGTCTTGCCAGCGCTTTTGCCTAGAAGATAACCAAGTTGGACACAGGTGAAGGAGAGAACACTGGGTGAGTGCAGCACAAATTAACACAAGCACACCAATTCTTGTTCTTTAAGCCTTTCAGTTTTACTCATTTCATAGAATGGTAAGGTTGGAAGGGACCTCAAGGATCGTCTAGTTCCAACCCCCTACCATAGGCAGGGACACCTCCCACTAGTTCAGGTTGCTCAAAGCCTCATCCAACCTGGCCTTGAACACCTCCAGGGAGGTTGTGGAGCACAGAATCACCCAATGTGATCTTTCACGTTGGGTGATTCTGTGCTCCACAACCTCCCTGGAGGTCTTTTGTGCTTCACAACCTCCCTGGAGGTGTTCAAGGCCAGGGTGGACAAGGCCTTGAGTGACCTGTTCTAGTGGGAGGTGTCCCTGCCTATGGCAGGGGGGTGGGACTGGCCGGGCTTTGGGGTCCCTTCCAACCTTACCATTCTATGAATCAGTAGACACAGCAGGACTAAAAGTGCCTTTTGTTTATAAGGATTCTCCTTAGAGTTACAAGACTCAAGTGAACTATGTGGGAAATAAAAACACATTCTAGCCTACGAAGCATTATAGACAAAGAAAGCAAAGCAACGATGTAGAAGGGAGACTCTCCTGCTGGCTGTTGTTGAGGCTTGGACCGCCGACAAGCGTTGGCATGCACGGTCAGGTCAGGCTTTGTTAACGCCTACAGCTGAATACACAGAGAGGAGATTAGGCAGAAGGAAACAGTTTTCTTTTAAATGGAAAGGAGAGATAGTTTGGGGGGTGGGGAGGCATTGGCAACCACGTTCTTCAGAGAACGGTTTGCATGTACAAGATTTATCCCTGCAACTTAAGAGACATAGTAAGGAGATGAGTGGGGAGTTTATCAGCTTAGACGGCATCCCGAAGGAGCCGCAGGGGACTGCAGGGCAGTTCTCTGTTGCAAAATCAATCCATCCCTCTGCAGAACAGGATCACAGGAGCTGAGGCATTTAAGTCAGTGAAAGATGATTATCTCCTGCTCCCACGCTCCGAAGGTAATTTGCCTCGCCTGGCTTTACCTGCCAGCCCCGTCTATGAAAGCCATTCTTTCTCTTAGCCAGGTAACACTGCACGCTTAGATCCAGTTTGTTTTCTTTTGGGTTGGATGCAGCCAAGGTAACAGAAGCCTACAAGCTTAAGTCAGGTAAGCCAAGGCTGAGCACACCACTTTGAGCTAGCACTCACTGCTCATTAGGGCACAGATCCCATTAAGTGTGTTTTGCCTAGCACTCCCTGTTGCTGCTTACTTTCTCCAAGCAGTTAATTAAAGGCTGACAGCACAGGCTCTTTCTCTGCTCTTATGCCTAGCTCTTCTGGAGGGTTTTAGAATCATAGAATCACAGAATGGTAAGGTGGGAAGGGACCTCAAGGATCATCTAGTTCCAACCCCCTGCCATAGGCAGGGACACCTCCCACTAGCACAGGTCACTCAAGGACTCATCCACCCTGGCCTTGAACCCCTCCAAGGAGGGAGCAGCCACAACCTCCCTGGGCAACCTGTGGCAAATGAACAAGAGAAGTCTGTTGAGTTGTGCTACTCCCACGTTACACTGACTTCAACAGAGAGGATACAGAGGATGTTTAAGTAGACAGAAGGATCAAGCCTTATCATTCCATAATGCCTGTGCTGATACTCTTCCTTTTAACCGTAAGTTTATTGCAGTAAAAACACAGATGGTAAGTACAAAGCAATGAAAGATGACATGAGATGCTTGCATTTCTCTTAGTCCTTTTATATATGTTCTTAAATGGAAATTCCTTGCAATTGCAGCATGGTTTATGTACTTAGAAAAGACTTAATCCCTGGGCAGATTTACTTTAAAAGCCTTAAAGCCTTTCCAAGTTTTTGTTTTGGTTTTTTTTTTTTTTTAGAGTCAAATGTTAAATACGAACACCTCAGCAATTTAAAGTGCTGTTGGGTTGTTTGCTTTCTTTTTTTTATTTCATTTTTTTGCTTGCTTAGGTTTTCCTTCAAAGATTTCTTCACATTACTGAAAATCAGCCTGCAAATGACAGCTACTGAGGAATAGACATAGCAGCAATTTGTTTTGCTGTTTCTTCTATGCTTTGAACAACAACAACAAAACTAATAAAGGAGGAAAGTGAGTTTAAATCTGTGGCTATAAACAACATTTAAAATGCAATTTAGACTCCGTGTCCAAGAATCATTATTTCAGCTTCAACTGAAATTGATGCAAATTCACTGTAGGTGCTTTGATACCAAGCTAGGCACCCAAATATTGAGCAATTACTTTTAGGGATGGATACTAGGCTAGGTTAGATGAGGCCTTGAGTGACCTATTCTAGTGGGAGGTGTCCCTGCCTATGGCAAGGGGTTGGAACTGGCTGAGCTTTGAAGTCCCTTCCAACCTAAACCATTCTGTGACTCTATACCATGAAGACTGATCCTCCCCCAACCCCAGCAAGATCTGTACCACGAAGTTCAAGTATCATAAAGATTATGTATTCCCTTCAGAGACACGAGCTGGAATTTAATTGCTGAGTGCCACCAGTTTGGTGAGTCAAAAATTTCAAAGCCAAAGCATTACACCTCTGACTTTGGCTTTTGACAGCAACTTAATGACTGCACATTCCTGAGTGGATTAATGAATGTGAAAATAACTTCCTAACTTCATAGCAGATACCTGGAGACCAGTGCCAAGTGCTGTCTCTCAGGGGTCAGTGCTGGCACCAGTGCTGTTTGACATCTTTGTCAGTGCCATGGACAGAGGAATCAGTGCAGCCTCAGCCAGTGTGCAGATGGCACCAAGCTGTGTGGCACAGTCGACTTGCTAGAGGGCAGGGATCCATCCAGAGGGACCTGGACAGGCTGCAGAGCTGTGCCCAGGCCAACCTCATGACATTCAACAAGGCCAAGTG
>WBNM01006404.1:42991-64387 GCA_013399055.1 Ramphastos sulfuratus
AGTGAGGGTGGTGAGACACTGGCACAGGTTGCCCAGGGAGGTTGTGGCTGCTCCCTCCCTGGAGGTGTTCAAGGCCAGGTTGGATGAGGCCTTGAGTGACCTGTGCTAGTGGGAGGTGTCCCTGCCTATGGCAGGGGGTTGGAACTGGCTGAGCTTTGAGGTCCCTTCCAATCTTACCATTCTGTGATTCTATGATTCTATCCTCCACAGCCAATCAGATTCCAAGCAGAGCTGAGAAAAGAGCAGGTTCTTCCTACTGAAGATTTAGATCAAAGGCAAGTTGAAGGCATTTTTAAGTTGGTGTGTAAGGATTCAGGAACTACTTTGCAGGAGACTGAGGCAGTTTAATGTCAGTGCCTTGTTACTACATGTCTGTGAGAAGGTGCTGCTCATGTGGGTGCAGCTCACAGACATTAGTGCAATGTCAACCATCCTTTAAACTGCCAGTGAAGATGGAATGAACTAATTTGGAAGCCCACACATTCCATGTCACTACCTGACCTGTGGGCAGTAACTCACTACTGGTGTCAGCAGCAAGCATCTGCCATAATCTGTGTTTTCTGAACTCAGTTAAAATTTCACAGGCAGCTCCTCTACAACAGTCCTGCAGGACTAAAATTCACTGAGAGCTGCAAAATATTTAGATAATGAGTAAGTGTAAGCTCAATACACAGCATCAGTGCATCCCAGTTTGACAGAGGTGAAAGAAAAATGTTGAAAGCACATGGATTTGACTTCTGTTTTGATAAACTGTGACCCTGTGATGCTGCTTTTAAACAGAGCAGCATGACTTTCCCAGCAGAATTAAGGCAAAGAAAGTCAGGTTTTGTTTAAAGACTATCAAAGAGTTTTAAAATGTTACCAGTTTAGAGATGAAATCTGTTGTCAGAGTAGAAAGTAGGCTACCTCCATAGCTTAAAAGACAAACCAGTTTATGGTTCCTACTGAAAAACAACCTGGAGTTCAAGGAGCTGAAGAGGAAAACAAAACCCACAAACTAAACAAAAGTCAAACAAACAATAAAATGAAAAAAAATGTAGCAAACAAGCAGAGGGACCAAGCAATGCTGTTCTGCAGTGAAAGATGTTTGCAGACAGCTGAGAGTTCATCTTTGTCCTTCCAACGTACAGCAAAGGCAATGTATGAGCTTGGACTTTCAAAGGGCTCTGAGCAAAGACTGGGGACAGCTTCAATCTGCAAGTTACTGAGCTGAACTGTTCCCAGCAGTCTGCTCCTCCCATGGTCCCATACCTCCCATGGACAGCAGGTATGGAAGCTGTCAGCACCTGAAACCACCATTTAGAAGGCAGCCAGGTGGCAGTTGGTCTTTAACAGCAGTGTGCTGTAAACTCTAGAGGCTCAGGGGCTGACCAGCAAAACCTCTGCAGTGCAAGCTCAGTGAGCCAGAACTTCATTCCCAGCTTCAAGTTAAAGTAGGCAGGCAGCAGCAGCTCAGATCCCAGGCTGTGCCACTGCAGAACTGCTCATCACCTAAGTGTTCAAGGTGTTTGCAGCAAAACCATGAGTCTGTTTGTAAACTCCTCGCCATTATTCACCCCTGCCTGTGCAACACACTTTGACACATCCAGGTCTGAACTTTCACACTGGCTCTTTAAACCTGACAGGAACATTAATCCCTAAATGAACTCCAAAAAAAAAGGGGGGGGGGGGGGGGGGGGGGGCTGTAAGACAATGCAGTTAGTGTTGCCAGATCTGCTGTGGGCCAAGGCACTGCATGTGAGCAGTTCATGAGGTGCTGGATCTCACTGCCAGCTCAGGGACAGCAGAGGGAAAGTTGCATGGATTGCTCAGGCACAATGATCTATAGCTTTGTCTCCTTGTCTGCCATTCAAGGGGAGGTAACACGAAGAGCAACCTTTAAAAGCAGTCACCACATCACCCATAGCAGACTTGCCTTCCCTAAGCTGATTTGCTGCTGACCAGGTGAAGTTCACAAGGTTCCACAGGGCAACAGCCACTTCCTCAAGCATATGGAAACAATCTGGAGTTGACCATGAGGATGGTGAAGTGTAAGAACAAACACTAACTTCAATTAAACCTGCAAACTTTCGTTTCAGAAGTAACAATTTAGCTGCTTCAGCACCACCTCCTTTTGCAGCTATCACTAAGCAACGTAAGGTGAAGAGCAGACTGCATTTACCACTCCTCACACCAGCCTCCTGCCCATTCACACCAGTGACATCTGGTAAAGAAACAGCAAACTATGAATTAGAGAGCCCACTGCATTTGTGAACGTCCATACCCTCTACAGCCTTACTCAAACTGAGCCTTTGAGACAGCATCAGGGACCAAAGGTGACTCCAGGTGGGCAGAGAATATTGATTGCTTTCCAAAGGGATTGCTTTCAGGGCCCTGGACAGGCTGCAGAGGTGGGCACAAGCTAACCTCATGAGGTTCAACAAGACCACATGCAAGGGTCTGCAGCTGGGTCGGGGCAATCCCAAGCACCAATCCAGGCTGGGCAGGGACTGGCTGGAGAGCAGCCCTGAGCAGAGGGACTTGGGGGTGCTGGTGGAGGAGAAGCTCAACATGAGCCAGCAGTGTGCACTTGCAGCCCAGAGAGCAACCAGAGCCTGGACTGCAGTAGAAGTGTGGGCAGCAGGGTGAGGGAGGTGATCCTCCCCCTCTGCTCATTCTGGTGAGACCTCAGCTGCAGTGCTGCATCCAGTGCTGGAGCCCCTGGGACAAGAGGGCTGTGGAGATGCTGGAGTGTGTCCAGAGAAGGGCCACGAGGATGAGCGGAGGGCTGGAGCTGCTCTGCTGTGAGGAGAGACTGAGGCAGTTGGGGCTGTGCAGTCTGGAGAGGAGAAGGCTCCCAGGTGACCTTCTTGTGGCCTTGCAGTATCTGAAGGGGGCTACAAGAAAGCTGGGGAGGGACTTTTTAAGGCTATCAGGACTGAGGGAATGGAGCAAAGCTGGAGGTGGGGAGATTCTTCCTCACATCCAGTCTGAAGTTCTTCAGCATGAGGGTGGTGAGAGCCTGGCAGGGGTTGCCCAGGGAGGTGGTGGAAGCCTCATCCCTGGAGGTGTTTAAGGCCAGGCTGGATGAGGCTGTGGCCAGCCTGATCTAGTGTGAGGTGTCCCTGCCCATGCAGGGAGGTTGGAACTGGCTGATCCTTGTGGTCCCTTCCAACCCTGACTGATTCTGTGATTCTATGAAAACAGACTTGAGAGAGTTGAGATTGTTCAGCTGGGGAAGAGAAGGCTCCACAAAGACCTGATAGCAGCCTTCCAGTATGTGAAGGAAGCCTGCAAGACAGCTGGAGAAGGAGAAAGGCAAGTAGCAGCAGGATGAGGGGCAGTGGTTTTCCACTAGGCTAGATTTAGGTTGGGCATTTGGAAGAAGTTCTTTACTATGAGCATGGTGGAACACTGGAAGAGGAACTGGATAATCCTTGTGGTCCCTTCCAGCCCTGACTGATTCTATGATTCTAACAGAAGCTGAGCTGCTCAAAATGCAAGAGCAGAGAGATTTAAGCTTCAACTTTTACATGCTAGTAGTTCATATATTCCACCAAGTACTGCTTGTATGGAGTAGGAGGGTGAGTCAGGATACCTTCTGGAGAGGCTTCACACCTCTGCTGCCTCACAGAACATTCTACACAAACCAGCACTTATTTCCCCAAAGCTCCCAAGCTACAGAGGCAGAACAGCTTCCTCCTCCCTGGGTGCACACACACCCCCCAATTCAAACCTCCCAGACAGCAGGTTTCCAGGTTTTTGAAGTACCTTCATACCGAATTAATTGTAAATTTAAATTGAGTGGAAACAAATTAGGTCTTTGCATTAAAAATTTCAACTCGCAGAACTTCAGTACTAAGCTTTTGAAGGTACTTCTTAATCCACTTCAAACTGGTTCTGTTAGTTTGAGCTGACCTCAGTTCTCACACAGCTCCTGCTGCACTGAACTCTCCACAGACACATCTGTATTCTGGCACACGGTCATGGAGTCAGAAGGGAATGGAAAATTCACCGCTGAACGATTTTTCCAACCTCTCTGAGGGTCTATTGTTCTCTGTGGGCCACTTTCCATTGTTTTGCAGAGCTGGCTTTAAAAGCTCACTGCCAAGCCTTCTGCCTTTGTGTTCCTACAAAGCCACAGCTCTTACCCAGCTCAGGAAGTCTTAAGGGCTTGTCTGCAGTGGACAAATCCCAGAACTGCAGCAGAGCAGATTAAGGGAGATGAAGAAGAAGTTATGGGGCAGCAATATTCTCTGCCTTGCTGGAATAGGGCCCTATGATGTCAACCTACTCCATGGCAGTTAAAGCAGGAATTACTTTGGAACTTGTGATGGTTTGGGAGTTACCTGCCCCCCACTCTATGAAAATCCCCCAGACTAGACTCAGCCAGCTGGAAGTTAAGGACTGAAGCTCTATTTACAGCTCAGCACAAAGTACAAGCAGAGATACACACAACAGACAGGAATAGTTACAGACATGGACAAGTTAAAGGTAATACAGAAACACAATTCCCCTCCCAGAAATCAGAGTCCCCAGGAGGGGCTCCCAACCACCCTTCCACCTTCTTTCCACCCCTCCACCTTACCCCAGGGTCCGCCTTATGTGCAAGTTTGGAGGATGGGCCAGGAGGGTTAAAAGCAGAGTGGTTAGTTGGGTTGCACAGCAGAAGGGCAGGGAGAAGACACACTGACTCCAGCAGAGACTCTCTGTGTTATCTGTGTTTGTGTCCTTGTTTTTATCCATCTCAGCAAGCCTATGAGTGCAGACATCACCACTGTTCACTTTTCACAGCCTAAAATCTATTTTTTTTAATTAAAATACTCCAATTAGCCTCAAACCAGCACAGAACTAGAAGCAACTTGGGTTTGTGGATGATGGCAAGGTGGAGTTGCACCTATTTACACATGGCTGTAATGAACCTGTTCTGCTGTGTCCATCCATTTTCCACATTAGACAATCCTCATTAGATCTTCAGCCTCCCAGTCCAAGCAGGTAGTAACATGAGCAGTGCTACTGTTTAACTGCTTTGAGATACAGATGTGGTAAGCATCTGCACATAATGAGACTCCACTGTTCGGCAGCTTTTTAGCTAATGTACCCAAAAACTTCACTCCACAAAGGTTTTACTTTCCTAAAAGGCAGAGTTTGTTGTGTAAACAAAACTAATTGAAACAGAAATTAAAACTCAAGCAGCCTCAACTCAATCTGCCAAGTTGAAAGCTCAGTATAAAAAAGAAAAAAATAAATAGAGGGGAATGGAAGCAGCAACTGCAAAGTATGAATTTTCTAATGTAGAAAATAAGATCCCCAGAGGGACTACCTGGCCAGAACTCTCCTCAAGAGGCCATAAGATTGAGTTAGCCTTTTCTCCTGCTCTAATTAGTTCAGTGTTCTGCTTTATAGCACACCATTATGAAGAGCTGATACATGAAGCAGAAGTGTAAGGCCATGGATCATCTGATTTCCTGGAGAACAGCCACCTCTGACAGTGACTCAACATCAGCCTCTCCTGGAGTATTACTATGAAACATCATTCCACAAATGCCAGTTCAACACCTTTCCAAAAAGCAGAAGGTTCTGTGCTGCAGCAGATGGAAAGTGCAGCTCTTCTGGCTACACAAGACACAGAGAGTGAGAGAGAGGCCAGAGTCACCATCAGTTTGGAGAGTGAACTTCACCTGCAGGTGACATCTGTCTCTTTGATAAATTGTCATTCTTTCTGGGATTGAACACTCCAAATAAGTAGTGGAAATCATTTTCTGGAGGGGAAAGGAGCTGAAAAGAGCTGTCGTTCTCTACAGCTACCTGAAAGGACTCTGTGGAGAGGTTGGTGCTGATCTCTTCTCGCAGGTGACAGAATAGAGAATAGCCTCAAGCTGCACCAGGGCAGGTTTAGACTGGCCATTAGGATTTTTTTTTTCATGGAAAGAGGGGTCAGGCCTTGGAATGGGCTGCTGAGGGAGGTGGTGGAGTCACCAACCCTGGATGTGTTTAAAGGTCATCTGGATGTGGTGCTTGGGGATATGGTTAGGGGTGAACCTTGCAGAGCAGGGTTAACAGCTGGACTTGGCCATCCTGAGGTGCTTTGCCAACCTCAGTGTTTCTGTGGAAACAGGACTACAGTCAAGGCCTCTTCTGCACAGAATACTTGGATTTCTAGAAGAGGTCTCCACCATGTACCCTAGGATTGCATGATTAAGCAGCCTGCTGAAAGGCAGTTACAATCAAGTGAGGAAGTATGACAAGTCTCAATCTCAGAAGCCAGTGTTTACATCCTAAGACCATGCCCAGTCTTGAGAGCAGGCTGTGAAGAGGGAGGGAGGAAGAGATGGAATTTAAAAACAAAGCCTTAAAGCATTCCTGCTGAGGATCAAAAGAAAGCTGTTTTAGCCAACATGCTATTAAAATTCTTTCTTTGGTATGAACAAAGTTTGGACTACCAATTACAGAAAAATTCAGGCTCTTAAAACCACAGAAGTGTCTCTCCATCTCCCAACCCACTGCCTCTGTATGGCTGCCAAGTGGAATTAAATAATATCCCCCAAGTCAGTATCTCCTCCTTCCCTGCTTGCAACACCAAGTCCCCTAAAAAAGCAGAACCCTTTAACAATCCTGACAAGGTTCTCTGCTGCAATCAACCACAGACAAACGAAACTGAAGTCATTAGCAAAGAGCATGTAGAATCACATCCAAATGTGTAAGTGACATGAGTACACAGTGGTTTCCCTCAGAAAAAGTGGGCCAGCAACAACCACTCATAAGTTACCACAGTGGCCAGCAACAGATTCAACACAAGCTACATTCAGAATGGGAGGAAACCTCCTTACCCTTTCACCAGTTAAAGCAGCTGTCTACAAAATTTGGTTTGACCAAGCAGTCAATCAGCACTGCTGAATCACAAATAAAGGCAGGCAAATGAACACAAATGCACACCAGGCAGTTTAGAAATGTCTGCACTAGAGAGTAGTGAGGTATACCAAATTAGAGGCCAGCCAGTGGCAATGACGGGACACCTAGGAAGCAGATGAAACAGGGCAGGGAAATCAAATCCTAATAGGACACTGGTTTTCCACATAGCCACCCAGTCAGCTGGCTGACCCACTGCAGTGGCTGAGGTGCTATAAGAGGTCACAGGCTCACAGGATGGCAGGGGCTGGAAGGGATCCAAAGAACTCATCCAGTTCAACTCCTCTGCCAGAGCAGGACCAGACAATCCAGCTCAGGGCACACAGNTCAGGACTCCATTGTCCCTCTCGGCCACCAGGGCACATTGCTGCCCACGGACGTTCTCCAGCAGCACTCCCAGCTTCCTCTCCACAGGGCTGCTCTCCAGCAGATCACCTCCCAACCTGTACTAGTGCAGTTTATTATTCCTCCCCAGATACAGATAGCATGGAAACAGCAAAACTTCTCCCTACCACACAAGCAGCCATATGAGAACAGGTAAAGCCACAATGGGAAGTCTCTCCATACAGAAGGGATACACTAGGAACAAGCTACAGTCAGTTCACAAAAGTCACAGCTCTAGCGGCTCTGTGGTCTCTGCTGTGACAGCAGGAGGGCTGGAAGGCACCAACACTGACCAACGCTGCTCAACAGCTGTAGTTAAGACACATCGAGTAAGAAGCTGCCGCATACCTAACAAGATAAAGCACCAGGCACTGCGGAAAGCATTCCTGGCAAAGGAGGAGAGGAAAAGACACTGCAGGGTTTAGGACTGATGCCTACAGCCTGCCTTCCCTTTCAGAAGTCTGCCATTTATCCAAGACCTGCAGACGAACTCCGTTGTTTGCATACCACTGTCTTAAAATTTGATACTGGAATTTCCCTTAACACCTACACTGGTCTGAGAAACATGACAAGACCAAAGCCTGTGCCCTTCCAGGCTGGCAGTTAGAGGCCGAACAGGGAATTCATTCCTAAATAAATAAATAAATAAATGTGTGTTTGGGTAAGTGAACCAAGCTCCCCCTCCACACTCAGTAAAGAAAATGCAAATAAGCTACCTCTAATACCATCCATAAGTTTGTTGGGGTTTTTTTTAACTAGAAAATTCTTCATTTTCAACTCACTTCTGTTTCACTCCCTGCACAGCACAACAGTAAGCTTTTCAGGACTTGTGTTAAGATGTTTCCCTTCCTCTTACCACTGAGAAGCCTTCGTTAAAACAGGTTTAAAACTTGTTTTACAAGCCTCTCACCCAGAGAGGCTCCGGACCTTTAGAGCTAATGCTATCGGCAAAGCCGTTCCACAAGGTGGCACAGCCATCCTCAGGGGAGCCATACGTTAGTCCGTTCATGTATGAAAAGAGTTTGCTTTCAGTTAAAGGAAAAAAAGTTTTAAAAGCCGTAAGTTTCAGTACGCAGTCAGAAGTTTCCGTATGCAGTCAGAAGACAGCAGGATACAAAAGCTATAACGGAGAATATGGCTAAGAACAAGTTCAGGTACCTCTCCCTAGCAGACATAAGCTAGCAAAGGATCAAAGAGCGACTTCTAAACATTACTTTTGCACTGCTCGAGTTCAGGCAGGCCGGGAGATCATAAGCCATGGCCCCAGAGAATGTCAAGAATTGCTCTGCATATCAGCGAGGTGCCTGGGCTAAACGTGATCAGCTCTGCCAAAGAGCTCTGAATAGCCACATCGCTGCGCTGCGCTCATTCCTCTTCCGCTTCACTACGCGATCCAACAGGGGGAAGGGAGGGGGCGAAAGGAAGGAAGGGTGTCTATAGCTCCCGTACACAGCGCTCGTACAACCAAGCAGCCGCAGCACACTCCAAAGAGAGTTACACACCTAGGCACTGAGCATTACCTGTCAGACACCACGAACCGTCTCTCAATGCCCAAACCGGTTATTTCGCAGCGTTTATTTACATACTGCAGGCCGGCGAGAACTTACCTCCATTCGGAGAGCAGCCGTGTCCTGATCATAGTGTCCCATGACGTTGGGGAAAAAAGTCATATTGTAAGGCATCCCTGAACATCTGGCGATAGTAATGGGCTCACAGGTGAACAGGCTGTGTCCTTGCGCCAGAGTTAGAAGCAAACTGCAAGTCGCGAAGAACGTGAGCGCTCCCATCTTGCCAGGATCTCCAACTTCAGTGCATAGCTCTTTCGGCAGTCAGTCGGAGCGGCTTGACAGAGGGATGAAAAACGCTCATTTTCCTCCGTTCCTTCCAGCGGGCACTAAGGCAGGCGGACGGTCACGCTGCGCGCCGCTGCTTGGGGGATCTCCCCATCCCGGCTGACCTCGATGTAACTGAATCCCTCCTTCTTGCCCGAGCCCGCACGCTGCAGAGGCAGGGAAAGACGGGACAGAGCGATTACCAGCAGAACCACGCCGACGCCGCTCGGAAGGCCCAGCTCAGGCTCCCCAAAGGCCTTCAGGCAACAGGGCAGCTCCCGCCGGGGCCCCCCCGCCGGCCGCCCCCTCGGCTCCGTTCCGCCAAGGCGGCGCCCGTGGCCGGCCCCAGCTGCCACACGCCCCGCTGGGGCCGCGGCAGGACGCAGCCCGCACTGCGCCGCTGCCCGTGCCGCGCTGCGCTGCTCCGCTTCTCGTCCGCGGTGCACCGCTCCCCGTCCCGCGGTGTGCTGCTCCCCGTCCCCGCTGCGCCGCCTCGCCCGCCGCTCCTGCCCGGGCCGCGCAGCCACCGCTGGTCCCAGCGTCCCGTCGCCGCCGCTCCGTTCCCAGCCCCGCCCTGGGAAGCGGCGCCCGCGGGGCCGGGAGGGGAGCCGGCCGAGAAATCGGCCCAACAGTCGGGGCTCGCTGGGCGCAGCCTCGGTGCCTCATCCCCCGCCACTCCCGGGACGCGGCCCCCGCCGCCCCCTTACCGGGACCCTCCTCCCGGCGGGACGCTTTACCCCTTCGGGCTGCTGCCCCAGGGCGCCGCTCCGAGGAGTCGGCACAGCCCAGGTCAGGTACCCACCCGTGTCCTCCCCCGCCGCACTCTCGCCGGGCCAGCCCGGTTGTAGCTGCCCCCTCCCCGCCGCCACCGCGATGGCGGCAACCGCCCCGCGCCGCCGACCGACAGGATGTGGCGTCCGCAGGTGGGAGGTGGGCGGGGGCGGGCCGGGAAGGTGCGGGCCGCTCCGCCTCTCGGTACGAGCTCCTTTCCCTCGACGGGGCTCTGCCGCGGGGAGCGCGCATCCCGCCGCCGCCGGCCCGCGGTCCTGAGAGCCTTCCCGAGCCCCGGCGTAGCTCGGCTGAGAAAGTCCTGGCGGCTGGACGCACAGGTGCAAACGCGTGGAAAACTCTTCCCGCGATGCCCGGCGCTCAGTCTCACGTGGAAACGCTCACCAGTAACTATTAGAGTAGTGGGAGGTTGCAACAGGTTGCCCAGGGAAGTAGTTGAGACCCCATCCCTGGAGACATTGAAGGTCAGGTTCAACAAGGCTCTGAGCAACCTGATCTAGTAATAGAGAATGCCCTTGCCCACTGCGGAGGGGTTGGACTAGATGACCTTTGGAGCTCCCGACTCAAACCATTCTGTCAGTGTGTGGAACACTAAGGCGGCTTGCAGACCACCAAGCACCGCCAGATGAATTTGCGCAGCCCGTGCAAGCGATTCGGAGGCTCGGTGCCAAAGACGCGCCTGGGGCGCAGCCAGCCGCACTGCCGCGGGAGGTGCAGAGCGAGGGTACCGCAAACAGGCGTGAGAGCTCCGCCACAGGGGCGAGGGCTCCGCGGGAGCTGCGAGGGCAGCTGGCGGCTGTGGCCTGCACCGCCATGGTCCTGCAAAATGCCCGAACGCTCATGAGATGAAAGCTGTGAGCACTTGCTACGCGTGGCTAAGGCTGAGGAGAAGACTGATGTCAGATATCGGTGTGAAATGACTGAATGGGGCTGTTTAGTTGGAACAAGAGGAAGCTGAGGGCAGACCTCGTTGCTGCCTGCAACTACCTGCAGGGACATTGTGGAGAGGCTGCTGCTGGGCTCTGCTCACACGGAATTGGAAACAGAACAAGGGGGAATGGCCTCAAGCTGAGGCTGGGGAGGTTTAGATTGGACATTAGGAAAAAGTTTTTCACAGAGAGAGTGGTCAGGGACTGGAATGAGCTGCCCAGAGAGGTGGTGGAGTCACCCAGCCTGGATGTGTTTAAGGGGGGTTTGGATGTGGTGCTTGGGGCTATGGTTTAAAGCGAGTCTTGTAGAGTAGGGTTCTAGGTTGGACTTGGTGACCCTGAGGGGCTGTGCCAACCTGTGTGTTTCTGTGATTCTGTGAATTTAATGAAAGCAAGGGAAGTGATTTCAGGTATTTGCAAAGAAAAAGGATGCTGAGGTGAGAACAAATAAAAGGCAGTGTTCAGATGGAGGAGCACTGCAGCCTGATGCTCAGGCTACTGTTGTCTTCCAGCAACCTGGCTCAAGGATCTGTGATCTGTCCTGCTGCACCTATGTCTGCTGGCTGAGACCACACATGCCAGTCTGGTACAAGTAAAGTAGCACTTGGCTGTGTTTGCAAACACAAGCCTGAGCTAATGAGGCCTAACAACAGAAATGCTGAAGGTTACTAGGCAGACATGATGGAATTTCTCTGTGTGGAGCCACCCAAGGTCTCATCAGGCTGCTGTTCAGCCATGCAACTTGCTCTGCATTCCAGGACTGGAGCAGGAAACACCAGATGCCGAGACATGCAAACCAAGTTTAGAAATGGTTTGCTAATGCTAAGGCAGTGCTGCCTTTCTGCTGGTGTGCCCCAGGGTAGTCCGTGCAGAGGCAAACAGATTTACCCAGAGAATCTCTCCATGGATGGTGGAGAGTGTGAAATTGCACAGGGTTGTTGAGAGGACCACAAGCATCTAACAATTCTCCCTTGGTGCAGATCTTAGGTCTGTCATTTCCTGCCACCCCACAGAACAATGAAGCCCCTTGGGACTGCTGTTTTAGCACCTGCACGAATCATGAGGAGGATTATAGTTGCCTGCTGCAGACCCACATATCTCTGCCATTTCAGCAAATGGAGTAATTTGATAGCTGGAATTAAATTTGCTGTGTGCACAAACAACTGAATCAGAAGGGTGACTAACATTTTCCCAGCAGGTTTCACAGGTGGTGCTAAATGAAATGTTGTTTGCAGGCTGTGGAAGTTAATGTGCTCTGCTGTATGAAAACACTCACCTGGGTTGCCCTTTGGCATTGCTTCGTTTCTCATCTTCCAGCTGGCTTCTCACTTAGTCTCCCTCAGTAGCTCCTTTCCCATCCTAGGAGTAGCACATTTTTATTTTCGTGAGCTCTGAGAGGGCACAGACTGTGCAGGGCTGGTGGTGAAGGCACCAGGAGTATGCAAGAGAGTCTCCCCACTCCACATCTGCAGAAGCCAGACTAGGGAAGTTCTTGTTCAGCCTTTGATGAAGCTGCTGAGTTGCTCCCTGCTCCAGGAACACCACTGGCTCATTGGACATGCAGAAACCTTGCAGGGACAGGGCATGCTCAGTGCAGATCCACAATCCAGCAGATTTCTGCTGAACTTCTAGTTTCACCCACTGAGCCTATAGGCATTTTCATGGAAACAGCAGCAGAGCTCTCTAGAACCACCAATACCAAGTGACAAGTCTCTACTTCCCAGTGTGGGGGGGTTGACAAATTCTCAGGCTCAGCTTCTGTTCTAAGTTTGATGTAGGAAACCCAGCCTGGCCAATCTGATTTCCATGAGAGCTTAACATTTTGCTGAAACAAGCAGACAAAAGGTGTGGAAATTTCAGCCAAACTAGTGGATTCTGTCAAAGTAACAAGCACCTGAAAACAGGATATTGTGAGGAGTTTAGCAGCCTTGGCTGCAAGCTCTGCAAGTATCATGCTGTGTAAATTATATAAAGTGATGGCTTAGCTCTTTCCAGAAGCTTCCTGTGTCCGGAATGCATTTTCATATCTAAATTAAATCCCTGAAAACCAGATATGGCTAACTAACATTGTTTCCCCTACTTAAAGACACTTCTATGACTGTTACACGATGGGAAAAGGCAGAGAAAAGGAAGGGCAAGCCCTTTTTTCAATCACCTTACTACTAGACTTTCTTTGCTCCCAGCCTAGTCACTAAACAAGTTATTCCAGAGGTTGGTTCTCAGAGCTGTGATCTAAATATATTTGTTTCTGGCTCTACCAAGGTCTTGACTAACCAGAGTGAAGAATGTGAGTGCTCTCGCTGCTATCTAGCAAATCACCTTGGAATATCATTTAAATGTTCTAAGCATGTGCTCAAATATATTGCTGATTAGGGATGCAGCTACTCAGATCATAGAATCATAGAATCAACCAGGTCGGAAGAGAGCTCCAAGCTCACCCAGCCCAACCTAGCACCCAGCCCCAGCCAATCAACCAGACCATGGCACTAAGTGTCCCATCCAGCCTTACCTTCAACACCTTCAGGGACAGCGCCTCCACCCCCTCCCTGGGCAGCCCATTCCAATGCCAATCACTCTCTCTGGCAAGAATTTCCTCCTAAGATCCAGCCTAGACCTCCCCTGGCACAGCCTGAGACTGTGTCCCCTTGTTCTGTCGCTGGATGCCTGGCAGAAAAGCCCAACCCCACCTGGCTACAACCTCCCTTCAGGACATCCCTCTCAGGAAAGGCAATCAGCAACACATCCCTGTTTGCCTGCTGTGGGCACACATCAGTGCCCCATGCACTGGTGCACTAGGGGGAGGTTGCAAAGTGGTTGGCAGTTGTCAGGATGCAGCCTACCTCTGAAACACAAGAGGTGTGGTGTGTGTGTGTGTGGCTTTAGTAGTTGGAGTCTGTCTGTGAGCAGTTGTACCTTGGCTCAAGTTTTCCCTTGTTGGCACATCTAAAAGCTTCATAACTGAATTACCTTCTGGAACCTTGCACCAAAGTTTAACTTAACATCATTTAAATGTTACAGACTTGCCAATCACAGGGTTTGATGTTGGCTAATTCAGTTATAAGGTTCATAACATTGCCATTTTGCTGCTTTTAAAAGACATTATTCATAATTTGGTGGAATTTAAAAAGACCAAGGAGCTGGTAAGTGGCACCAATACATCCTCTTGTAAGACTTAAAATTGGGGAAAATGCCTTTTTTGGCCTTTTTCTGAAATGCATTTTGGAAATGAAAAAGAAAATGAGAGCAAACAGCATTAATAATGCAATTTATTCTTCTCTGTTTACAGTAGTGGTTGGGGAGAACATAGGAAACATTCTGTTTATAAACAACTAAGCCAAAACTCTACCATTTAACTGTGCACACAAAGCTTGGTGAGGACGCACAGAGGTGTTCCAGTAATTTCCTATGTGGAAAATCCAGTCTTGGAGTTAATGCTTTCCGAGCACATCTCCAGTCCCAGGCAGCTGTGTCAGCTTAAACCCTTCTTTGTAATGCGTTTGCTCCATAAAGCCTTTAAACTCTTTCAGCCCCCAGCCCACCCTCCAGCAGCAATGGACAGCGGGGAGGGAAGCGCATTGAAGCCAGGCGGTTTGTGCACCGCCAGGTGCGAACTGCATTGCTGTGTCCTTGGAACTCATCATCTTCCCTGACACAGTCTGACCTATTTAGTCCTTCAAAGCGTTATGGCTGTGTGGCTGTGGCACCCACACGTAAGAAGAGGTCGATTTCCTTTATGCTAGGAGGATCTCGGCTTTCATCTGTCTGTAAATGACCACCCTGTGCCTTCGAGCTCCGCTTTCATAAAGCAGTGATTATGCTAATGGCATTCCTCTCCCAGCAGGTTGCCTCACCTAGCCCCAGCACAAAGTAAACTCAGCAGGAAATACACTTGGAAGGAGTAAACTTCCCTAAGAATGATCAAGGGCATAGCATTCCTTGTGGACTCTTAGCAGCTGCCTTCACTCCTGCTAAACCTGCAGCCTGTCTGCTTGGGTGACAGTAAGAGCAGCAGCCACAGTGTCTTACCCAAGAGAGCCTCTCTCATCTCCTCCCTGTGGCTGGCTGGTACTTACTCTCTGGTAGGCATTTTCACATGACTTTCCTGGTTCCATCTTTGTGCCTGCATTTCCTTTCTTGGACTCTCTGCCATGCAACAGGATGTGTCCAGCTTGAAGGAGAAAGAGGAGACCAACAGCCAAAAAATCATTTGATTTCTTGGACTCTCTGCCATGCAACAGGATGTGTCCAGCTTGAAGGAGAAAGATGAGACCAACAGCCAAAAACTCATTTGATTTCTTGGACTTTCTGCCATGCAACAGTATGTGTTCAGCTTGAAGGAGAAAGATGAGACCAACAGCCAAAAACTCATTTGATTTCTTGGACTTTCTGCCATGCAACAGTATGTGTTCAGCTTGAAGGAGAAAGAGGAGACCAACAGCCAAAACTTCATTGATTTATGCCAATGGGACTCATCAAAACTTAGACCATCAGAGTGACATTTCTGTAATTCCATAATTTGTACATTTTCCTTGTCCCATTCTCCTGTCTGTGACTTTTTTGGGGGCAAGACAGAAGTGTTTCTGCTGATTGCATTGTGTTTCTCTTCAGCCACTGGCAAATACAATGTTCCTACACCCCTGTGAGTAAAAGAGGATAATTCAGCTATGCCTTTTGTTTGAGCTCTACAAGAATCATGTGAGTGAATCTATTGAATGCCAGGAAAGAATTCTCAAATTTCTACCAGTCTGGAAGAATCTAAAGCTGCTTTAGAGTCAGGAGCTCTGGGTGTGTCAGCTCAAGTGCTGTTTTTAACCTGTTTCTGAATTTGAAAGCAATAAAAAAGGGAGAAAATCAAACCTACAGTACCAGAGCTGTCTACTGTCATACTAATTCATGGGAAAGCAATGTGGCTTCTTCAGGATCATGGGCTGCTGTGGGAGAACAGCAGCAGCATAACACATGCTGAATGGATAAAGAAAGAGGCTGTCTTCACTTGTGAACACGGGCAAGAGTAATTTATTTTTATATAAATGAAAACCCTGGAAAAAACACAAACCCACCAATTCCTGCCTACATTTAAGTCACTTCATACCACCTGGGTCACATAATGGGAGCCATGAGAATGTGCAGCATATACTCATTTAAAAGCCTTGATGCTGAGGAAGCAGACAGTATGGTGTGCAATGGTCTTAGCAGAAGTGAAAATCAGTGTCATTGGAATCAAAGCTTACCACTGGCAACTGAAGTGGTCAATCAATAGAGGAAGGAAGATGTCACACAGCCCTGTAGCTGCTGAGTTTTAAACTGCTGGGTCAGGTATATGGAATGAACCCACAGAGTAGGAATAATTTATACTAAATGGCACCAGTGTGGCTAAGCAAAGCTTGAACTTAATCTCTCATGTGAAGGAGGGAGTTTTTACTTCTCCAAGGCATCCCAAATACCCAGCAGAGGTGGAAGGTGCTACTGCTTTCCTAAGAGTCCTATAGCTGGTCTGAGAGTTGTGTCAAAGTATCCTTACTTACTACTCATGTCAAAAAAGCATTCACCTGTGTTTGCACAAGCAAGTTTCCAACAGGTGTTTGAGAGGACAAATTGTTAAGTTGTGACAAAGTGATGTCCTAACACATGGAACCAAACAAAGAGTGACAAGCACAACTCCAGGCTGGGTGGGGAATGGCTGAGAGCAGCCCTGAGGAACAGGCCCTGGGGGTCTGGGGTGATGAAAAGCTCAAGATGAGGCTGCAGTGTGAGTGCAGCCCAGACAGCAACTGTGTGCTGGGCTGCAGCAAGAGCAGTGTGGGCAGCAGGGCAAGGGAGGGGATTCTGCCCCTTTGCTCTGCTCTCCTCAGACCCCACCTGCAGTCCTGTGTGCAGTTCTGGAGCCCCCAGCACAGGAAGGACATGGAAGTGTTGGAGCCAGTCCAGAGGAGGCCACCAAGATGCTGAGAGGGCTGCAGCAGCTCTGCTGTGAGGACAGGCTGAGAGAGTTGTGGCTGCTCCCTCCCTGGAGGTGTTCAAGGCCAGGTTGGATGAGGCCTTGAGTGACCTGTACTAGTAGGAGGTGTCTCTGGGGTTGGAACTAGATGATCTTTGAGGTCCCTTCCAACCTTACCATTCTGTGATTCTATGATTTTCAGATTTTCTTCTTTTTCTCAGGTAGCCTATGCATGTTATCCAGAGTTAAGAACTATTCTTCCACCCATGTGTAAGCTAATGGTAAAGTTAGGTGATTAATGTCAAATTAAAAGTGAGCTGGATCACCAGGAAGGACATTTGTTGACACAGGTCACTTTCACAAGATAAAACCCAAGTGTATTTGGCAGGGCTCCTTGCACAGGAAGAGTGAGCAAATACTAAAAGGTGGGGAATAGTCTGCTCTTAAGTGTAGAGCTAAGCAAGAAGGAAGAGCAGAGAATGTAATGGCTTGGCTTTGCTTTCTGGAGGATTGAGCATCCTTTGAGTCCTGAGTGAGAGAAGGGGGAAGGAAATCTGTCTTTGGCATGTTGTTTGAAACATGTAGTTGTAGATTGCTGTGGCTGCCTGCTGAGGATAAGAACAGGGTGGAGGGAGAAAGCATAAGAGTGGTGTCACAGGTCAGGGCTGAGCTGTGCTGCCAGCTGTATTAATTAGCCTTCCTCTCTTGCATTACAATCAGTATTATTCAGCTTTAATTTAATTTCCACTAACTTCTGCAAAACTTCCACATGTTTGGATACAGAAAAAAATATGTCTGGGGCACTACTGCACGGAATGAGAGAACAATTTGCTCCCAGCCAAAAAGCAGCTTTAGAAAAGGCACCAGAGCTAACCAGCAGCCTGTTCCTTAGCAGCTGTGAGCAGCTGTTGAACCTGAAAGGTGTGAAAGTATTTATGGTCATGCAGGGCAGAGAGAGCTTTCCAGGTCACACTGGGTAAGCAGTTTAATGTTGGGTTTGCTGACTGACTCAAGGGCTGATCTGAACCTAAACCATCAGGTGTTGAGGCTTGCCTGTGTCCCTAAACCACTGCAGTGCTGTGATATTCACCCGACCCTCAAATTAGTTCCCCCTCCCCGAATATTATTAATTATTTTTATTAATTATTAATATGATACCATTTCTGCTGTCTATTATTAGAAAGATTATCTTACCTTAAGCATGATTTGACCGATTCAGGATGTGAGGAAGCTTGAGCCCATGGTCAAAACTGCCAAGCACAGGAGGAAAGTTGCTTCCCATTGATTCACTGCCCAGCCACGACCCCTCACTGGCAGTACCACACCTTCTGGGAACTGCTGGGAGTTAATTATGAACGGGAAGATAGTGTTCTATATGCAAATCATATTAATTGCTCATGATTCGGATCCAAAACCACCTTTCAGATAACCCAGCAGGTTTAAAATCATGGCCAGGGCAAGTATTTTACACCCACTCCTGGAATGCAGCAGTGCTTTGCTGTTCCAGCTGGCATTTCACACCCAGCAAATAAGGATTTTCTTTGCCTTATCTGTGGTTGATACTATGGCAATCTTTTGATGATTTAGGAGAATAATTAATAAGCACAACAGAATAACTTCCTGGGCCACATATTCCAGCAGGAAATTGCTGCTGTTGCTGCTTACCTGTCTAGGTGCTGTGAGGTCTTACAATGCATTAAGTACATCCATGGGAAGAAAGCAGCTTTTTGAGCCTGCATGCCAGAGGTATTTTTCAGTTCTCTCCAATGAGCTCTCCATGGAGCCTCATCTTTATCACAGGGTGGATCCCAGCCCCAGACCATCTGCACTGCACACAGGTGTGTGTGAATGCTCACAACCAGCCAGCACGGGAACAAAGCAACCTGTTCCCTCTGAGAGAGGAACAGGCTTTGGCCCAGGAGCTGCTCCTTGCAGGCACCATAGGGGACACTGTTTCTCCCTCTGCCTTGCCGAGGCCTCTGCCACCCACAGCTGACCCAGCCTGGCACACCCACAGATGCCCTTGCATTATGCCACAGGGCATGTCTCACAGAGCATTGGCAGTGTGCTAGGAGCAGCTCCTGTGAGCTGCAGAGCAATCCTTTCATAACTCAGGGAAAGGTGCTTGCACACATTGTGAAAGCAAGGTCCTGTTAAATCCTCCTTCCCAGCTTGCTGGGGAATGGCACCTGGGCATCCTGGGCAGCTCTCCTTCTCCAGACACAGCAACCCCCCCCCACATTCCATGTTTCTCCCCTGGCTCTCACATTTGATTACAGACATTTCATCACAGCACAGCAGTCTTTCCACTGTGGTTCATCACACATTTCTGCCCACCTGTGCACAGGGATGCTCTCCACTCTGCTCCATAGCCACTGGGGATGACAAGGGCTGGATACAAATTTCTCTTATAGGGACCAAAGCAGAGTGTGGGCTAAGGAGAGTTCTCATGTTAGTCTCCACAGGCAAGGTGAAGGTTTTCATTTATCTCCACCCTTATACACCTGGAAGTCTGAGTTACTTCTAATTATATACCTGGGACAACCAACAAATGAATCCTTCCAGAACTGGCCATGTCTTACCTTTTTCAACCAAAGTGACTCTAGCACAACTCACACCATGCAACTGAGGACACTCTGATGGCACATCATAGAATCATAAAATCATAGAATGGTAAGGTTGGAAGGGACCTCAAGGATCATCTAGTTCCAACCCCCTGCCAGATATCCCTGATGCAGTCCTGTTTATTTTTAGAGCACACAAAGTCAGGTTGCCCTGGGTGCAAGCAGTGGGAGATAACTTCTCTGATGTATCCAAGCACTTCTGTGACCAACATTTGCTGAAAAGTTTTGTCCCAGCTCTCTCTCCCAGAACTGCTTCTCTGCCTCGACAGCCTTTGAGTTGAGCTTATCTCATGACAGGCACAAGTGATCCACACTCACAATCTCTATGTCCCCCTCGGGAGAGCCTGCAGTGAGTCACATTTGCCTTTTTCATCCATCAGAGAAGCTTCCACTGGTCACTGAAGCACACAATTTACATTGCAAAGCCACGGAAAGTTCATTCCAGGGGGTCAGCCACCTTGGCTCAGGTAGGAGGTCAGTCATTAGGAACCAGCAAGTGGCAGCTGCTCAAATGCATTTGATTACTTGTGGTTATCCACTTAGACTCATGCAGAAGACTTTCTACTGTCTCAAGCACATTGTGTCCTGGAAGTGTACTGTCATAGGGGTTAATAACTCGAGGGTTTCACTTGTGGATGCTTTCAAAGCAGCTGGAAGGCTGTTCCCTAACAGGAGGTATTGCTGGTTCTTATGCACCACATTTATCATCACCTCATGGACCTCTCCAGTGGCAAATTAATCATTTTTTTATTATTAACTCAGGATACCTCATTTCTTTGAACTGTTTCTCTTCAAGTTGTGGCTGCTCCCTCCCTGGAGGTGTTCAAGGCCAGTTTGGATGAGGCCTTGAGTGACCTGTTCTAGTGGGAGGTGTCCGGGCCTATGGCAGGGGGTTGGAACTGGCCGAGCTTTGAGGTCCCTTCCAACCTTACCATTCTATGATTCTGTGACATTCAAATGACATTTATCCCACATACTTTAACAGGCAGCACTAGTGAATTCTTAGATCATAGAATGGTAAGGTTGGAAGGGACCTCAAACATCATCTGGCCCTGAACACCTCCAGGGAGGGAGCAGCCACAACCTCCCTGGGCAACCTGTGCCAGTGTCTCACCACCCTCACTGCAAACAACTTCCTCCTAACATCCAGTTTCAATCTCCCCTCTGCCACTTCAAACCCATTGCCCCTTGTCCTGGCATTACAAGCCCTTGTCAATAGTCCCTCCACAGCCTTCCTGTAGCTCCCTTCAGACACTGGAAGCCTTCTCTTCTCCAGGCTGCAGAGCCCCAACTCTCTCAGCCTGTCCTCACAGCACAGCTGCTGCAGCCCTCTCAGCATCTTGGTGGCCTCCTCTGGACTGGCTCCAACAGTTCCATGTCCTTCCTGTGCTGGGGGCTCCAGAACTGCACACAGGACTCCAGATCAGACTGGAGGGCTCAAAAGCCCAAGGATAATAACAGGACAGAACAAGAGGTCTTGCATCCCTGCATCTGAGACAACCACACCTTATTTCCTTCTAGTACCTACTCCAAACCCTTCCTTGAGAAAATGTGGTGGGAAGGCAGCAGTGCAGTGGGGAATGCTTGGCCTGAGGACACTGCAGATTCCATTTTGAAACACTGCAGTACACAGAGTTCAGAGTGCACAGGGTTCAGAGTTTGCAGGGTTGGAACTAGATCATCTTTGAGGTCCCTTCCAATCTAAACCATTCTAAGATTCTGTTCTATGTTTCCTCAAAAGAATGGCCACAACAACCCCCAAGCAGTGCTCCAGGCTGGGGACAGAGTGGCTGGAGAGCAGCCAGGCAGAGAGGGACCTGGGGGTGCTGGGAGAGAGGAGCTGAAGATGAGGCAGCAGTGTGCCCAGGTGGGCAGCAGAGCCAATGGCATCCTGGCCTGGATCAGGAGCAGTGTGGCCAGCAGGAGCAGGGAGGTTCTTCTGCCCCTGTGCTCAGCACTGCTCAGGCCACACCTTGAGTGCTGTGTCCAGTTCTGGGCCCCTCCATTCAAGA
>WBNM01006404.1:69705-97593 GCA_013399055.1 Ramphastos sulfuratus
ATCTTCTGTGATGTGACTAAATCTTCCTGTCAAGTTCTTATTTATCCTCATAAGGTTTTTTTTTTTAGTATTTTCAAGCATTAATCTTCCCCTTAAGTCCATTTCTTTTTGTCTTCTTTCCAGAAGGCCACAAGCATGCTTCCCTCAGTGCCCTCTGGCTTCCTCAGACTCTCCATCTCCAAGGCTACCTCTTGCTTGTGCTGACCTCTTTCCAACATTTTTGAAGTGAGGTGTCAGAAATGCCCAAATGTTTCAGCAAGGACATTCCTGAGGCTGCTTATAACGGGGAAGGACCACCTCAGCGTGTGCCAGCTTTGCTATCTACAGAGGAAACTCTGAAGTGGCTCTCTAGCTCTCAGTTCTTGGTCCCCTCTCTCCCTGCTATGATACAACAGCACATGTCTCAGATTCCCAGTTTCACAATCACAGAAGCATTGGGCTGATTTCATCTGGCATTTCACAGAATCACAGCAGCATGCAGGCTGGCACAGCCCCTCAGGAGCACCAAGCCCAACCTACAACCTTACTCTACAAGACTCATTTTAAGCCATATGCCTAAGCACCACATCCAAACCACCCTTAAACACAACCAGGCTGGGTGACTCCACCACCTCCCTGGGCAGCTCATTCCAGTCCCTGACCACTCTCTCCAGGAAAAACTTTTGCCTAATGTCCAATCTAAACCTCCCCAGGCTCAGCTTGAGGCCATTCCCCCTTGTTCTGTCTGCAGTTCCCTGTGAGCAGAGCCCAGCAGCAGCCTCTCCACAATGTCCCTTCAGGTAGCTGCAGACAGAACTTCTTGCACTCTAGCCCTGGCAGCAATGACAAAACTCTCCCATTTATACACAATTCCTCCCATTTTGACCTCATGAACCCTCTTTGGCAAATACAGCAATTTCTCACTTGGACTACATGTATTTAGCCCATGAGCCACGGCCTGAGGATGTCCAGCACAGAAACATTCTGATTCCATGAAGAGAGGAGCTGGGAACCATTCATATACTTTGGCCTTAGCTCTCAATCAGCTCCAAACACAGGAATGTAAAATGCATGGAGTAATAAATAGACACTTGAAAATTTGTCTTTATTTTCATATTTTTAAGGTCATAATCTTCAATAATATGCAGATCAAATGACTATACAAAAATGCTCCTGCTGGTCTAGTTTGGTTAGAGCTAGATCTGCCATTATTCCCAACTAAAACCAAGCCTGGTTTGGTTTGGTTTTCCAAACACCATTTCTGTGCACAAATTCTATAGCTCATTCACCTCATAAGGCATGAAAATTAGTTCAAACATGAAAACATTTTACACTTGGGTGTCAGAATTAAAAAACACAAAGTAAAAGGGCTGGCCAAAACCAAACCCAACCCTAACCCCCTCTCCATGCCTGAACTGCAGAACAGAAGTGCACACTAAATACATCACAATCTACATACGCAGGACTGCAGATATGACTAGAGGTGTAAATGAGCATAGGAGGAAGGTCAGACCCACCTGGTTTGTAGGTGATCCCATTCATTCAGCTCACAGGAATGCATATTTAACCCAGTACTGCACAACAATTCTGTTTTCCTGCCTTTTTTTTTTATTATTTATTTCAGGACAAAATGATTTGTCAGGCAGTAAAATGTCTTCCAGTCCATGTCCTGCAGGAACGGTGAAATGATGAAACACACTGAGGGAGCATAAAGAATACCAAAAGAGATGACTGCATTGAGTCTGAGGAGGTCACTTTGCCTCTTGGTGTCTATTGCTAACTGTAAATTCTCCCTCCTCTTCATCATCCAGTGTCTGCTTTCTGTTGAGTGACTCCATTTCTCATCTGGCAGAAGGAAAATGCATTTGACATGGAGACAGGCACCAGAGGAAAACCCTACCTGTACACTGCATTGAAGAAAGGGAATTTGCTCCTGTGGTAAAAAAATCACACAAACTCACCAGCTGCCAGCCAGTCCCCCCCAGCAGAAGGCAGGTGGTGCCAGTGGAGCTGTAGAGATCCTTGGGGGCAGCCCAGGGACATCCAATGAATTAAGTTGCAGTAGTATCTCTGGGGGAGAAAAATTAAACGTCAAAGACCCTGTCACATAAGAGATGTCCACAGGTCCTTTAGTTAAAAGCCTTCTAATGTGGTTATTTTATTTGCTCTATTTAGAGCTGTTTATATTTGAGAGATGCTACGCAGAGAACAGGCTCTAGGAAGGCCACCTGGAGGGAAGATGTCCAGATGGCTCTTTCTGCTTCCTTCTTCCTCTAAAGCCAGCATAGAGAATCTATTCTTAGCACTTTAAATTGTCCTAAGCACTACAGACTACGTTCTGCTACCTTTTATTAAACAGAGAGGTATATTATTTTACAGACAACTTGTTCCTGTGCTGGCTGTCTCTAGCAGAAACAAAGCAAAGTGTTGGAATCCTGCAGCTGGGGAAGGATAATCTCCTGCATCAGCACAGGTTAGGGGCTGAGCTGCTGGAAAGCAGCTCTATGAAGGAGGAGCTGGGAGTGCTGCTGGACAAGTCCACCATGAGCCAGCAATGTGCCCTCATGCCCCAGAAGGACAACACTCTTCTGGAGTGCACTAAGAGGAGTGTGGCCAGCAGGTCCAGGAAGCTTCTCCTCATTCCCTGATGAGGCCACACCTGGAATATTGTGTCCAGGTCTGGGCTCCCCAGCACAAGGAGGACAGGGAAGTTTTCAGAGAGTCCAACAGAAGGCTGTGGGGATGATTNTCTAAGCTGCACAAAATACAGATCTCATCAATGCACAGAATATCTAAAGGGTGGAGGTCCTGAGGGTGGGGCTGAGCTCTTTTCAGTGGCAGCCATGGAAAGCATGAGGGCAACATGCACAAACTAGAACACAGAGGGTTCTGCTTAAACCTAAGGAGAAACTTCTTTACTTTGAGGGTGACAGAGCCCTGGAGCAGGCAGCTCAACAGAGGTTGTGCAGTCTCCTTCTCTGGAAACTTTCAAAACTTGTCTGGATGCCTTCATGTGCAGCCTGCTGTAGCCACACCTGCATCACCAGGGTGGTTGGACTACACCATCTCCGCAGGTCTCTTCCAAGCCCCACCACTCTGGGATTCCATATTAAACTCCATCTATGTGCAGAGGCAGGATCCACATCTCCACAACATGCCCTTAGCTTTATTAAGGTCATTGGCAGTTTATGCACCAAGAACTAAGAAGCTACCTAAGACATCTAAAGAATAAGAAGAGTAAAAGGCATTACAAAGGAAGAGTTTACAAAGTTGCTTGTAACTAGACATGCTTTGTGCCCCAGAAGTTGGATCTCTTTGGATGCCCTAAAGTTAAGTTTCAGGATAGAAAGAGATTGATGGGATCTTGAAGGAGCTCAGGAAAGCTACCAGCAGCAGACAGAGAGGTCACCCAGGGCAGTCAGCCTTCAACCCACAGCTTCCACCCTGCTGTGGGACATAGTCAACATAAGCAAGGCCACCTCCTGGTAATCATCCTGTCACATCTCATCCTCTGAGCAGCAGCCTCAGAAAGTGCCTCCCTGCTGACATGCAGCCTGGGGCTGTTTCCCATAAGGATGTGCTACACAGCATCACAGGCTTGCTTTTGTTGTGTGACCCAAGCCATCAGGTGCATCTGGCCAGCACATCAGTGTAGAATCACTTCTCTGCTAGGAAATAATCATCCTGCCAGCCCTCCTTTCCTCTTGCTTCTACTCACCCCAACGTGCTCTCCACCCAGGCCAACAGCTTCTTACACAGAGACCCTTCCCTTTTGCCTTCCTGCCAAACGTGCTCTACCCTTTCACAAAGCAGCAGCACAGTCACTTTCTGTGATGTGTGTCATTGACTCTCTCTGCCAGGAAATCCTCTGAAACAGAAGTGGGTTACAGGCCTGGCACAGATCTGCAGGGGCTGACCTGCTTTACACAGGTGATGTGGAATCCTGACAGCCTGATGTCAGTGATGGCAGTACATGGCCACCACCAGTGGCTCCCCAGGGCTGCATTCATATTGCTGAGCTGCTGCAGCCACTCACTGGTGATTGTCAAAGTGAGTCAGTCCCTTCCTGTCCTGCAATGCTGCTGGCAAGCTGGCAGGAAGCCCCAGGCTGGCAGCATGTACACAGCCTGCTGCTGTCTTACCCCCACACCACTACTTCCATTGGTGTTCAGTCCTCCCATGGAAACGTGCAGCACAGGCTCACAGGATGGCAGGGGCTTGAAGGGACCCAAAGAACTCATCCAGTCCAACCCCCCTGCCAGAGCAGGACCAGACAATCCAGCTCAGGGCACACAGAACACATCCAGACAGGCCTGGAAAGGCTCCAGAGAAGGAGACTCCACAACCTCTCTGGGCAGCCTGTGCCAGGGCTCTGGGACCTTTACAGGCAAGAAGGTTGCCCTTGTGTTGAGCTGGAACCTCCTGTGCTGCAGCTTCCATCCACTGCTCCTTGTCCTATCACAGGGAGCAAGTGAGCAGAGCCTGTCCCCCCCTCCTGACCCCCAGCCCTCAGATAGTTATAAACATTTATTCAATCCCCTCTCAGCCTTCTCTTCTCCAGACTAAGCAGCCCCAGGTCCCTCAGCCTCTCCTCACCAGGCACAGCTCCAGTCCCCTCAGCATCCTCGCAGCCCTCCCCTGGACTCTGTTGAGCAGATCCCTGTCCCTCTTATACTGGGAGACCACTTACCTGACAACACTCACCTGCAGAACCCTTAGCATATCTTCTTTGCCCTTTTTTGGGGACATCTAAGCCTAAATATTTCTTACACATATGCTACTCGAGCTGACTCCAGCTATCAGTCTGGCTTTGTGCCAGCAACATAACTGCTAAACAATTCCCTGCTGCATGGAGTTGCCCTCCAAGGGAATCACCAAGTGCTCACACACCCTAGCAACAGCTTATTGCAGGGATTCTAACATGGGATAAATCAGGGTTTGGTCCCACAATTCTGTTGGTACTATTTGCCCATGTGGAAAAACAATTTTACAGTTCATACTTGGATTTTCTTCCCAGCTTCATCTGAAGTACTTTTAAAAGTGGCCCTCTGAGGATACTCATCTGTGTCTGATGAGAGGGAAACAAATTCACCTCTCGTGTCTTTCATCTTCCTCTTTACTACACTCCTCTTAGCTGTGAGTTTATGATAAACATGGAGTGCTAACCACACAGGATGGTTACAAGGCAATTAAATGAGTTCTGCACAGCAAAACAGCTGCACCATAATTATTAAAACAGTTTTCTGATGACCTCTCAATAAAGTTACTTTTTAGAGAGGTCATCAGAAAACTGTTTTAATAATTATGGTGATCACTTTTTTCCCCCCAAGTCACTCTGTGCTTCCAAAGGGGCAGGTATAAAACAACCAAGTAGCCAGAAGCCTCACTGCCAGCTAAGACCAACAACTTCATGTAAGGCTGATCAATATGAAAGCTGCTGGGGTTAGGATCTAAATTCTGCCTATACAGAAAAATAAAAGTAATTAAAAGAGTAACACAGAAAAAGGTTACCTTATGACTCAGCTGTATGTAACTGATAGATGTAGTGGAAGCCATCTCTGCGTTTCTTTCTGAGATCTCTGGGTTTGATTTTTATGGAAGTGAGCACCTCAGGTGAACTCTGTGGGTTCCAACTGGCACACTCCAGACCCTTTGAGACCAAAACTGCAGATTCATTCGTTCCCTTCCTGGTTTCAGCTGCCATGAACTGTGCCTCTCATCATCCAGCCTCATCCCCCATGACAGGGGGTTGGAACTGGATGATCTTTGAGGTCCTTTCCAACCTAAACCATTCTATGGTTCTATTCTATCCCAACAGCCGTGCAGAACAGGACATCCACACGGAGACAACACAGGGTTCAGCAAAAGCCAAGTAGCAGGAACCACACAAAGGACTCCTGAACACCCTGCAGCGTTTGAACATCCTGCTGGATCCTGCGAGGCCTTTCTGAAGGCACTCAGCAGCAGCTGCCTGCTGCTTCCAGCATGGAACGTTCATACCTTTCGCAAGTGCTGGCATTTAAAGCGCGGTGAAGCCTCGTTAGGTCCATTCTCACCTGTGCTTTCCTTTGTCAATTGACACAGCTCTTTGCTTTCCTTCTGTCGCTTTGCCTGATGCTTTTGGTGACATTAATGGTGACTTCTCTGGTGGCCATTCTCTGCGTGTCCCATTTGCTCTGTGGAAGTTTTAAAAAGGCACAGTGAGTCCCCCGCTGACCGCACAAAGAGTCCTCGGCTATTAGCTCCTGATTTACCAAGATGGTTCTACTTAAGCACCAGGGTGCCCCCAGCGCTCCTCACCCAGCTGGCTGCTGGTGTGCAGCCACTTCTCATCCAGCAGGGACACAAGCTGTAAAGGCTGCAGACATCGGCAGATTGCGGCTCAACCCTTTCAGCTGCAATTAGCACCTCTGCATGTGTGTATTCTAAAAGCAGAGCAAATCCAACTGGCTTGAGTCCAGAAGTGGAATCAGGAGGTTCCTTTGGGTGTCAATGGGAGCTGAGTGTGACTAGCATGAGGCAGCATTTTCCCTTACTTCACGTTTCTGCAGCAAAAATACACTTTCAAAGTAACACTTAGCTTTACCTACAGGTAAGACCCAAGCATGCCACATTTCTAAGTACAATATTTCCAAATATTCAAACAAGTCAATCTGTCTGAGGTGTGCAAGTGCAGCTCTAACTGAGATGCATCCTCCTCCCTAGCCTGCTGTGTCTGCTGGTTGCCATAAGCAACGCACTCTGCTGCACACTGGACTGGAGAGGTCTAGCAAAGGACACGCAGCAATAGGCTGAGAGAGACACAGCTGAGTGGAGTGGGTTTGATTATTGCATCTCCAGTGTTGGGGAGACAGTCTGTAGTGTGGAAACACCCAGCAAATTAGGCATCATTTACATGGTGACAATGCCAGGTGGAGTAATGCCTGGTGAACTTCCACTGGTGTGAGTGGAGGGCCTGAGAGCAAAGTCTGGGGCTTACTTGGTACTGTGTGTGGCTTCACATTTCTGCAGCTCCTTTGCTCTCTGTTCCCTGAGTGCCACTGTTCACATGGGGGCTCTCCAAAGGCATCATGAAAACCAGCGTGCTGGCAGTCAGCCACAAGCTGGGTACCACCTTTGGTTTTGGGGTGCCTGACCATTCTGTTGCCTTCAGTGGCATCAGGAGTCCTTTCAGTGGCAACACCTTTTACTTCCAAGTTGGTTTGACATTACCCTCATAAGAGGATACCAAATTTTCCCAGAGGTGGCCCATGTCAAACCTCATCCCTTTCAACACTGCACATCAAAGCTTCCAGGAGATCTTAGAGCAGCCTGCCAGTATCTGAAGGGGCCTACAGGAAGGCTGGGGCCATTGACAAGGTCTTGCAATGCCAGGACAAGGGGCAATGGGTTTGAAGTGGCAGAGGGGAGATTGAAACTGGATGTGAGGAGGAAGTTGTTTGCAGTGAGGGTGGTGAGACACTGGCACAGATTGCCCAGGGAGGTTGAGGAGCACAGAAGCACCCAATGGGATCTTTGATCACGTTGGGTGATTCTGTGCTCCACAACCTCCCTGGAGGTGTTCAAGGCCAGGTTGGAAGAGGCCTTGAGTGATCTGTTCTAGTGGGAGGTGTCCCTGCCTATAGCAGGGGGTTGGAACTGGATGATCTTTGAGGTCCCTTCCAACCTTCCCATTCTATGATTCTGTGTTGTGGGGACTTGCCAATGTTCCCTAGGAGGTCTAAGACAGAAGTGATTTTTCAATTGCTCACAAAATTAGAGAGACCATATTCTCCAGCAGCACTGGGACTCTCCAGTGGCCAAGTGTTTTTCCAAATTGGATTAAAAATTATGTCAGTTGCATCCAACCATATCCAACGTGACCAATTAACTTCTCTTTGTGGGCTAGTGGCTATGACAGGCATTGATGTTTTCCACTGGCAGCAAACCCATGGCTCTAGTTGTCAGGCTGCTGTAGGATGTGTCCCTACCCATCAGAGCTGCAGGATCTTCTGGAAAGATACAGCAGGATCCATGCCACTTGGGAACGTTTCTGTACTGCAGCAGTACAGAAGACAATGCAGTGGAGGTATAAAACAAATCCTTGTGCACCAACCTCTTGTTTCTTAACAAATAAATCTGATGAGAAGCCACTGAGGGAGCTGGGGATGGTTAGTGTGAGGAAGAGGAGGCTGAGGGCAGACCTCATTGCTGTCTGCAACTACCTGAAGGGACACTGCAGAGGGGCTGCTGCTGGGCTCTGCTCTCAGGTAACTGGAGACAGAACAAGGGGGAATGGCCTCAAGCTGAGACTGGGGAGGTTTAGACTGGACATTAGGAAAAAGTTTTTCCTGGAAAGAGTGGTCAGGGACTGGAATGAGCTGCTCAGGGAGGTGGTGGAGTCCCCCAGCCTGGCTGTGTTTAAGGGTGGTTTGGATGTGGTGCTTGGGGCTATGGTTTAAGGTGAGTTTTGTAGAGTAGGGTTCTAGGTTGGACTTGGTGACCCTGAGGGGCTGTGCCAGCCTGCATGTTGCTGTGATTCTGTGAAATGCAAGATGAAATCAATCCAAATGCCCTTTTCACTTGCTCCATTCCCCTGGGTTTAACTTTGCCTGTTTTTCAAGGATGGAATTCCCAGGAGGGAATAACTTCTTCTGGGATGGGTGTAGTGGTTCCACCACACTCCATGCTGAGAAAGCAGGGAAGCAGTGACCCAGCCATCATTTTTAGGGAACTCCAACCTGCAACAGCTCAGCAGCTGCTACACAGAGGGCAGCAAGTGGAAACCCACGAGACAGAGGCAGGCAGGCAGCTAGGACAGGAGAAGTTTGGGATTTGGTTTAGCCCCAAAGCCTTGGCTGATCATATTACACTGCACAATGCTTCCACCACACATATGACATGCAGGGGAGGGGGAGAAGTGTGGAAGAACTGATCCAAAGCCCTACTAAAGTGATTGAGAAGACTCCCATTGACTTTTTTTAGGCTTCTCATGCAGCCTTCAGTGGCCCAGGGTTCACGCGGTGCACATCACTTAAGCACAACAGCAATTAAGGGAAAAAGCCTTTCCCTTTCAGATAATTAATCTAAACAGCTTGCACAGTACATGCCACAGCTGGACTGAGATGGAAGAAAACAAGCATGGGGTTTTTTTTCTGTAACAAATGTGTGTGCTGCTCTGATCGCTGAACAAAACATCGTTTCGGTGGCCACCCAAGCGTGAGGCTCTGACAAAGGCTTAATTATGCCACTGCTGTGGTGCAGCCATTTCCTCTCAGCCCAAAGCATTAAATACAGTTTGACTGTGGTGAGGAAGATTGTCACAAAAATGAGTTTGGCCTGGTTGAAGCTGGTGCCTGCTGAGCACCAGGGAACATAATGATGCTCTTACCTCGGCTGTCCTGAAGCCGTTCTGCCTCTGTGTCATAGCTCCCGTGCCAGGCAGCACAGGGTGTGCACACTGAGGGCCACAGCTCTTCCTCTTCTCCACATTCAGAGTTCCAGCTGTGGCTGATGCTGTAGTTACACCTGTCTGGGCTGACTTCCCATCCTCCAGAAGACCTGGCAGGGACACATGAAAGGATGCAATTAACACTAAGGAGCAGTTTATAGCTGGCCTCAGCTGCCCTCTGCTTCACCACGTCTGTGTGGCTGCACAGGCTGTGGAAGGTGTGGGGTGGCACTCAAGTGAGAGCACTCTGCCTCTTTTTGTCACCCTTGCACTCACACTTTCCCATTATCTGGCCTTTCTCCTACAGTCCACTGCCCTGTGAAACACTTGGTCAGAAAGCATGGAAAAGCAGTGAATGAGTGCAGCACATCAGGAGCCTTTTTTGTCATTACCTGCACACCACCATTGGCTTCTCCACAAGCACAGCTGCTTGCAAGGCCCCAGATAGGCTCCCCTTAAATCTGTTTCAGTTCTGGGAAACAGAGGGGTTAGAGGAGAGCATCACAGATGAGTTTGGTATGGATGGAGACCCTGCTCTGTTCATGGCCCTGAACACCTTTTTCATCAGAAGTCAAGGGAACAGATTTGGGGAGAAAACATTTCACACTGTTTTGAACACCAGTGATCAAGCAAGCAGGAATTTGCTTTCTGCTGTAGCTGTGTGGATAAAGCAGGCATTGTACAGGATACTGGCCAGCCTAAAGCAATTTTCTCATTGGATTGCATTAACAAATATCAGTTGTCATTTATGTCAGTGCAGAGCACTAAACACTGGCTCTAGACTCTGAACAGAAAGAGCAAATGGGATGCATAGAATCAGAATTGTCAGGGCTGGAAGGGATCTCAAGGATCCCTNGGAACGAAGCACAAATTTCCAAGTATATATAAACAATATATAAACATATTTACAGCTACATACAATTATATACAAGTTAAAAGTAATAGAGAAATCCAAAACTCCTTCTTAACAGCAGAAACCACCCAGGAGGGCTCTGAATTAACTCCCCTCTTTTTTCCCACCCCTCCTCCCTTATCTCAGAGGGCTTCTGTGCAGGGTGAGATGCCAGATAAGGAGTTAAAAGAATGATGAGGCTAAGTTATACAGGTGTAGGCAAAGGAATTAGTGAAGCAAGTGGCAGCCAGACAGAGACTGCCTGACTTTGTGTTTCTTGTTTTTCTATCCCTCAGCAGAACCTGTGAGTGATACAGGCATCACTGTTATTTTCTTTTCCACAGCCAATGATCTAATTTCTTTCATTAAAATATTCCAATTAGCCTCCATGCAGCACACCTTGTCAGGAATCAGGTGGGAATTCAAGCAGAGCATTAAGGGTACTTAAAAAGGATGCAAAGGCTCAGGAATTTGTTGTCAGTGGAAAGCAACATCAGAGGCAGGAAGCAAAGGCAGCAGCTGAAACTGATAAAGCTTCAACCAAATATTCAAGCTCTCCACACTGAAAATGTCTAAAAGTTGTGTTAAGATTTCAGCCCAAACCCAAGCGAGTTGCTGAGTTTTCCTGAGCAGTCAGAAGATGGTGTTAGAGTTTTCCAAAGACTGCTTAACTTGCAGTGGTGTTAACAAGTCACCTACTCTCTGACAGAAAACATTTTTAGCTGAAACATAAAAGTATTACACTATAGCTTATTTAAAAAGAAACAAACAAGACCTCAGTGAAAACAAGAACAAAAAGCAACAACAAAAAACCCACAAACCAAAACAACTGAAAAAACAAACAAACAAAAAAACATCCACACAAAAATCAAAGCAACAAAAAAAAAGCCCCAAACAAACCAAACCTCAAACTTCAGATTTTGGAAGCTGCCTTTGTTTTGCTAGAGAGAAAACTTCGTGCTCTCCCATTTAAATCTATGGACAGCCCAACCTCCACCACCACCACCTCTCCTGCATCTCCCAGGTGCCCACACCCATCTGTGCAGTTCCAGATGAGAAACAGAAAATATTGCTGCCTGTGAGGCTTAAAAAAAAAAAAATCACAGAATCACAGAAACATTCAGGTTGGAAAAGCCCCTTGGGGTCAAGTCCAACCTACATCCCCACTCTGCAAGGTGCACCCTAAACCACATCCCCAAGGACCACAGCCAAACCACCTTTAAACTCCTCCAGGGTGGGCGACTCCACCACCTCCCCGGGCAGCTCATGCCAGTCCCTAACCACTCTTCCCATGAAAACGTTTTTCCTAATGTCCAGTCTAAACCTGCCCTGGTGCAGCTTGAGGCCATTCCCTCTTGTTCTAATTATCTGTGAGCAGAGCCCAGCAGCAGCCTCTCCACAATGTCCCTTCAGGTAGCTGTAGACAGCAATGAGGTCTGCCCTCAGCCTCCTCTTCCTCAAACTAACTGTCCCCAGCTCCCTCAGTCACTCTTCAGAAGATTTATTCTCCAGACTCTTCCCCAGCTTCCCTGTCCTCCTCCACCCTGGCTCCAGCACCTCCACAACCCTCTTGCAATGAGGTGCCCAAAACTGAACACAATACTCAAGCTGTGGCCTCACCACAGCCCAGTCCAAGGGCACAATCCCCTCCCTGCTCCTGCTGGGCACAGCATTTCTAAACCCAGCCAGGATGCCTTTCCCTTTCTTGGCCGCCCGGGCACACTGCAGGCTCCCACTCGGCCGCCGCCCGGGCACACTGCAGGCTCCCACTCGGCCGCCGCCCGGGCACACTGCAGGCTCCCACTCGGCTGCTTGCCCATTACAGCCCCCAGGTCCCTTTCAGCTGACAGCTTTCCAGCCCCAAGTAGAAGTGCCTGCGGCACAGACAAAGGAGCTGTCAGGAGGGCAGATGGAGAGGCTCTTAGTCACCTGAGTCAGGCAGGAGGCACATTGCAGGCTGCCACTTCACCTGGCAGCAGAGCCGGGAGAAGCAGCTGGAGCTCAGCTTTCAACAGGCAAACTGCTGGAGTCATTACCTACTAATTCCATTGAGCCTCGGCTAGGAATGATGAACTGTCCCTTCCGCGGGCTCATCCTGCTCAATTACCTGCCATCGTGTGTCCCTTTGGCCATCTGGCCTCTGACTCAGCTGCCTGGTGAAACAGCTGTCAGCTGAGAGGCCACTTGGCTATCAGGCACAACTGTTCATTTATCAGATTGCATTGCAGCTTTCAGCCTTGTGGGGAACAATTTCTCCTTACAGCCACTTCTGGATTTCAATCCTGAAAATGCTCTCTCTGGTTTGGTTTTGTTGTTGTCTTCTGCTAGTTTGCAGCCCAAGCAACCTCACTGCAACCTGCCTTGCAGGGGTGAGACTTCTCTTGGAATACTTAATCAGAAATTAATGAGATATCAGAACCTGAGCCTTCCATTATCACTTTATTTATATAGATCACAGACTCACAGAAACATTCAGGGTGGAAAAGCCCCTCAGGATCACCAAGTCCAACTGATATTTATATTTTTATAATTTTTAAAACATATTTATTGATTTTCTTGGTTTTGCTTCGTTCCTATTTTTTTCTTTTTTTGATTTTCTTTTGTTTTGTTCCTTTTTTTCATTTTTCAATTTTCTTTTTTTTTGTTTTATTCCTTTTTTTAAAATTTTATTCTTTTTTTAAATTTTCTTTTTTTTATTTTATTCCTATTTTTTTAATTTTCTTTTTTGTATGTTATTCCCTTTTTTATTTCTATTTTCTTTTTTAATTTTTTTTCTTTTTTGCATTTTATTCTTTTTTTATTTTTTATTTTCTTTTTTGAATGTTATTCCCTTTTTTTTTTTAATGTATTTTATATTGGTGACTCAGTGGTCCCCAATACCAGTGGAAAAAAAGGTTTTTTTATTTGGTTGTGAGACACGTTTGCTGCTCCTAAGTTACGAAAGCTACCTAAAATCAGAGTCACCTCATTGGAAGTATGAAGACCAGCAAGAAAGGATGGCCCCTCTGTGGAGAGCAACAGGAGTGCTAAAGGTAACAAACCAAACTCCTAGAAGAGGACAAAAGAGAAAAGACCGTGGCAGTTGTTGCTACTAACACGCATAAATGAAACGAACTCTGTGAGAACTGCTGCTGCTCTTAGTTAATAGCTTAACCCAACGTTGAATATTCAGCCTGCCAGCAGACACCAAGTTTTTCCAGTCTGTCTGGGATAACCTCCTGCTCCCTCTGCTCTAAACCTAATGAAAAACACAGTGTGTCCTAGCAAACAGCAAAATCAGTTCTTAGGCAGAAGACTCACCTTGAGTGCTGTGTCCAGTTCTGGGCCCCTCCATTCAAGAGAGATGTTGAGGTGCTGGAAGGTGCCCAGAGAAGGGCAGCAAGGCTGGGGAGGGGCCTGGAGCACAGCCCTGTGAGGAGAGGCTGAGGGAGCTGGGGGTGTGCAGCCTGCACAAGAGGAGGCTCAGGGCAGACCTCATTGCTCTCTGCAGCTCCCTGAAGGGAGGTTGTGGCCAGCTGGGGTTGGGCTCTGCTGCCAGGCACCCAGGGACAGAACAAGGGGACACAGCCTCAAGCTGTGCCAGGGGAGGTCTGGGCTGGATGTCAGGAGGAAGTTCTTCCCAGCAAGAGTGATTGGCATTGGAATGGGCTGCCCAGGGAGGTGGTGGAGTGCCCATCCCTGGAGGTGTTTGAGAGGAGGCTGCATTAGGCACTTGGTGCCATGGTTTAGTTAATTAGAAGGGTTAGGTGCTAGGTTGGACTGGATGATCTCAGAGGTCTTTTCCAACCTGGTTAATTCTGTGATTCTGAGACCTAAACTGAAGTGAGCAGTAGGAACCAGCAGTGCTGCTGTAACTTGTGCTGTTGAGGAATCTGGAAGGAATAGGAAGCCTCTGAGCACTGAAGTTAATCTTATCCAAAAGGATCTGACCTCAGTGGAGAAAAAGATTCCCTGCGTTCTTGCCACAATGTTCTCCTACCTTATGAATCCTGATCCAAATATGGCATAGATCTGACCCAGCACTGTGCAGCCTTTGCTGTCAGTGGCTCTGCTGTGGACTGACAAGCACATCCTTGTTCCAAGTGGGCTGATCAGTATGCTGGGTGTGTGTCTGTGCAACTGGCTGTGAACAAACCAGCAAGGTTTCATTTTCTGGATCAGCAACAGCTGTTTTTATTTATCATGGCTGGAATCTCATGAATAATGTCTGAGATGCTGGGTTAGAAACTGCCTGCCTGGGAAAGTGCCTGCACTGTCTAAGTGGGCTCAGAGAACTCACAGTAAAGACAATTGCACAACGTTATCACGGTACACAGCTGCTTCCAGAGGAAATATGGATTTGTTGCACTCACTGAGTTGCTTGGGTTTGACGCTGCAGAGCAGTGTTGAGTCCAGAGTGCACTGCAATGCCTGCTTCTGTACCTGCTTTCCTGGTTTGAAACGAACCACGTTTGGGAAAGCTGCAGGGCTGAGTGCTGCCAGAATCACACAGCAGGCATCCCATCTAGAATTACGCGAGGGGGGGTTGTGACAAGTCTAAGCCATTTCCTCCAGTAACCTCAGGGATGAGGCCAGATGCTCAGGAAATCTGCAATAGCCTTTTTTTTTTTCCTCTAACAAGAAAGAATTGAGAAACTTTCAGACAGAGCAGAGCTGCATTTATCACAATCCAAGGATGAAGGATCCAGAAGATCCACAGAGACAGGACCCTGCTGCAGTAGGAAAATGTCATCAGAAACTGTGCTTCATATTTATTGACTCAGCAAATACAATAACACAACAAATTGGCTACCTCCATGTTCAGAGAACCCAGAATGATTCATCTGAACTCTAAGGTGATGCCAATTCCAGGCACTGAAGCCAACCAAACCGAATGTATCTGCCCCTCCTACAAACTCCCTGTCAGCCACCGACGTTCTGTGGAGCGTTTTGGAAGTGCCACAGCAAAGGGAAGAGGAGATCTGTTGTCCTTACATGAAGGTCTCAAAGCACAACAGGTCCCCCAGAGCTGCCCCCAGCCAGGCAGGGCTGAGCCCTGACATGCAGCAGGCACAGGGGAGCAATGGGCAGCTGAGCATCTCCTTTCCTCCACCAGATGCTTGTTTGAACTCAGCTCTACCTCGAGCCCAAGCAGCCTGCTCATTCTTGGATTAGAAGGAATCTACTTTACTTCCAGTGCTCAGGGATGCAGGAGGTAAGAGGAAATTCTCTACCACCTAATACCTCCAACAGCAGAAAGCAAATCAGACACTCAGATCCTGACCCAGCCATGGCTTTGTCACATTTAGGAGCCTTGCAGAATGTTCTCCTGCCACATTAGGGTACCAAAGGTCTAACTCAGCACTACAGGAACTCTCTCACAGTGAACAGATTTAATGCTTTTATTCTACACACATTGGAGTCCTGGGAAAACTGGGAGACCAAGAACTGCACCTTGCAACACTTTTACCTGGCAAGTTTGCTTATTTCCCTATTGCCTGCCACTCATTTTGTGAGCATCAAAGAGAAGTCCCATGGATTTCTTCTTTTATCACTGCAGTTTTGAAAGGAGGAGAGAGGCTCCTCTTGGTTAGAGAAAAGGAATTTCTACAGCAGGAATTCAACATGCACATGCATGAACAGACACAGGATCAACAGCTCTGAAAGCCTGATCATTTACTATGAAATATGAGGATTTCTACTAGAGAGCATTCAAAGATTCTAATAGGCAGGGTCACCTCCCACTAGCACAAGTCACTCAAGGCCTCCTCCAACCTGGCCTTGAACATCTCCAGGGAGGGAGCAGCCACAACCTCCCTGGGCAACCTGTGCCAGTGTCTCACCACCCTCACTGCAAACAACTTCCTCCTAACATCCACTTTCAATCTCCCCTCTGCCACTTCAAACCCATTGCCCCTTGTCCTGGCATTACAAGCCCTTGTCAATAGTCCCTCCCCAGCCTTCCTGTAAGCCCCCTTCAGATACTGGAAGGCTACTCTAAGGTCTCCTGGAAGCCTTCTCTTCTCCAGGCTGCAGAGCCCCAACTCTCTCAGCCTGTCCTCACAGCAGAGCTGCTGCAGCCCTCTCAGCATCTTGGTGGCCTCCTCTGCACTGGCTCCAACACTTCCATGTCCTTCCTGTGCTGGGGGCTCCAGAACTGCACACAGGACTGCAGGTGGGGTCTGAGGAGAGCAGAGCAAAGGGGCAGAATCCCCTCCCTTGCCCTGCTGCCCACACTGCTCTTGCTGCAGCCCAGCACACAGTTGCTGTCTGGGCTGCACTCACACTGCAGCCTCATCTTGAGCTTTTCATCACCCCAAACCCCCAGGGCCTTTTCCTCAGGGCTGCTCTCAGCCATTCCCCACCCAGCCTGGAGTTGTGCTTGGGATTGTGCCTACCCAGGTGCAGGACCTTACACTTGGCCTTGTTGAATGTCATGAGGTTGGCCTGGGCACAGCTCTGCAGCCTGTGCAGGTCCCTCTGGATGGATCCCTGCCCTCTAGCAAGTGACTGTGCCACACAGCTTGGTGCCAGCTGCACACTTGCTGAGGCTGCACTGATTCCTCTGTCCATGGCACTGACAAAGATGTCAAACAGCACTGGTGCCAGCACTGACCCCTGAGGGACACCACTTGGCACTGGTCTGCAGGTGGACATTGTGCCCTTGATCACCACTCTGTGTGCCACCATCCAGCCAGTTCCTTATCCAGCAGTGCTCCACACATCCAGTCCATGTTTTTCCAGTTTGGTGACCAATGGTAGTGAAATTTGGTGCCCACTGAAAAGGAAAAATGGTATCCAGAAGTACTCCAAATTGAAAGCTTGCAGCCCTCTTTAACACTGTGTGATCATCTCAAAGCTCCAGGCACAAAGCTCAAGAAGCAGAGTAAAGGGAAATTGGTCTTACCATGAAGGGAAGACAGGAAAGGTAAACATGAAAGAGTTGTCATCAGGGTGCAAGGGAAGGACTTAATGGCAGAAAGACAACAGAGTTTGATGGGTTAAAAATCATTTTATAACTGGAATAGGAAAAAGAAGTTGAAATCTTACTGTATTGCAGAGTAAGGATTGGCAACGTTTGGAGAGCATTGAAGGCTGAGCACATTTTCTGCCTGAGAAACCCACGAGACAGAAGGCATTAAGCAAGTTACCAGTGCCACATGATGCACCAGAAACAGATCACTCAATCCTCCACAGTGAGAAACCAACACACAAATAGCAACCTCTGCAGTGCTTTCCCTAACGCTGTGCTTCAGAAGGGCAGGCAGTGAGGAGCTGCCTCGCCCGTGCAGCCATGCAGGCTGTGTACAGCAGCCCCCAGGGAAAAGTCACCTTCAAAAACGACACCCTCCCTGCACAACACTTTACATCAGGGTGCCTGAAGGAGTCAGGTCAGCCTCTTTGCCAAAAGTGCTTGCTTTTGGCTTATTTCCTGTCCAACTCTTTCCTTAAAACAGGAAGAAAGTCATTCCCATTGCAGGGAAGCACTGTGGGAGGTGGAAAACAAGCAGCAGACTGCTGGCTCTCTCTCACCCATCCTCCCCACAACTGTGCTCACCCTGTCTGAAGGCAATCAGACAATCACTGAATTACCAAAGCTGGAACAGACTTCTGATGTCATCGAGTCCAGCCTGTGACCTAACACCACCACCCTGACACTCAGATGAGCTTTTCTTCTCCTTGAGGATTTGGTAAGGCAACATCACAGAATCACAGCCACACTCAGGCTGGCAAAGTCCCTCAAGATCACCAAGTCCAACCTAGAACCCTGTTCTACAAGACCCACCTTAAACTATAGCCCCAAGCACCGCAGCCAAACCACCCTTAAACACAGCCAAGCTGGGTGACTCCACCACCTCCCTGGGCAGCTCATGCCAGTCCCTGACCACTCTCTCCATGAAAAACTTTTTCCTAATGTCCAGTCTAAACCTCCTCAGCCTCAGCTTGAGGCCATTCCCCCTTGTTCTGTCTGCAATTACCTGTGAGAGCATTGATTTTTAGACTGATTTCCAGCAGAGAAATGGAAAGTGTTATCATCACTCTCACCACCCAGCTAAACACACAGAATTTTAAGATGAGCAGAGGGCACAATTTCAATTAATCACACTGAAAAGCAGCAAAATTATTTAGCCAAACTAAGCAGAGATCCTTACAAGAAACATCTAAATGCAGCTCACAAAAGCTGATCTGAAAGGACTTCCTCAGTTTCCAGCAGCTGGCATTTGAAGCTGAAGGTCCCAGAGAAGACATTTGACCTGGATTTTAATGAGTGGTTAAGCCACTGGTCTAACTCACAAAGGCTTAGGCAAAGCCTCTCACCTAACCCAAGTGTTTGGGCATGTTGCATTTGCAGTGCACCTGTTTAGCAGTGGGCAAATGATTGTACTGAGGGAAACTGTGGCAAAGCAGTCCTGGGCCACTGGACTCACTAGAGTCAGTCTCTCTGTATAAATCAATCTCTCTATCTCTCTCTCTCTCTCTCTCTATATATATATATATATCTATATCTATATCTCTATCTCTGTATCTCTATATATTTTTGCTCTCGTATCTCTATATAATCTATCTCTCTCTATATATNCTCAGCACTGCTCTCCAGCTCGGGTTCCTTCCAGTCCTCCTACTGTAAAGGGTGGAATAACAATTTTCAAAGACTTCTCTATGAAAGGTTACCACTGAAACCCTCTATTCTGTAAGCTGAGGCTGGAGCAGAGCCTAGCTGCAAAGATCAGCCTGGTCTAGAAAGCTCCCTACAAGCTGCCAGCAATCAGGAACTGGTAGAGCAGCAGCATTTGCCACTCATTTAACCCAAGGATGTTCATAAATGCTCAAGTGAATTTAAGGGAGCTATGCAAGACAGGCTGTTAGCTGTCAGCCAGCTGCACTGCTAGGCAGGGGCAACACTTCTCCAGTATTCCTCTCAGGGCCTTTATTTCCCAGAGAACTCAGCTCTGCTCCCTTCCCATAGCTATTTTGCCAATGTCTTCACTTGGGGATGAACTGATCCTTAACTGGGGATTTTATCCCTGGCTGCAGGTACATTTGCTGATGTCACCAGCAAGTTTGTCTCCCAAGTGAGGAATCAGACAAGTCTGGATGACAATGTTTGTCTTTAATATGCTTCAAGAGAAAAGATGTTGAACAGAAATAGTGCAAAGCACAAAGAGGAAAAAAAAAATGTTCTTTGAAGCCTTGGCTGATGCTGTGAGTCAGGTAATGATAAAATCTAAGCAAATGTTTGGTTAGTTGAAGCACTGAAAGGAGAAGTCCCTTGGCAATTAATATGCAGCTTTTCAGTTCTGATATAAGAGAATTTTTTCACTTGGTAACTACATCATTTACATTTATTTGCATTGCATGCCAAGAATGGGATCTTACTCTGCTGGTCACTGCTGGAAAACAGCAAGGAGAGATCCTGTCCTGAGGTGTTTGCCTATCAGGTCTCTCTGATCACAAGGCACAGGCTGGTTTCTTGACTCTGAGGCACTTTCAAGTATAACAAGGAAGAAATAGCTGAATAAAGCAGCAAATAGAAATAGAAATCACAGGACATTAGAGGTTGGAAGGAACAGGCAGAGATCATCAGGTCCAAGCTGCCCTGCCAAAGCAGCATCACCCAGGGCAGTCCACACAGGAATGCATCCAGGCAGGTTTGGAAAGTCTCCAGAGAAGGAGACTCCACAGCCTCTCTGGGCAGCCTGCTCCAGGGCTCTGCCACCCTCACTGTACAGAAGATTCTCCTCATGTTGAGGTAAAACCTTCTCTGTTCCAGTTTGTATCCATTGCTCCCTGTCTTATTGCTGTGCATCACTGACAAGAGCTTGGCCCCCTCCACTTGACACCCACCCCTCAGATATTTACAGACACTGATCAGATCCCCTCTCAGTCTTCTCTTCTCCAGGCTAAACAGCCCCAGGGCTCTGTCTCTATTCATAGGGGAGATGCTCAAGTCCCCTGATCATCCTCATGGCTCTCCATTGGACTCTCCAGCAGGTCTTTGTCTCTCTTGAATTGGGGAGCCCAAAGCCAGACACAGTGTTGTAGGTGTGGTCTCACCTGGGCAGAGCAGAGGGAGAGCAGAAGAACCTCCCCAGCCCTGCTGGACACCATTTGAGATGACTTAAAAGCCTGCTTTGAAAATTAAATAAAAAGTAAACTAATTTTTGTTACAGTTGACACTGAACAGGCTTCTGAAAGCACTTTTCCAGGACTGGTTTCTGGTAGGAAATTGTGCAGCTTAACTTACAAGCCTGAACACACACAGAGACACATCAGCAAGTTGTCCCCGTGGAACACAGCAGGGCTAAGCAAACATGTTCCAAAACACCTGACAGCTTCTCTGCAGCCATCATTACCTCAGCTTTTCCCTGCAGCTTGNTATATGTATGTATCTCTATATAATCTAGCTCTCTCTCTATATAGAGATAGATGTCTATAGAGAGATATCTCTCTCTCTCTCTGTGTTATGTATGTATGTATGTATATTTAACAGCTTTTGCAGTGCTTGGAGAGAATCTGAGAGGCAGAAAGTGCCAGGAAGAGGCTGCTGAGGAAGGAGCAGGCAGGTGGGTGTAAGAGCACAGAGATCCTGACATATCCATACAAAGCACTAGGAAAGGTCACCCCTCTGGCTCCTCACTTCAAGGAGATTTTTATTGAGTATTTCCCTGCAGTCCAGTTTTCGAGACACCATCTGCTGCATCAAGTTCTGCATCAAGTTCTCCATGTACAACCTGATGCTTGCTTAATTATTCCTGTTGAGCTTTTAAACTTTACATACATCTGGTAAATGAAGGAGCAGATAAGTGCAGCTGTGGTCCAAGACAGCACCAGTGCTTGTTGTTATGGCAACTGGTGTTCTCACAGCACTGCTCTCCAGCTCGGGTTCCTTCCAGTCCTCCTACTGTAAAGGGTGGAATAACAATTTTCAAAGACTTCTCTATGAAAGGTTACCACTGAAACCCTCTATTCTGTAAGCTGAGGCTGGAGCAGAGCCTAGCTGCAAAGATCAGCCTGGTCTAGAAAGCTCCCTACAAGCTGCCAGCAATCAGGAACTGGTAGAGCAGCAGCATTTGCCACTCATTTAACCCAAGGATGTTCATAAATGCTCAAGTGAATTTAAGGGAGCTATGCAAGACAGGCTGTTAGCTGTCAGCCAGCTGCACTGCTAGGCAGGGGCAACACTTCTCCAGTATTCCTCTCAGGGCCTTTATTTCCCAGAGAACTCAGCTCTGCTCCCTTCCCATAGCTATTTTGCCAATGTCTTCACTTGGGGATGAACTGATCCTTAACTGGGGATTTTATCCCTGGCTGCAGGTACATTTGCTGATGTCACCAGCAAGTTTGTCTCCCAAGTGAGGAATCAGACAAGTCTGGATGACAATGTTTGTCTTTAATATGCTTCAAGAGAAAAGATGTTGAACAGAAATAGTGCAAAGCACAAAGAGGAAAAAAAAAATGTTCTTTGAAGCCTTGGCTGATGCTGTGAGTCAGGTAATGATAAAATCTAAGCAAATGTTTGGTTAGTTGAAGCACTGAAAGGAGAAGTCCCTTGGCAATTAATATGCAGCTTTTCAGTTCTGATATAAGAGAATTTTTTCACTTGGTAACTACATCATTTACATTTATTTGCATTGCATGCCAAGAATGGGATCTTACTCTGCTGGTCACTGCTGGAAAACAGCAAGGAGAGATCCTGTCCTGAGGTGTTTGCCTATCAGGTCTCTCTGATCACAAGGCACAGGCTGGTTTCTTGACTCTGAGGCACTTTCAAGTATAACAAGGAAGAAATAGCTGAATAAAGCAGCAAATAGAAATAGAAATCACAGGACATTAGAGGTTGGAAGGAACAGGCAGAGATCATCAGGTCCAAGCTGCCCTGCCAAAGCAGCATCACCCAGGGCAGTCCACACAGGAATGCATCCAGGCAGGTTTGGAAAGTCTCCAGAGAAGGAGACTCCACAGCCTCTCTGGGCAGCCTGCTCCAGGGCTCTGCCACCCTCACTGTACAGAAGATTCTCCTCATGTTGAGGTAAAACCTTCTCTGTTCCAGTTTGTATCCATTGCTCCCTGTCTTATTGCTGTGCATCACTGACAAGAGCTTGGCCCCCTCCACTTGACACCCACCCCTCAGATATTTACAGACACTGATCAGATCCCCTCTCAGTCTTCTCTTCTCCAGGCTAAACAGCCCCAGGGCTCTGTCTCTATTCATAGGGGAGATGCTCAAGTCCCCTGATCATCCTCATGGCTCTCCATTGGACTCTCCAGCAGGTCTTTGTCTCTCTTGAATTGGGGAGCCCAAAGCCAGACACAGTGTTGTAGGTGTGGTCTCACCTGGGCAGAGCAGAGGGAGAGCAGAAGAACCTCCCCAGCCCTGCTGGACACCATTTGAGATGACTTAAAAGCCTGCTTTGAAAATTAAATAAAAAGTAAACTAATTTTTGTTACAGTTGACACTGAACAGGCTTCTGAAAGCACTTTTCCAGGACTGGTTTCTGGTAGGAAATTGTGCAGCTTAACTTACAAGCCTGAACACACACAGAGACACATCAGCAAGTTGTCCCCGTGGAACACAGCAGGGCTAAGCAAACATGTTCCAAAACACCTGACAGCTTCTCTGCAGCCATCATTACCTCAGCTTTTCCCTGCAGCTTGCCTGTAACCCATGGTGACTGCCCCTGCAGATCCTTGCCTCCCCAGAAAGCCATTCTTGCTGCCAACACTTCCACTTAGCTGAAGCAGAGTCTCCAGGGACAAAGCAATTTGTGCAAAGGGTTGCAAGGACCAAGGAATGGTTACTAAGCAGAAATGTGGTCCAGCAGCTTCCCCAGATACAGCCTGTGCAGGAGCTGAACCTGCCAGGAGCTCCCTGCTCACACAGCAGTGGAGGCTCTCAAGAGAGGCTGCTCTGTTCTGTGAGCTCATTGTGAGTCTTTCTTTCTCCTTGTGGAAGCCACCCATCCTGTGAGCAATCTGTATGCCTGCAGCCTACAAAAGGTCTCTCACTGCCACCACACACACTGCTTCATGGACTTGTTCATCACCCCTCTGCTCCTCTTCAGCTTTACCAGTCTGCTCTGCTTGGCATTGCCAGAGCCTCAGCAGTGCACTGCCAACTTGATACTACCTCTATTTGGGGTTGTCTGTCTTACAGATCACAGAAGGGTAGGGGGCTGGAAAGGACCTCTGGAGATCACCAAGTCCAACCACAACCTAACACATGGAAAGGACCTCTGGTGATCACCAAGTCCAACCACAACCTAACACATGGAAAGGACCTCTGGTGATCACCAAGTCCAACCACAACCTAACACATGGAAAGGACCTCTGGAGATCACCAAGTCCAACCACAACCTAACATGAGGAAAGGACCTCTGGTGATCACCAAGTCCAACCACAACCTAACATGAGGAAAGGACCTCTGGTGATCACCAAGTCCAACCATAACCTAACATCTGTAGACAACTGTTCGACCGTGTCCCTAAGCTCCTCATCCAAACATCCTGAAACACCTCCAGAGAGGGTGATTGCACCACCTCCCTGGGCAGCCTGCTCCAGTGCCCAATGACCCTTTTGGTGAAGAAATTATTACTTAATATCCAATCTAAACCTCTCATGGTGCAACTTGAGGCCATTCCCTCTCATTCTGTCACCTGTTACCTTACTTTATCTATATCATATATGTCAACCTGTAAAAAATAGGGAGGTTGCAACATCCTTCATTAAAATGGAAGTAAAAAAATGGAAGAAGGGAAGTGAACAAACCTTCTAATAAAGAATCCTCTGAAATAGGAAAGAAGGAGATGTGAAGGGAAAATGAAAAATCCTGACTTTCTTTTTAATTTCATATTTTAGCTTTCAAAAGACTTCAATAAAAATATAAACATTTGGCTACACAAACAGGTTATCATTTCAGGGAGGCCAGACACAGAAAGCTAAAAAAAGAGAAGGATATGAAAATCTGGGATGGGATGAGATTAATACAGTACCTACTAACCCTTTCCACCTTAATGCTCTTGCTGACTCCACATCCCATACGCTCCTCCATGCCTGAGTGATGCTCATTGTTTGGTGCTGGTTTTTCCCCCCCACTTGGTTGGCACATGGTGGCAATCACAGCCACCTTTTATTGCTTCTGGCTTTTTCCTGAAAACATCCCTTCATCCTGCCTCCACTTCTCTGTCTTCACAGAATGCCACCACGTTGTTCCAAAGAACCACCTCACCCTCTTCTCCCCATCCACCTTTAGCTGGTCCTCCCCCTCCCCAGCTGCCTCTTCCCTTCCTATATCCCAGTTGCAGAAGTTCCCTGCCTCCAGTGATGCCTCCATCACTTCCTATCTCATCTTCCCCATTCTGCTCCTATCCCCTCCCTTACTTTTCCTGCCTGCCCCTCCCTCATTTCTCACAACAAAAGCATCTTCTCCTCTTCATGTCTACAGCCCATACTTGACTTCATTTGCCCCCCCAGTTGCTGTTTCCTCTCCCTTTCATCTGTAAATTCATTGAACTTCTAGTCCCTGGAGTACCTCTCTTTTTACTCCTTTCCTTCACTAACTCAAGCCTTACTCTACAACAGCTCTCAGTGAAGTACTTCATGACTTTGAGGCACTCATCTGGAGCAGTCTGCATTCCTTAGCCTGTTGTTGCCATTGCTGTGTTGGAGGGTGAATCTCACCCTGAAGCCCAGATGGTGCTTCCTTTCTTCCTACTAGTCTTCCTCTCCTCATTCCCTTCCTCTCTAGTCTCTCCTGCAAGGTTTTCTTGGAGAGTTTCTCTTACCCTAATTAGTCTCTGTTGTATGTAAGTGTCATCCTCATCTCTGGTATTCTCTTCTGTGAATGCAAACTCAATTACCACACGGTTCTAGGAGGAATATTTCATGATCTACCTCTTTGTCACCTCATATTTAATACCCAGTCTTGGGCTTCTGTTTATGATGTTTAGGCACCAAGTTACAGTAAGCATGGCTAAGACAATGCTAAGTGTGGATACAGAGGTACTGCTCACTGTGTTTAGCCTTCATTGCTGGAGACAAGACTGTCACCTGCCACTCAAGCTTACAGAGCAGTATCGCCTTGAACCTCTTCGAGTTCCTTCTATGATCCTCTTCACTACAGCATTTCATACACCAACTCACCTTCAAATCCTTGTGCAGGCCACAAAGTCTTTCATTAGCCATCAGGAGTACAATGACTCTTTATGACTCCCCCCTCCAGGCAGCATTTCCATCAGCACAGAGTCATCACCACTCCATTCCAGGTGACCTGTGATGCCCACCTTGGGTGAGTTTTCACTCCTACACTTCCACCATTTCTTCCTGGTGCTTTGCGGCTTGCAATAAAAGCCTGCAAAGCTCCCTTTTTTCCTCTGAAGCTGCCTGTAGGCAATTACTGCTTTAGATGCAAGTTATAATCTGCCTGGGGCAGGCACCACGTTCGCATTGCGATTGTGCAACATCAGGCGTGGCAATTGCTGGACCTAGACTGACAGTTTTAGATACCACCACAACACACGGTTCTGAAAACGTTTTAAAGCTTACAACAGCCCAGAGCTCCCCATCCCCTTTTCCTGCGTCTGTCCTTTCCGGAATCCCTTCGGCGCACAGCCGAGCAAGAGCGCACCGCACGGTCAGGAACGGGGAAATTCAAACTTGAGGGTCAGCTGCTGCGCAGCCGCCGCCTGATGAGATTGCTGTTCCTCTATCATCCTCACCTGGGGCAGTGCTGAAGAAGGCTGGCACATCACTGCCGCTTCTCTATTTTAAACTTAACCGCAAACCTAAATTACTTCCTTAGCACAAATAAAAGCCACGCACTCCACAAGCAAGCAGCCTCTAAGAACAAGCTCCCTGCCCTTCTGACGGCGTCGTTACACAGCTGGCAGGCACTTCCGTGCCTTCTCTCGCTGCCGAGCACCGCCGGGAGCTGCTGAATAGGCTGGCTGGGAACGGGGGCGGTCTCCGACGGGCGGGCGGAGAGGCGGATACGGACACACACACACACACACACACACACACGCCGACATCGGCTGCACACCCGCACGCACCGGTACGCGGCAGCCGTTCCCCTTCCCCCGCCAGCTGCGGAGCGCAGCGGCCGCACTCACCGTGGCGCTGAGCTCCCTGCTCCCGGCCGCCGGCCTCGGCGCTGCCGCCCTCCTGCGGCGAGCCCTCCGAGTCGGTGTTGGTCAGCCAGGTGGATTCGGTCTCCCTCGTCCAGCTTTCGTAGTAGCGGGGCTCGATCGCGTCGGCCCTGCTGCCCCCGCAGCCCATGGCGGGGCCCCGTTCACTGCCGCCGCCCGGGCAGCATCGCCCCCGCGGCAGGCGCCGCTCACGCCCTCCAGCCCATCCTGCTCTCTCCCCGGCTCCGCTACCCGGCCCCCCCCCGGCCCCGGTGTTATCTTCACCAGCCCTCCCCCGCTCCTCGCTGTCCCCTCCCCTTCCCCTCCCATCACCCTTTCCCTCCTCTCCCACTCGCCTCTCTCCCGTCCCAGCGCCGCGCAGCCAGTCCCGTTCCGCGCTCCTGCCGCCGGCGCTGGCGCAGCCCTGCAGAGGCATTGTGCTTCCCGAAGCAGAGGGCTGTTAAGATGGTTCTAAGCAATTTCTCAGTTAATTACTGACTCCTGAGATCCCTCTCTGACATTGGTTGCCCATGGCCCCAGGATCAGTGGGGCAGTGATCTGAGGGAAAGCAGCCACTCTTTCACCCCTGTCATCGCGGTTTTTTCTGGATTAGTAAGACTTCTTGGGGAGGATTACAACAGAGGTTTTTCTTCAGGGCTGCCTCACCAGCAGGTAGTCCTCAGGGCAATGGCATAGAGTGGTGTTTGAAGCCATCAGATGTCTATAAGCTCCCACTTCTCAGCGATTGTGCCTAACCGAGGTGGGCATAGAGGGCATGGCCCAGGAAACACTGCCAGAGATGCTTGAGTCTCCAGATGCAAACCTGAGTGCCATAGCCCCGATAGCTCACACTGTACCTGTGAGAAGCAACTTTGAGAGCACTGAACAAGGTCCATGCCAGAACAGAACCCTTGGAGAGCTTTTCCATTTTGTTCCATTGCACTTCCAAAGCCAGAAGGGTTCTGACAAGATACTGCCTGCTGGCACGTGTATTTTCTCATCACTTGGATTTCAGTTATAGTAGCTGCAGAAACCTCTTCTTCCTGACATCTTTTTTCCTATCAGAGCTTTCAAAGCCTTGAAAAGCCACTGCAAGAGGAGAATGAAAGGCTTCTCTTTCTTTCCTGTTACAACCACCACCACTAAAGATGGCAAAGTAGGGTCTTAAAACGTTGTATCGAGCCACCTTCATTTTCCTGGAGCCCTACGGAGGTGCTTGCCTTGCAGCTTTCAAATCTCCACCTTTGGTGGAACATCAAGCAAGCCACTGCAGAAAATTAATGATATCCTTTGCTATCAGGCTCTGACCAGCCTGATCTAGGGTAGGGTGTTAGAAAAAAGTTCCTCACCATGAGGGTGGGGAGAGCCTGGAAGGGGTTGCCCAGGGAGGTGGTTGAGGTCCCAACCCTGGAGGGGTTTAAGACCAGGCTGGATGAGGCTCTGGGCAGCCTGATCTAGGGTAGGGTGTTCCTGCCCATGGCAGG
>WBNM01006407.1:0-31388 GCA_013399055.1 Ramphastos sulfuratus
CCTAGCTGCCCCTAGTTCATCCATAGACACCTAACTGCCCCTAATTCATCCACAGCTTTTCAAATTTCACTTCTTTCAAAGGCTGAGTTCACTCAGACTTTTCTAGACACAGAAGTTAACTCCCATAGAGGTTAACTCCACAGTTTCTTTTATTCAAGATGATAACAATATAGCAAAAAATTAAGCTTTCTACTCAGGTGATACATAGCACACAGTAGGATCTCACCTTGTAACAGTTAAGTCTGTGGCCTCAAATTAGGATTCATCTTTATAGTCTTTTTTAATATAATTTATTTTTTTATCAAAAAGGTAATAGTATTTCAGTAATGACTTAAAAACACAACCTGCAAAATAATTCATTTTACTCCAATTTTTTTTTAATCACTATTAGTTTGAAAATAAATTCAAAGGACTTTTAGTTTTCCATTCAACTAATCTTTTCATCTGACAGTCATTCCAAAAGAAAGTTCTGCACTGTCAAACTCTCCTTTGCAGCCTGCATTCTTCACATTTGCAGCTGACAATTGTTGTCAAGGAAAATTTATATTAGTAATATGAAAGAATTGTTGTTTAAATTTTTTTTTTCAAACTTTAACTCATTTAGTAATGTGAGAACACCATGAATCTATAACAAAAATATTCATTTCTTCTACTGGTGACTTTTGATTGTGCCAGACAATTCAATATCCCTTGTATTATAGAGTCTTACAGAATCATAAAGTGGTTTAGGTTGGAAGGGACCTCAAAGATCATCCAGTTCCAACCCCCTGCCATAGGCAGGGACACTTCCCACTAGTACAGGTCACTCAAGGCCTCATCCAACCTGGCCTTGAACACCTCCAGGGAGGGAGCAGTCACAACCTCCCCAGATAACCTGTGCCAGTGTCTCACCGCCCTCACTGGAAGGAACTTCCTCCTAACATCCAGTTTCAATCTCCCCTCTGCCACTTTAAACCCATTGCCCCTTGTCCTGTCATTGCAAGACCTTGTCAATAGTCCCTCCCCAGCCTTCCTGTAGGCCCCCTTCAGATACTGGAAAGCTACTATAAGGTCTTGTTGAAGCCTTCTCTTCTCTTGTTTTATTTTCAAATCACTTTACAAAACTCTAGTGTCAGTCTATTGCTTTGCCAGCTGTCAGTAATATTTTTGTGTCAGCCTTATCCATAAAAAAAACGTTTCAAAAGCATCTTTACAAATTTCTCATATTCTACTGTAAAAAGTCAATTCTGGCAATACATTGTCTGATACTGCCCCAGCTCCTCTTCTTCCACCATCATAATGTAGATATTTCTTATTGCTCATAGCAATTTTCATAGGTTTGTTGCTGGACTCCTCACTGGCTCAAATATATTCCAATAGAAAAATTCTATTTACATTGGCATCCAAATAAACTCTTTATCTCTTCAGTCAGTAATAAAAATACTACAGTGCCCTCCAAGGGAATCTAGAATTTAGATTTAGAAATCCTATCATTCAGATGTTCTAGTTTTGCAATTTATCACTTACTTTATTTATTCAAGGAATATATGGAGATTAGTTAAATTATCTTTAAATGAACAGATGTACTCTTTCTCAAAACTGACTATTACAGAAGATTCCAGAAGATTCATGAATGTGAATGATACCATTCAAATCTTTATACAGTAATGTGGTATATTAGATGACTAAATCTTCCTTGATCAAAAAAATTCAGGAAAATGCCCTATAATTTTTTTACATATTTTCCCCTTATTATTTTTAAATTACATTTTCATGCCTGTAACTCTGCCTGTTTTGGGCAGTATATTCGAATTAACTCCTATAAAGCACTGCTACATTGTCTACACTTTTCAGGGAGGGAGAGGAAATTTGTCTCAGTCTTCTTGTGTCTCTATGCAGACAAATGTTAGTACATGAGAAGGTAATCCATCTGTTCCTATTTCCTTGAAGAGCTACTTAATTTGTGTAATGTTATAAAGATGGCTGTTTAGTTCTCTCTCTTAATAATCAGCAGAGTGAAGGCAATTAAATTTCTCCAGAAAGGCTTGATGTAATAGCTTATTTCTCTCAGACTGAAATATTGACTGGCCTGGTTTCCTACCTCCTCCACTGTTCATTCACACTCACAGATCAAATATCAAATGGCAAAGGCTTAGTACAAATTGGAACTAGTTATAATTTCTCATATATCTTATTGAATAAGATCTTTAATTAAGTATTACAATGAGATCTGGATTTATCTATATAATGTTGGGTTTAAAAAACATTAGTGTCACATGCATTGATATGTTCATAACTGCAAAAATATGGAATTTCACCGTCCATTTGGAAAGCTCTTTCTTTAAGACAGCTTTCCAAGAAACATTTTCCAGTCTGTTATCTGCTCCAAGCTATGATAGTAGTAAATAGCTAGTACTTGTAACAGTCAGCCTTTCTGTTTGCTTTTCAAGTTGTCATGGTAGGCCATTTTGCCATTTGCAAATTATCCTGTTCTAGTAACCTGATTTCAGAGCTAAATTTAATTTCCATGAATGGATACAGCAATTAGCAATTAAATAGTATGCTTTAATTCTGAATCTATGTTTTATATCTCCTATTAGACCAAAGGTGCTATTCCCTGTGGGTTTTGCTACTATTCCCTCTTTAAAGCTGCTGAGCAATATTGCTCCATGTCATGATTTGCAGTACTTTTTTAGTTCCCCACAAACTGACGTTGGAGTCAACTTCTCAAACTTATTATGAGGGCAGTGCATGTATAGCTTATAAAAAACCCCCCCCATACTATTATTTTATTTTTCAAAGAGAAAAGAATGTGTTTAATGAATGAATCACAGAATCATAGAATTGCAGAACGTTAGGGATTGGAAGCAAGACTACCTAGGGCAGGACTCACAAGAATGAACCTGTGTGAGTTTTGAAAGTCTCCAGAGAAGCAGACTCCACAACCTCTCCAGGTAGCCTGTTGCAGTGCTCTGTCAACCTCATGGTTAAGAAGTGTCTTCACATGTTGAGGTGGAACCTCCAGTGTTCTAGCTTGTACCCATTGTTCTTTGTCTTATCAGTGGGCACCACTGAAAAGAGACTGGCGCCTTCATCCTGACACCTACCCCCCCAGATATTTATAGAGATTAATAAGATCACCCCTCATCCTTCTTTTCTCACAACTAAACAGCCCCAGTTTTCTCAATCTTTCTTCACAGGAGAGATGTTCAAGTGAAAGATGTATTAGAGGTGTTAGGTAATCCTGTAAGATACTCCTCAATGCACTTCTGCAATGCTTCCACTGCTAGTGGGGTCCATTGTCATAGGTGTCTGCTCAGTATTCATTCTTACAATATCCAGAACATTGATACCATAGTGCAGTAAATACATTGATTTTCTTATCCTTCTAATATAAGAGGCAATACAACATTCATTAGATGTAGAGCCTGACACAGAGATGATTTTCTTCTTCAGCCCTCCACTTGGGGTTGTGTGTACCAGACAGAATACTCTGCAATTGTGTTAAAAGTGGTTAAAAGAGCAGCACTGAAGGTTTCCCAGCGCACAGATATAACTCCTTCTGCGTGCTGTTGTGAACGTTTGAAGCCATACAGTGGAAAATGTATAGGAGATGTACCTTAACATGGGCAGTAGTGTGTGTGTACAGCAGTTATGCTGTATGTAACTCAACAGTGGCAGATAAAATAGCTGAAAATTCGGTATCTTTGGTTACACTTCCTTACAGAAACTACATTTGCAACTGGTCTTACACTATTTAGTGACAAAAGCCCTATAAAAGTATAGGCAAAACCAATATTTAAAGGTGTTTCATTTCCTTTTGATACAACTTTTTCAGATTTCAATTTCACATTTTTTTTTTCTGATTTAATGTGGTATTCACCCCTCTCTAATTGTAATAATTTACTGCTGAAGGATTAATCAAGGGGAAAAAATCCAAGACAACAGTCACAACACTGTATGGCTGATCATAATTAGGAAAAAAAAAAGTTAATATATTGATAAGAAAAGGAGATAGGGCAATGTTATGATTTCATTTTAAATGTCAGTTTTGTTTCTCTTTAGCTGTTCATGTTGAGGTTTGTGGTTTATGAAATGCTTTTGAAAGTAGAAGCTTGTAATGCTGCCATTAGAACCAGGTATCAATTTTTTCTAAGGATTGATTAAGAGTTTATTTTATATAGTGGAGGACAGGAGATGCCCATATTAGACCTGATTCTAGCTAAGAATGAGGAGAGTTGTCCAGAGCAGCCAGAAAAAAACAGTAAAGATTATTTCTTGTCTATAACATTCCCTATTGAGAACAAAAGTAAAGCTTGAGTATTTCATAAAATGGAGAAAATCTTAGGCATTGCAGGGAAGAAGTGAGAAAGTTAGAAAGCCACATAAAGAAGATGATATTACAGAAAACAAAAATCATTAAAAGTAAATAAAAAAAAAAGAATGGAATGTTTTTAAGAAAAAGTTTGTTTCAACCAAATACAAAGAAAGGCCTTGATTTTATTAATAGAAAAGACATTGTTCACACATGGTCATGTGAGCAAGTAGTTAAGATAGTTAAAAAATAAAATAATTAATCCTTATCTCTCACATATTTTTAAACATGTGGCAGTTTGGCACCATTCTGTGTTAATGAAGATAATCAATACAATATGTTCTTCAGGATTATTATGACAACTAATTGATGAATAAGTAAATTATCTGATGTGCAACAGGTTTTGGAGCTGGCACCCAGTAAAGTATTTATTCTCTCCTGTCATTTGTTTTTTCACATTGTTTTTTTTTTGTTTTTTTCTTTGTCTTCCTTCTGCCACACAGGACTCTTTGTATGATTTTTACTGCAACTAACTTTGCATTATTTACTGAAGTAATTTAGGTCCTAATTTGTCTTATTTTAAATTCTTATTTTAACTATTCATGGAATTATAGAATCATAGAATCAACTACGTTGGGTGAGACCTCCGAGATCATCCAGTCCAATCTATCACCCAGCTCTAGGCAATCAACTAGACCATGGCACTAAGTGCTTTATAACAACTCTAGTAATTTTACTTTCACTCTTTAGAAAGGTGGACATACAAAGCCTAAAGGCTAACAGAGAAGTAAATAATCTGAAGTGCATTAAATAATCATGGTCTCTTCATAGTTCGGATAAGAATAGCAAGCCCAATTTAACTTCTGGCAAGACTAAACACCTGGAAACATTAAGAGATAATTGCTTGAGTTTGAGTGCTAGCATTAAAAACTCTGATGAGCATCACACTGATCAAAAAACTTGACCATGATGTGGCCAATTGGTCACCTAGTCACTGATGATTAAATTTAGACTATGTGTCTTGATTTCACTGTTTTTCTAGAGCTGCTCTGTACATTGAACTGGGTTAATTAAATTGATTTTTAAACTAATCAGTTTGAACTACTTTATACTGCTATATGAATGCTCTTTAATTGCCAGATTTAACTTGAATTATAACCGATTCGTATCTCTCAGGAAGTTACCAAGATAACTTTTAAACTAACATTTAAAAGGGAAGAAATATGTATTTGCACACAGAAGTTTCTACCAGATGAAGAAAAAGTAATTTTAAGACTTGTTTTGGTTTGTGTAATTTTCTCTGCTGGCATTTCATTTAACGTTAAACAGATCTTTTTGTAGCAGGCAGGCAGAAAGGGACCTGGGGGTTCTGGTAGATAGTAGCTGAACGTGAGCCAGCAGTGTGCCCAGGTGGCCAGGAGAGCCAATGGCATCCTGGCCTGGATTGGGAACAGTGTGGACAGTATGACAGGGGACATTATTCTGTTCCTGGACTCAGCACTGGTCAGGCCACACCTTGACTGCTGTGTCCAGTTCTGGGCCCCTCAATTCAAGAAGGATGTTGAGGTACTGGAACATGTCCAGAGAAGGGCAATGAGGCTGGTGAGGGGCCTGGAGCACAGCCCTGTGAAGAGAGACTGAAGGAGCTGGAGGAGTGTTTAGTCTGGAAAAGGGGAGGCTCGGGGGTGACCTCATTGCTGTCTACAACTATCTGAAAGCTGTTTGTAGCCAGGTGGGGGTCGGTCTTTTCTCCCAGGCAACCAGCAACAGAACAAGGGGACACAGTCTCAAGTTGTGCCAGAAGAGGTCTAGGCTGGATATTAGGAGGAAGTTCTTCCCAGAGAGAGTGATTGGCATTGGAATGGGCTGCCCAGGGAGGTGGTGGAGTCACTGTTGCTGGAGGTGTGGAAGAAAAGCCTGGATGGGGCATTTAGTGCCATGGTCTGGTTGATTGGGTAGAGCTGGGTGATAGGTTGGACTGGATGATCTTGGAGGTCTCTTCCAACCTGGTTGAGTCTATGATTCTATGATTCTAAGTCCATCTATACTTCCAATAACAAAAAATCTAGGCCTAATACCTATTGCATTAGGAAAGATAAAGGGATAAATGAATGAAGAGTGAAAGACCCATGGTGTTTTATCTTCATGAAGAGAAAGGGCATGCAGGGGAATGTAATGAACGTTGTGATATCTGTAGAGAGACAGCCTAACGGTCTGTGGATTTTTTTAATTTGTTGTCAAGTGATATTAAAATACCGCATAAATGAAGCTGTGAAAAACGGCACATCAATCACTTGTAATTATTGTGACGCTCTGTTGAATATCTGAAATAATGTGTTTACATTTCCTTTTGTGTTGTTGAAAGAGCTGTATCCTATAGTTGTATGAAAAAGGAAATAATCTCCTTTGATGGACAAAGGTTAAAAAAGGGCATTGTTGTTTTTTGTAAATATTGTTCAAAATGAAAATTGATTTTGTCAGTTTGGAAGCTGTTGTTGCCAATGGCTGTTTGGAGTTGCTGTTGGTGGGTAGCAGCCAAGGGAAATTGGCTGGAGCAACAGCAGGAAATGATGTGCTAGAAAGAATTTTCAGTCCTGTCCTTGATCATCTGCATCTGAGAAAGTGACTGATAAAAATACCCACAGAAATGGAGTCTGTATGATTTATTCACCTTTTGTGTTTGGTTTTTTTTTTTCTTCATTTCTTTTTGACTTTTTGGTTCATATTTCTTCCCAAAGAGTCTTGAAGGTAATAGGGAGCAACAAAAATCAAGTATTCACAAGAAAGAAAATGGTTTCTCTGGATAGAGACATACTAAGCAGTGAGGCAGCTCATGCTGCATTAATTTCCTAATATTTTACTTGCAACTAGGCAAGGGCAAAGACTGACCTTTAGAGGCCAAGGACAGCTATGGATAAGACAACTGCAGTGGTGTATATAGGAATGGGAGACACAGCACATTTATTTTTGGATTTGTAGCTATCCTGTAATATTTAATCTGCTTATGTTATGAAAACAGAAGTTATCTGGGGGCAGAATGCCATGATCTGTCTTTAATTGTTCACCTCGGTCATTGACGGTGGCATACAATTTACATCGTAAAAATAGAGCTGAGGAAATTCGATCAGTTAGAAAGAAAAAAAAATAAATGAAAATAAACCAGCTAATTCAAATCTGAAGATTACAAATACGGAAAGTTGAGATTAGTCTTCCTCTACTCTTTAGATTGCTTTTACTGTGTAATGCGTCCCCTTCACTGAATTCAGATCATTGAGTGATTTTCTTTTCCTTGTTCCCTGCCTCTTTTACAACATTGAAAATACTGGACACTTCCTCCTTAAAACTATGGCAATTTTGCTATGTTTGCCAAGTCTTTAAACCATCGGGAGGAGGTTGAGATTCCATTTCTCTCCTTTTGTTATAACATATCAACTTTTGCTAACACAATGTGGAAGACTGTGAAAGAATGTCCATTTTCCACTTTCTCAGGGAAACTGGGAAGCCAAGGCTCTACATGACTCCATCAGGTGCTGCCTTTTCTTAATAAACAGAATGTTACTCATCTCCCTCCTCACTCAAATTTGTTTGGTGGTGAAGAATATAGAGAGGAAATGAATCATTTTATTAAATAGGTTAATTGCATTGTCATTTAATTCCTCACAATATTAGTATGCTATGTCTCTTCTAAAGGTCATGCTTTGGGAAGCATTCTCCAGCCTGTATCTTCTAAAAATAAGCTCAAACCAGATTACAATATCCACTCTCAGTTATATTTGTATTAACTAATTTTCTTTTTTTTTTTTTTTTTAATGTCTGCATTATCATTACAAACATTTTGAATGACCATAGCCTAGCCTAGTTTCATTTCTTGATGTCTGCCTCCTTAGTGAATAAATTTTCAGAAGACGTCTGGACATTTAAGTGCAAAGCTGAAATTTGAACTATGTTTACTTATATTTCCACAACCTAAGTTTTCAGAGATACTAACAAGATGTAAATGATAGGTAAAACCAGTACTGATATTTTAATTTTAGAAACTTCTTTCCTCCTGAACACCTTATGAAGTCTTTGTTACTGAAAACTTTAGATAGTGATGTAAATTAAATGTTTCATATCAGTTTGGTTTGAACTATCTCATGCTTTTAGCTTTAGATTTTCCTTAGCTGGGAGATTATCTTTTATTATACAATTTCAGTGCTGAAATGAAGGATCTACAATTAGAAACTTCTTCTTTCAATTTACTGGAATTAGGCCAGGCTAACACATGACTGCTTTCCTGTATAATTAGCTATGAAGGATTATCATATTTCTAATGTCCCTTTGTCCTTGTTTAATACTGGTTCAATGTTAAAATCAGTTTAATTTAAATTTAATTTAATTATTTTCTTTAATTATTGAATGTATTTATTACTTTAATTAATATAAAGTTTTGTCCTTTTAATAGGCAACCTTGTGAGGCTAGGGAGTCCCATGAAGAAAAATAGAAAGCCTACAAGAAATACGCTACTCAGAAAGTGTTCACACACAATACCTGCCTCTCCATTTACAGTAGTAATTTATATAATCATATTTAATGACTTCCTCGTTCTTTTGTTTCAAATGATTTAAAAATACTCCAACATAACATAGAACAAGTGAATATTCCAGGGATTTTTTCCTTTTTCCAACTACTTAGATATTTTTATGGTGGGACTTGTCACCATACTAAATTGCACAGGTAGAGGACGTTAATTTTTATTGATAAACTATCGTAACTTGAATCTAGTGGAACATTCAGGATGAGAAGAATAGAAGATATATCTGTGATAGATATTAATAATATGTTAAGAATTATGATTTTTAATTCCTGTGTGAATATTAATTTTTAATATTCAAAAATTCAGGAAAATTCCCTGAGATTCTTTGGATTTTCAGTTGGCAGGAAGTAGTTGCACAAAGGATATTTATGAACACAGAATTAAACAGTTTAAACAATCAGGACTTGGAAAATAAGAATGGGAAAACAGGAACAATTCTAACTATGCTTACAGAGCCTTAGCATTAACTCCAGCAGATGTACTCACAACGCCTTAGTCCTGAGTAAGTTTCCTGTACAAGGAGGCTTCCAAAACTGACGATAATGATCCTGCAGTAAAATACAAAATGTTCCAGGCAGAGGGAAGGAGAGAAGAGCTGAGTTGCTGCTAAACAGCCAGTGCAACAGCTGCAAACACGTGGCTGCAATGATTCCTAGTTAAGGAGCTGTGAAAGGGACACTGCTCCTGGTGGCAGACTGGTTGCAGAAAGGCAGAAAAGTGGTTTCTAAATCACCCCCCATTAAATACATCATTTTGAAAATGCAACTGGCCAAAAGGCACTAGCATCATTGTTCTGGCCAATGAATTCAAAGCTTCATGCCTCGTGTGACCACGCAGGCACGTTGAGGGACAGCACAACATCTGACACACGGTGCTAAGCTCCTAGCCCTCAAGGCTTTGCTGCTGCATTGTTTGCCCATTCTGCTTGACTCCTGGACCCACAACAGGAGGAGGAGAGCAAGGGTTAAACCAGCCTGGCAGGATTTATGCCCTACCAGGACAATATCACCACATTTATTAAAAGGCATTATTACCAAAGTGGTTTAAAGAGCTCATTTTACATAACATTCTGTCGTCTTCCTCTGCTTCTTCTCTCCCTCTGCTGCTTTGCATGAACCCTCTAATGAAGAGCAGGAGGGTGACAAGGCATCCTGAGACAGCATTTGTTTTCAGATATAAGTGTCAGTCTGACAATTAGCCATCCTGCTATTCTTATTTGCCATCGGAGCTTAGAAACTGAATTGTAAAACACTTATGATTCCAATTAATTATCAGGCAGGCAGGAGAAGCACCTCCAATTCTTATCTCGATTCCACCTTGCTTCCCTTATAACCAGTAATTGGGACTGTGCAGAGGGGTTTCTGTCTCTTCGAAGGAAATGGCTAAAACTGTAATAAAAGTAGGCATCATCCCACATATCTTTCAGAAGCACAAAAAATCATCCTAAGTAGGTGTAGTGTTGGGCTTGATACTTCACTCTCTGTCAAATATATGGCTGAAAACTCTGTCCTCATACAGCCTTCTCTGCATAATTAATAGGATTTTCCAGCACTTGTCCAGCATGTATCAGGACATCTGGTAGCCTCAAGCTTGTGTTTAACTGGCTGATTCTTGCCTGATGCACTATCAGAATTTGAGCACACTGACAGCAAAGGGACATAGTTCCTTCATTATGTTTCACTGCATTTTGCTGAATTGTTCTTGGTTTGTATTGTGTGGACAAAATTAATTTGCCAAAGTAAAGCAAAGAAAATGCCACACTGAAAACTTTAAGCTGTGTTTAGCTTGTGTTTTGGATTCTAAGTTCTCAGTTCTATGGCTTCATGAGTGGCATATATTATCCTGTGTCATTGAACACAACCTGAAACTAGCTGGAATTCACAAGCTAAGGAAAAGGGATAATTTTGGATTTTGCAAAAGTAGTTCTTATAGGCATGAAAATTAACTGGGGGAGATCAATGGAAATAAGTGCTGTCATCACAATTAGTGCCATTGCTTTCTGGAAACCAGTAAGAGGCTCATGACTTTTAATGAGAGAAGATGCTCTCTCCCAAGATAACCTTCAAATAAATTATTTCGGAAACAAAAAAAAAAAATCAATGAATGATGAAAATTCAGAGGACAGCCTTCCAGTTCTCCTGACAGAGCTGCGACACAGAATCATAGAATGGTTTAGGTTGGAAGAGACGTCAAAGCTCATCCAGTCCCAACCCCCTGCCATAGGCAGGGGCACCTCCCACCAGAACAGGTCACTCAAGGCTTCCTCCAACCTGGCCTTGAACACCTCCCGGGAGGGAGCAGCCACAACCTCCCTGGGCAACCTGTGCCAATGTCTCATCACCCTTACTGTAAAGACCTTCTTCCTAATATCTAGTCTAAATCTCCCCTTTTTCAGTTTAAACCCATTGCCCCTTGTCCTGTCATTGAAAGACATAATTAGGGAAATGTGGGTACTCTGTAGGGACTGCTAAAGTTGTAGATCCTTGTAGCAATAACTTCCATTTTAAGTTGCCAGCAATATAAAAATTATATGAAAATACTTCATCCACTTGATTAGAATGCAAAAATTGTAGTGGGGAGAAAAAAAGAAGGATAAATAATGTGGAATTTACACCAGACGGAATAAATAACCACACTTGTACAGAATGCGTAAGTTAAATGAAATTATTATTTACATAAGTATACTAAGTACAAAAGGTAATAAATATATACATATAAATATATACATATATAACCCAACAATAGCCCAGACACCCCTGGACAAGGCCTGAATGGCTGCATTACACAGTTGAAGTAGAATCATAGAATCATACAATCATAGACTCGTAGAATTGTAGAATCATAGAATCAACCAGGTTGGAAGAGACCTCCAAGCTCATCCAGTCCAACCTATCACCCAGCCCTAGCCAAACAACTAGACCATGGCACTAAGTGCCCCATCCAGGCTTCTCTTCAACACCTCCAGGCACAACAACTCCACCTCCTCCCTGGGCAGCCCATTCCAATGCCAATCACTCTCTCTGGGAAGAACTTCCTCCTAATATCCAACCTAGTCCTTCCCTGGCACAACTTGAGACTGAGTCCCTGTCCTCGCCACACCAGACCTTACCTCCCAAACCCAAACAAAGACAAACATGGAAGGAGTAAGAGGAGCAAGAGCAAAGTGAAGAAGAGCAGAGAACAAAGAGAGAAAGAAGAAGCTGTAACTTCAACCTATATAGAGATTTGCAGGGTAATGGGTTAAAAAATATTTCATATTGTCCCGTCCAACTCCCTGGGGACTGTCCACCCCCTGGTACTCTGAAATACTCTGGAATGTTTTTATTTATAATAATACATCTCTCCGAAATCTATAACACAAAGTTATCATTATGTTAAATTAGATATGAATGTGTTGTGTGGTGTATTTGTGTGCAAATAGCACAGAGATCCATCTTTAGTTAATGTCATCTTCTATGACTGTAACCTCCAGGTCTGATTCTGAGCTAGTATACATTTCATAGCTTAATACATGGCTAATCTATTATGACAGTTTCCAGGGACAAAGAACTGTCCCGATTTATTTATTTATTTCTATTTTGGACAAGTAATGGTCCAAGGTGATGGTTAACCCACTTAACCCAGTATCCTGGCTCAATTCTATGCATCTCCACTAAGCTACCCTCTGCACTTTCAAGTTGTGGCATATTTAATGCCTGAACTTTGTCTGTTCTGGCAAGTAAGGAGGAATTCTATAGCTTCTTCTTGAAAATACTACATTTCAGTGCTTTACTGTGAAGTGCCTTTAAAGAAGGGCTGACAACGTATACAGGAATCTCTGCAAGAAAAAAGACTTGCAACCACTATTTTATACATATATGTGTGTGTGTGTGTGTGTGTGTGTGTGTATATGTGTGTATATATATATATATACATATGTATATATGCTGACACTTTCTTCTGCAACATATAAAATTAAATTATCTTCCAAAGAATAAATAAATGAGGAAGTGTCAGCACCACCAGCTACTAAAAGTTATGCTAACAATTGTTCTAAACTCAGCAATGACTGGTTATCCTGATTGCATGTATAGATGGATCATCTGCTTGAATCTATAAAGAATCCTGAAATGTCTTGGTTGTGATTTACTGTGATTCTAAACATTTACTAGAATCTTTCTTCAAAGACCAGGAAAAAAAAAAAATCCCTATTGAAAATAATTAAGGCAGTAGCAATGGGGAGAGTGCTATTTAAAAGAGGCAGCCAGGATGTCCGCCCTCCTGCTTTATCACTAATAATGCAAGTTTTACAGCAGGGTATCCACAGCTTCAAATTAAATGTCAAATTCAATTTGCCACTGAAAACATGATGTGTGTGACTGCCCTTAGAGGGGTAACCTGACAGCACCATCTCATAATTGGTGTCTGCCCTAATACTGAGCTAAAATCCAGGAAGAGATGTTATTTGACTGCAGTCATATCTTACTCTTTAAAAATAAACAATCCACACTCAGGCAGACTAAACCACACTTGTTTGAAATTTCAGCCCTTAGTAAAGTTCACTGGTTTTATTTAAACTCTTTGGGAAAATAATGTTAAATACGGTGTGATAACAGATACAAAACTCCCTGATGGGATCATGCCACCAGTTACATCTTTATGTCTCTGACATTTAGCTCATAGTAAAATGAGATTTATGATAGAAAATGAAGAGATGCTTATTCCACTTAGAGTACTTTTCTTTCCCCTGCTCTATTCAGAAAAACTTGTTTTTTAATAATGAAGTTTCTAATCCACTTTAATATCCTACCATTTTATCTTTGAGAACTATCTGCCTTATAAGTAATAATAATAAGCTATGTTTAAATATAAAAATGAATCTTTAAACATCTAGGCACTTTTAGTACTGGTTGTAATTAGAAACTTAAGAAACATGTGCAATTAAATATGCTTATAAAAAAAAAGCCAGATACATCTCTATAGCACCAGTCAATTTGTTGCATCATTAATATTCTTCAGTATGGCAGTTTAAAAATGCATTGCAGTGTTTCAAGTGGAAAATAGCTAAGAAAAGAACGATTAATGTTTAAACCACTGTAACTGTTTCAGAACAACTGTTTTAAATATCTCCTCTGAACTTATTTTGGTTTGTCAGATGCATTTTCTATTTCTTGAATTGAAGATCCTTTGGACTGGTTTCCTTTTTGGAGAGAATTCTCTCATCTGGATGCATAAGCAACAAAACATCCAGCCTATGTAAAACCCTTGTGAAACGGTGAGGTAACCTTGCCATGGGGTCTATATACATAGATCCCCTCTACTTGGAGAACATAGGCTTTACTCTTTCTCAAATGACAGCATAAAAATTGTAGAAAGACACTTCATATTTGAAAAACAGACTATTATTTTGCTTAGAACAGGCTGCCCAAGGAAGGGATCAATTCGACATCCCTGGAGGCATTTAAAAGATATTTGGATGTGGTGTTTAGGGGCATGGTTTAGCGGTGGACTTGGCAGTGCTAAGTTTGCATTTGGAGTTGGTCTTAGAGGTTTTTTCCAACCAAATGATTCTATGATTCAGTAATGCTGTGATTAAATTGAACATTTTTTTAAGCTAAAATTTTGTATTTATTCATTACATATTATGCTAAATATTATAACTGATGAACTAATGTGAAATCTGCCACTGAGACTAATGCAGGTATTGACCCAGACCTCATAAGTTGAGACAAGCTTTCTACGTAGTACTGACATTATTCTAATGTGTGGATTGGCACTGAGACAGACTTGTAGCATATGCTTATTGACAGATCATTCAGATACAATCTTTTTACACACCAACTTCTCTTTGTATCTCACATCTTCTGTACCAATGAAACAGCCTCCTCCACTCACTGCAGGCAGCCTGCATCCTTTTTATATGAATGTCCTTCTGACAGGCTGAGAGTATCTTGTAAGGCCCAAACACAGGAGGCAAGCAGGGTATTGAAAGATATTTTTTTCTTAACACACTTTTGAGAGCCTGCCCTGTGCCTGCTTTATGAAGTGAATAGGTTCTCACATGCTATGCACAGGAACTTTGTCGAACGCCCTTGTGCACAATGCACCCTCTTATGCCAGAGCTGATTTGTTTGGAAGTGAGCACAGAAATTAATTGAGTTTACAAGTCCATAGAGAGGTTGTGGCCACTACTTCAGAGCATGATATACGCAGTGTGCTGGGTTTTATATCCTTGTAGGGAGCTGAGTGGTGGAGCTGTTTTGTGTTGCTATAATGCATAATATCATTAATCTGGCAGTTGCATTAAGTGGAAGGCTTAAGATATGCTTATTTATACTGGCTAATATAATACCAGATGCAAGTGGCAGTCAAGAATATTTATTTAACTGCAACAGTCTATAGCTGGCTCTATAGAAGAGAGGCCAAGATGAGTTGTACCTCTTTTGCGTTAGGGGTAGGTCTCACAAAACAAGTCTCATACTGGTCCTAGCGTTGTATTCAATCCCCCTTCTTGATAGAGAAGAGGCAGGGTCCAGGTGTGATTACATTGGCACGCCTGACAATATCACAGAGCCATTTGGAAATAAATAAATGGGCCTGGAAAGAGTACTGTAAGAATATACCCTTTTTCCTGAAATTTTTGTTTGCAAATAAACCAAGTCTAATGCAAACAATGCAGGTCGAGGACAAGTCACTAACATGACCCACAATTCTACCATTCTTTTTCCCTGAACTTTTCAAGTTCTCTGTGGGCATCTGTAGGACTTATTAACAAAAACATTTTAATATGTTTCCAATAATTAAAGGAATGTCCATCATGGAGAAAGGGTGATTTTATTGCAAGACCACTGGGACAGGAACTAAGTGTCAAGTTCAGTTTTTCACATCTTGTGGAAACTTTCATAAAGGCTTCAACAAATAAGTGAAGACTCTCATCACTCAGTCTAAGCTATTCAAAAGTTAAGTGAATAACTTAGAGTGGATTTCTGGGCTTCTTCAATCAGGTTTGTATCATAGTTAGCAAAAACAATGGGGCTGTTCATCTTCCTCTGAAATAGCTGTTGAAAATGGTTGGAATAACTTTTCCCTTCAGGTTGTCTGTTTCTCTTCATATATTAACAAGAAATCTCATATACCATATTTTCCAAAGTGTCAAATTATGCATAATTTTCCTTTTTATTTTTTTATTTCTTACGACTTACATACAATTGATATTGACACAACTACAGATTATTTTAAGACAGTGTCATAATGGCTTGTGGAACTTTAGGAAATAGCAGTTCATAAAAGAAAACAGAGAGCTTAACTGAAGTAGTTGTGAGCAAATCTATGTTGCTTCCAGTGAAGGATTTAAGAAACTGGAAAATCATGCTGATGAAGTCAATCTGTGTTGCAGTGCTCATTCACATACCTAAGCAAGAACACTAAGGTTTTTTTAACTGCTCCATCCCCAGCAACCAAATTTTAGACACTGTCATTATGTTTGACTTATGAAGGGGGGGGAGGGAGTCCAAAATTAATTCCACTTCTTTATTTCTCAGAGGGCCTCATCGAACACGTGCTTATGTCCATGAGAACATGTCCATGCTTTACAGTGAGAGCAGCATATTAGAGCTGCCTCAGTGCCTGAGAGTACCACTGGAGTCTATGGTTGTACCCGTTCTAAGCATCCAGTTCCTAGAAGTATATTGAGTCATTTGAGTAAAGTGCTGTATTCAAGTGAATGTAGCCAAATAGCAGCACTTTACTATTACTAGTTTAGAGAATCTGAGAACTACTTCTGCCACCTTCTCCTTCCCCTGAGAGTGCTGATGACATTTTGTGTCTGATTTAAAGTAAGAATTCCAAAGAGGATCTGCTCTTCTAGCAGGTAACATAGAGTGATCTCTCTAATAATTCAGCATTAAATGACCCTTCCTGGTCAAATGATTTTGTTAACCTCCACTATAATTATTAATAGTTGATTGGGTAAAAAGGCAACATTAAACATAATGTAAATGTAGTTGGCTGAAATAGTCCTTGCTTTCATCACCAGTTTGATGTGCATATATGTGAAAGGGAGACATTCTGCCTATTATGTTCAAAACCTCTTCTTTAAAAAAAAAAAACATGTATTCAAATACTAGAAAGCAATCAATGTTTAATGCAACATGAATTTCTTATTTTGTGGTTACTGTGGACAGTTTTAAAACCAGGTTTGGTTCATCTGAATAATTCAGAACTCCTTGGATTCATAGACGCTTTGACATTCTGATTCAGCATTTGAAATCAAATAATTCATTTTGTGCTTCACAGTAGTAACTCAGATGTTAATTCTTCTATAGAGAAATTGTAATTGATCCACATTACAGAAATAGCCAACATGCTTCTTTTGCAGAGTAGAATTCTATACTTCTTCCTAGAACTTAAGTGGTATGTTTGAAAGCTCTATTAACATCATGAATTAAAAAAAAACCCAAACCTTATAAAATATTAATTTAGATATTGAAATTTCTGGTTGCTTGCCAGGAGGAACCTGACAAGGAAAGGTTCCCCTGCAGAATAAACATATAATATCATTAGCAGTAAATAAAGTGCTCATAAAACAACTCAGAAATTGTTTTATGAAACTACTAAAACTTGTACTTTATTAAACTTTCTTTACAGTAGGTTGAATTATTATTAAACCTGAAAATAAATGAGCTTCCTTTTGGGCAATAATCAATCCTACAAGACGCCTTGATGTTTACATTGGATTAATAGAATTTCACTTTCATTTTTCTTATACCAAATTCCACTGATATTTCACTGTAAAAGTGTCTATGGTATGACTTTTATCAAATATTAACTTAATATGTTTATAGTATATTTAAAACACTTGCGAATAGTATTGTCAAAAAGACCTGCTACTGAGCAAATTAATTCTTCAAGGCAAGCAGGCATATAAACATAACAGTGGTTGTTTGTCTTCTGTATAACCAGTGTCTGTCATAATCGTGGTCCAGTAGTTAACTTTATATGTAAATATAGCATCAGGAAATGCTCAGCAGACCAGTGCTTTTAAAAAAATTCCAGCCAAGCTGTCTCCTTTGTTTGTGATGAACTTTATAACATCTGAGCCTTTCCCTTTCTAAGGTCTCTAACTCTCCCTGGACTGTGCATTACCAGGCCTGATACTCATAGGAGCAAGATAGATGGGCTGAACTGCTTACCACAGCAATTCAATCACAGAATCATAGAATGGTAAGGTTGGAAGTGATCTCAAAGATCATCTAGTTCCAACCCCCTGCCACAGACAGGGACACCTCCCACTGGAACAGGTCACTCAAGGCCTCGTCCAACCTGGCCTCGAAGACCTCCAAGGAGGGAGCAGCCAAAACCTCCCTGGGCAACCTGTGCCAGTGTCTCACCACCCTCACTGGAAAGAACTTCCTCAAACCTAGTTGGTGATACATAAGTTATTGCATTTATTGATTTCATGGGTTTGTCACTTTAAAGAAATCTCAGCAGTTTACTTTCACCTGAGGCCAACATCCTCCACTTACTAAATGTGAAGAAAAATATTGCAAAAAAGTCTGTCTAAATCCATGTAAGTGCTCCTTTTTTTTTCCCTTTCCATTCAGACATGTGGGTGGCAAGAGCTTAATTTCTTACTCTCTTCAGTTCTTACCCTTCCAAGTTTGTGAAGAACATCAGAACTGCTTACCACTAGTGGTGTTTCTTCATTACCTGTGAGGATGTATCTTTTTCTAAACGGTATGAAAAAGGAAGTAATTAGAAGTGCGAGTGACTTGGGCCTTCCTCTAGTACATATTGTTATAGGAATAAAAAATTCACAGTAAACATTTTTTTGCAACAAGTTGCAGTCTTTTCACTGAGCAGCTTGGTCACTGTAGATATTCAAGAACCCTCTGGGTGCGTTCCAGTGTGATCCTGTTCTGGCAGCACGGCTGGACCAGATGATCTGCTGGAGGGTAGGAGGAATCTGTAGAGGGACCTGGACAAGCTGGATGAGTGGGCAGAGGCCAATGACAATTAGCAGAGGACAGTGATGGTTAAAGGATGACATTTAACAAGGCTAAGTGCAGGGTTCTACACTTTGGCCACAACAACCGCAATCACTGCTGCAGGCTGGGGACAGAGTGGCTGGAGAGCAGCCAGGCAGAAAGGCACCTGGGGGTGTTGGTAGAGAGCTGAACATGAGCCAGCAGTGTGCCCAGGTGGCCAGGAGAGCCAATGGCATCCTGGCCTGAATCAGGAACAGCATGGCCAGCAGGACAGACAAGGGAGGTTATTCTACCCCTGGACTCAGCACTAGTCAGGCCACACCTTGAGTGCTGTGTCCAGTTCTGGGCCCCTCAATTCAAGAGAGATGTTGAGGTGCTAGAAGGTGTCCAGAGAAGGGCACCAAGGCTAGTGAGGGGTCTGGAGCACAGCCCTGTGAGGAGAAGCTGAGGGTGTTTAGTCTGGAGAAGAGAAGGCTCAGGGCTNTACACTGCTTTGAGAGAAGGTGTGGATTTAAGTAATCATCCCTTTCATGTTGATTGATAGAGATAAACTGAAAAATGCACATATGGTAGAAAAGGGAAATGAGGTAGTGATAATGGATGAAAGCACTTTGATATCAGTGTCAGGGTATTTATTTGAAAAGCTTCATTTTCTTACCTATTCTAATTAAAAAAAGAGCAAATATTTGTAGTTAGATATAAATCTATCCTAAGTGCCAGAAACCAAATGTTAATGACAGCAGTATTATTATTATTGGAAAGACCGTGGTTTTGATGAATCTACTTCAATTTCTTGCACATTACTTTTGATCATTGCACTAGTACTCATTAGTATTCACAATACCAGTACTCTAGTATTCACAAATGCTTTGGGGAGTCAGAACTCTAAGACAAGATCCATCCTGTCACTAGCAGCCAAAACAATTCATTAAAACATACTGAATGGTGAATGTATTAATAATTCATCTACTATCAGCACACATAATTAAAACAAAGTGCAAAGTAATTTGGAAGAAGTTCTGGGAAAAAACAAAGGGCTATGAATAGTACCATGTGGAAATTCAAAACTGCATCTTTTCTTTTTACCTTTTTTTTTTTTTTTACAAATTGCCATCAAGGAAAAAAAAATTCACTGAATCATATTATTTTTGTGAAGAAACAAGAATAAAAACAGGAAAAAAATAATAGATTCTAGATATCCCATCCTTACTCTTAAAAACTAGACTGTAAGGCTTTGACAAAACATGATATTGTGCAAAAGAAATCTGTGGGACATGCTATATTCTGGATAACTTCATTTTATCTTCTTACACTGAATTACCAATGAAATCAACAAACTGTTCCAAACAAATCAGTCAGATTTATGTAAAATTCAAATTTGTATCTGTGAAGAAGGAAAAAATTTAAAAATGAAAAGGTATTTTACAGATGAAATTACTTTCAAGTCCTTTTGAGCAGCTTCTTCAGCTGTATTCATTTGCATTTGTGGAGTGACTATATTCTGTTCTATAGTCTTAGGATTAAAATGTAAATGCTTGCTTTAAAAGATTTCTCATTCTGGGACTGGCAATAGTCAGGGCTAGGAAAAGCTTTAGGTTTTATTTTAATTTATAAGAAAGAAGATGTTCTTAATACATTTAACCCAGCTTTGTTTTTCACTATAAGCATATTGAAAAGGAATATAGGATGGTCAGGGCTAGGAAAAAATCTAGATTTTCTTTTATTTTACAAGAAAGAAGATGCTCTTCTTAATACATTTAACCCAGCTTTGTTTTTCACTATAAGCATATTGAAAAGGAATAAAGGAATTCTTCAGTCACTCAAGAATGTTGAGAAGTGAGAGCCCTGTCATCCAAAAGAACAGATGACAGTTACTGATACTAAAGCCAGAAATATATCCCTTCATTAAATCTAGAGCAAAAAATAGTCTACATGCCTGTATTTATTCAATATAACATTTTCATGATTTCCTAGGCTGCACTTTTGTGATTGCCATGTGGTAGCCCCATATATGTGATATCTGTCTTTGCCAGATTGTCCTCAATTCTTAGATGTATGATAACCCTACCACATTGTTATGTCTTCCATTTGTCCACAAGGCCAGTAAAGTGCTTGCCAGGTATCCTTGAAGACTCCCCCCAAAAATAATTAAGTAATAGCAGATCCTTTCATTATAATAAAAAAACCCAGGATTTCTAGGTAGATTTTTAAAAGGTACACAGTGACATATTTTCTCTTTGCATGTTTTGCTATTTGCAGTTCTTCTATTGAGATAAGCAGTGGAAGAGGTTGTGGAACACCGGAACAGGTTGCCCAGGGAGGTGTTTGAGGCCCTATCCCTGGAGATACTCAAAGTAAGGCTCAACAGAACCCTGGGCAACCTGCTGTACTTAAGAATGTCCCTGCTTACTGCAGAGGGGTTTGGATTTAATGACTTTTAGAGGTCACTTCCAACCCAAACCATTCTATGGTTCTGTGATTTCATGATTTATACAACAAATATCTTTAAAAAAAGAAAGTCACTGTCCTATATCTATGAGTTATCTCAGAGCACTTCCTTGACATTGTGCTCTGTTTTTACATTTTAATGTGCTTGTGTAACAGCACTGAAGTTTGTTTTACATCAGGGTAAGGTCAGACTATGTAGATCACAGTTAAGAGCTATGAACTCCTGATCTGGCACAAGTTGTCCTAACAGTGTTGTCTTTAATGAAACTTTCATTACAAATATTTCTTTTCCCCACTCAGGAGTTAAAAATCACATTTCAGGAATATAAATAGAAATGTCTATGGTGCATCATTTATTTTATTTGCACTGCTTAGCTCCAGTTATACCTCATCCTGTTTCTGCTCTCCCAATCACAGCCTTTAATACTGTCTTTTAACAATTTGATCCAATAGGCACAATAATATTAATCCTAATAATACCTCAACGACCTCTACTTTAATGCTTGAAACTGGTGTATTTTTCCCCTGTTTACACAACAGACAATTCACCAAATTAACATAATTTCTATGTTGCACCATTATTAAATCAGCTGAAAAGAAGTGAGGAGAAAAAGAAAGAAGAAAGAATAATAACATTAGGGAGAAGGGGGTAGGGGAAGCTGTGCTTTACCCTCTTCAAGAGATATGGCCATAAGGGAAAAAATTAAATATTAATGAATATACTTATTTCCCACAGGCCTGGCCAGCAAAGAATGCTGAACAAGATAATTCACTAACCAAAGGAACACAGTGACTGAAAAGCAGATTATCACTCAAGTGCAAAACAAAGACAGCCGACATTAATAATTAATCGAGGAGGTTTCCTGTGGAGGTTTAGATGAGCTACAGGCACTATGTATAAAGTCACTCGACTACCAGATTGCTATGTTCTCTTTCAGAGATGCTTATATCAACATATACACCCAGTATTGTTTGCCTAGTCTGAGTTACCTAGTATGGGTGTACAATACCTCTGATGGTTTGGGAGTTACTCACCCCACACACACAATGAAATCACCCAGACTAGATTTAGTCAGCTGGAAGTTAAGGACTGAAGCTCTATTTACAGCTTAGCACAATATACAAGCAGATATATATACTATATACAGGAATATTTACAGAAACATGCAAATTAAAGGTAATATAGAAACACAATACCCCTCCCAGAAATCAGAGTCTCCAGGAGGGACTCCCAACCACCCTTTCACCTTCTTTCCACCCCTCTACCTTATCCCAGTGTCTGCTTTACATGCAAGGTGAGTTTGGAGGATTGGCAAGGGGAGTAGGCAAGTAGGCAAGGATTGGCAAGTAGAATGATTAGTTGGGTTACACAGCAGAAGCCCAGCAGACACACCAGCTCCCAGAGAGAGAGAGATTCTCTGTGTTATCTATGTTTGTGTCCTTGTTTTTATGCATCTCAGCAAGCCTATGAGTGAAGTAGACATCACCAATGTTTGCTTTTCACAGCCTATAATCTATTTTTTTCATTAAAGTATTCCAATTAACCTCAAACCAGTATAAATCCTAAAAGTGAATTTTNTTTAGATTGTTGTAGGAAAAAATACCAGAAGCTACCAGACCAAACTAAGTAGATGCTGTCATCTTGTGCTCATACTGTGCCGCTCTGTATGTGTCTACACATTGGACCCACATGTATGGAAAATACTGTCAAAATCGGTTAAAACTGGAGATGCTCAGAGAGCAGTTGAAATGGAGTATCCAGCAGAAATTATTTTAATATTATGATTTATTTATTTATTTATTACAACTCTGTTGATCTCACCTCTGCTTTCTTACTGTGGGTGTCCTAACGTACAGGATGAAACCCTCAAAATATTAACAGATTATAATCTGAAGGAGTTCTATTATCCCCCAAAAGGGTGTTAAGGGAGCAAAGCAAATTTTCTTATGGGTTATTTTTCTGTCCCATGGGATTGCTGTTGTAATTGTGGATCACAGGCTCCAGGGACTGAAGATTCCTTGGATTCCAAGAAGAGGATCTGAAAGGCTCCTTAAACAGATAATGGCTATTTAAGTGTAGAAATTAACTTCATGTTGGCAGTTTGATGTTTTTTTCAAGTCAAAGAGCAGAATTATACTCTTATCCATACATAACTAGCTGAAACATCTCATGTTTTGGACTGCATTTGCAGTCATTTGAACACAAAATCTCATTGAAATTACTGATATTGTTCAAGTGATAACTAAGAACACAGAGATCAAAGATGTAGAGTGCCAAAATGCATGTATGTGTCATGGGACAGACTGGAAACAAAAATCTGAGGAGAAGTAGGAGAAGATGAGTGTGAATAATCTATTCTGTGTAAAAAGTGATTACTTCAAACGTATTGGCAGATTCTTTACAAGGTCAGTAAACTGTTAAGTCACTTGAATCTAGTTCAGCCCAATCTACAAGTAGTAAAAATGCCTAAATTTTCCTATTACTATTAAAATCATTAAATTATATATATATATAATTATCGTAATTATTAAATTACTATTTTGTTTGGGGCTTTTAAAAATGCTTTACAGCAAATGTCAGCATATTGCTTTCAGGAAAAGACGACATAGGCCAACCTGTGTGCTTTGAATGTGTTTGCTGTGAAAGATTTATGTACTTTCTTCTAAGTTTGGCTTTTTGGAATCTCAAAGCTTCAATACACATACAGCTTTAGGGTGATATCCATCTATATATATATATATAAAGCACTGCCACAAACATTTCAGTTTGTAACAGAGGTAACTACTGGAACAATATCCCTCTGAGTATCTGTCAGGCTACCTGCCCCCGTTCATACCGAGTTCTTTGGAACTAGACTTTTACTTGCATTAGGACCAGCTTTGATTTTTTAATTATCTATCATGATATTGCAAAATATTTAAAATTTTCTAACAAGAGACTTGTCTTTTTCTCACTAGGCTAAGCTTTAATGAAGAAACATCAGCGTTGCTAACTACACAAAAAGGGACTGAAGACCTTTGTGACCAACGATGTGGTTGTCATGGAAACTCTTTCTGTTTCTATCACTCACTGGCTGTCTTTCAGGTAAATCAAAACAAACCCAAGAAAACTCTGCTTATTGTTTCAGGCTCTTAAGTGCAAACAGAAATAGGAACGTGTAAAAGCTTGCCAGAGAAAATGAAAACTGCTGCCTAAGTGGCAAAATAGGAAAAAATTATGTTCAGAGATTTACAAGTGCTGTCCATCTGCCTTTCAGTTGTGCACATATTTGAATAACATTTAAAAGGGAGGACAGCTACATATCTCACTTGAAAAGGCGATGTCAACTTCATTAGTAAAAAAAGAACAAAAAAAAAGGAAAGATAAAACACTTGGATTAATGTCTGATTTTGGAAACTAATTTTTTTTCCTTAATTTTGTTTATGTTTTATTGAATGTTATGATTTTTATACATGTAGTGTATTTCTTTTACAGGTTTCTTCTCTTGGCATTAGCTTCACTGTCTTTTACCCTTGCAAGTAATAAAATAAGTTGATTAATGATCATTTAGGCTTCTCACATGAAAATTTGGTAATTTTATAGCATATTGTCTCCGAGTTTGTTTTGGGTGCCCCATTTTCTTCTTGCTGTTTCTTTTACTGCCTCTCAATAGTTACTAAATTGTTCTTTTCCTAAATTCTTCCAAAACTTTTCTGTCCTTGTGATTTAGTAAATATAGTAAAACTCAGTGAAATAAAGTATTTTAATTTTTTTTAATAACACCGTGATATTGGGCATGGAAATTTACTGAAGGTAAGTGTCTGTGGATATCTACATGTACGTTCTTTGGATGCATACACAAAATAGCCTGATGTAACTTGGTTTTGCTTGTGTAGTTTCATTATCTTATTTAATCTAAATCCAATAGTTTTAGATAGGGAATATTTTTTCATTTTTTCATGGAATATTTTTCTCTTTGGTCTTGTATTGTCAAGTACATCACCAGTCTTGGTAATATTTGTGGTTCGGTGATTCTAGAATTTTGTGTCACAATTGGTATCTGTTTCATTTTACTAAGATGAAAATTATATTTTTCTTGCTATAGTTTCCATGAACTTCAGTGAAAAACTCAGAAGCATTTCTGAAATCCAAATTTAGAATGTCTTCTTAAGAATTATATCTTCTACCCTGCAAACTGTAAAAATCTGGCTAAAGGTACTACAGTGAAATTAATGTACCTGAGCCCGCATCTGGTTTCAAAGAACTAAAACCTTTTTAGCCTCAACTGCTGTTATACAGAATACCTGTAAGTAGTAGACTTTGCTCCAGATAGAATTATCTAACTCTGTAGATGATAATATATTGCAAAATCACTGAGAGACACTTCATACGCTGGCAAGAGAGTAGTGGTCAATGGCTTGATGTCCAGAAGGAAGATGGGTGAAAAGGGTTGGCCTTCAAAGGTCTGTACTGGACCAGTACTGCTTAATATCTTCATCAATGGTCCAAAGAGTGGGATTGAGTGCACTGTCAGAAAGTTTGCAGATGACACCAAGCTGAATGGTACAGTCAGTAAGTCAGAGGGGCAGGATGTCATCCACAGGGACCTGGACAAGCTGGAAGAATGGGTCTGTGTGTACCTCATGAGGTTTAACAAAGCCAGATATAAGGTTCTGCACCTGGTTTGAGACAATCCTCATTATCAATACAGGCAGCACTGAGGAGTGGGACTTGGATATACTAGTGGATGAAAAGCTGGACATGAGCCAGCAATGTGGACTTGCGAACCAGAAGACCAATCTCATCTTGGGCTGCATCAAAAAAAGCATGACCAGCAGATAAAGAGGTTATTTGGCTCCTCTACTCTGCACTGGTGAGACCTCACCTGGAGCACTATGTCCAGCTCTGGGTCCTCACTACAAGAGAGATGTGAACCTGATGGAGAGGGTCTAGAGGAGGGCCACCTGTGCCATCAAGACAGGCTGAGAAACTTGGGGTTGTTCAGCCTGGAGAAGAGAAGTTTCCGGGGAGACATTATAGTGGCTTTCTAGTACCTGAAGGGGACCTACAAAATAGTTGGAAATGGACTATTTACGAAGGCTAGTAGCAATAGGAAAAGGGGCAATGGTTTTAGACTAGGGAAAGGTAGATTTAGATTGGACATTGTGAAGAATTTCTTTACTAAGAGGGCGGCGGAACAATGGAAGAGTTTGCCCAGGGAGGTGGTGGAGGCTTCATCCCTGGAGACATTCAAGGTCAGGCTTGCTGGGTCTCTGAGCAATCTGATCTAGTGTGGGATGCCCTGCTTACTGGATGGGGGTTGGACTTGATGACTTCCAGAGGCCCTTTCCAATCCAGTGCAGTTCTGTGTAATGTAATTGCACAAACAGGAATGTGTTCCAGCTGTTTATCACAGCCATTGTTTTGGTACATATATTCAAGTGTGTTGCAAAGGCTTTAGAGCATTAGCAATAACTAATTCTGATATTGCATTAAAATATGTAACTAACTTGGAATTTAAACTGAAAGTCAGCCTGTACAGAAGTATTTCATCTAAATGGCATATCCTGAAAACTCTTGCCAGTCATTCAGCACCATGTTTCAAATTAAGTGACTATTCATCTTCTCTGTTAATTTGCTATATGTATCTGGTAGTTTCTCAAGCATTCCTCTTTTTACATTTGGTTTTGATTTGTGATGCTTTTAAATTCTTTAAGGTCTGTTCCATCTTACTGAAGTTAATTCAGACATCTGTAAGAAAACATTTGTAACCGCAGTACTTATTTTCACATGCTGTTGGATGTAAGGTGATAACACAAAGATTTTTATAATTGAATTTGTTAATAATAATAATGATGATGATGATAATAATAACAATAATACCATATTATAAAAATTTAATGCTATAAGAGCTGGAATTAACCAAAGATAAGAAAATTGGGTTAAAAGTTATTTTAATGAGATGATCAGTGTAGCTAGTTGCTTGCTGTCTCCATACCTTTCACATTTGATTGCATCATTCTGCCTTTGTAGCTGCTTTTCTATGACAGGCACTCACTGGCAGGTGTTTACAGCTGTGAACAGTTCTCACAGCTGATGTAATTCAAGGTAACCTGGTAAGTCAGATGCCTGAATGAACTGTTCTTAATGATAGAGCAATAGATATTGATGCTTCTTCGGTAAGAGAAAGTTCATTCAATTCCTGTTGTTTTCAGCTGTGTTAAAATTCAGTAGTTATCCATTAAATCATCAGATCATCAGATCAGCTTCAGCAGCAGCCAGTGTTTGGAAGAGAGTGTTACACTGTTGTATTGATTTTACAGCGGTGAGGGAAATCATCCAAGAAAATACGTGACCCTTCTAGTTTGTGCCGACTCTATCATTATATCATTTCTATGTTAAAGTTGACTCTGGTATTTTGGTGTTCACGTATGAATTAAAGTATGGAAATAATTTTAAGGTGGAGAAAAAAATATTATTTATTGAGTACAAGACTGAGGAGCGAATTATGTCTGTTACACCAGTTTAGTTATTTTAGCATCAACAAAACATAGACTGTAACTATCTCTCACATTTGTACACTTACACTCTCAGAAACTGTGCATTTATGATATATTGATAATAAACAGAGGCACAGAAGGTCTCAAAACTGATAATATGTTCTTTCTTTTCTTATGGCATGTTATTTCCCTTCCGGTCAAATTATGGCTGGAAAAGAATTAGGCCACCATTTTAGACCAATGGTCTATCTCACTTCTAAACTGACGGTTGGAAGAAATAGAATCATAGAATCCTAGAATGGTAAGGTTGGAAGGGACCTCAAAGATCATCTAGTTCCAATCCCCTGCCATAGGCAGAGACACCTCCCACTAGTACAGGTCACTCAAAGCCTCATCCAATCTGGCCTTGAACACCTCCAGGGAGGGAGCAGCCACAATCTCCCTGGGCAACCTGTGCCAGTGTCCCACCACCCTCACTGGAAAGAACTGCTTCCTAACATCCAGTTTCAATCTTCTCTCTTCCAGTTTAAACCCATTGCCCTTTGTCCTGTCATTGCAAGACCTTGTAAATAATCCCTCCTCAGCCTTCCTGTAGCCCACTTCAGATAATGGAAGGCTACTAGAAGGTCTCCTGGAAGCCTGCTCTTCTCCAGGCTGAAGAGCCCCAACTCTCTCAGCCTGTCCTTATAGCAGAGCTGCTCCAGCCCTCTGAGCGTCTTCGTGGCCTCCTCTGGACCCACTCCAACAGTTCCATGTCCTTCCTGTGCTGGGGGCTCCAGAACTGTACAGAAATACTTTGGGGGCAAAGGGAATGTTTTTGTTTGTTTGTTTTATTTTACTTCTTCCCGTGAAGCTTTTCTCTAGGGAAAGGCCTCAAGCTGCAAGGGAACAAATTACCAAAGGGGAACTGTTAATTTGAAATTCAGAGGAAATTTCATGTCTGATTTGATTACAATAATAGCTGAACTGAGTTCTGAGGTAGACAGTGTAAACAGGTTTGTCAGCATTTAGTCTGGTGGCAAGTTTTAACTTTCTTGAGATCTTATATTTTTTAACTATATTTAAATATATATGCTTAGGGCATTTTAACAGGTGTAATGGAGATTTTTTCAGTTGAAAACCATAGAATGATACAAAGTATGGCATCAGCAATTTTGTCTTCTGGAAGATTTGGTCACACGTGCGTGTTCTTCATCTGTAATCATGACTTTGTGATTTGAACCGCACAGCCCTACATACGATGGGACTGCGGTTACGTTCCTGGGATTTTAATGTCCTCGTGACTTTGCAGTCTACTTTTATGTGCATAGTAAAGGCTATTTATTTTTGATTTGTGCGGGTAACAACTAAGCAGAAAACTTGCTAAGATTTTCTTGCAGATTTCTCAGAGAGCCTGGAATTGAATATTGCTGAAAGGCATTGCTTTAAAACAGCACACCCTAACCTTGGAATGAGATGAACAGCCATGTCTCTTTATGTGTCAGGAAAAGGAGATATATTTTTAAAACAGAACAAAATCATGTCATGCTTGATAGAGAAAGTAAGTCCATGGCTTTTATTTGACAGTATGTAAGACGCTCTACAAATGATAGCTTGAGAGCAGCACTCCTGTCATTCTTTTTAGTAATTATTGCTGCTTGTGACAAGATGTTTCAAAATTTAAATGTATGCTAAGGATGACATAATAGAGTGAATGACATTTATAGAGTTCTGATTCTTTTTTAAGCTACCATGTATCCCTTATACCTTTGTTTTCCCCACTGTCTGTTTATCTACTTCTATGTTATTACCTGCTGCATGTTATTTGGGTCAAAATGAGACTCATTTGATCTATAAGATTTTGTCATTTATGGCATCAGTAAAATTATGGTTATAATGAAAGTAGCATGGCTTCATAAAATAGGGACAGTACCTCTAAGACCCAGTGGTCACTGCTTATGGTGCAAAGTGGGTGAACTCTTGTCCTTAAATCTCATCTCTATGTATTGTTACTTTATTTTCACATAAAACGTTTACACTACCAAGCAAAGACTCCCTAAATAGTGATTTTTCTTTCTCTATATCACTCAGTATGGTGCTCAAAATTAAAAACAGCATGATTTTTTTCTGAACAGTTGCTTGATAGAATATGATATGAATGGACACTTTAAAAATGCTCTTAAGTAAGAGCATAAGTTGAACAAATGCGAGTGTCCTGTCTAGCTTTGACATAGAGCTGGCAGTAATCTGAGGTACTTCCTATCTTTCATTATGTCCATCCCTCTCCATCTGGCTGTTTGTAGGCTTTTAGGAATTGTCTCTGTCATCTGCACTTGCCAGATTCCAAAGCACCTCTCAAACTCATTCGATATGTGACTTTCAGAATTCCAACAGCCGCTGCCAGAATTAAAATTCATAGCCTTAGGTTCATAAACTCATTAGCAAACCATATAAAATATGCATACCATTCTGAGTGCCAGAACTATTTCTTGTTTTTATTCCTCCCCTTTTTAGGCAATGTCCTTCCTATGTCAGAGCTGACAGAACGTGAAAGATTGCTTCTCTGATGAATGAATGATGAACTCAGGAATAAGAAGCGTTTATCATTGATAAGCCTATACGATTACCCACTTTACCTCTCTGCCCTCCAGCCCTGCACTGATGACAGTATAGCAAATACCATGCAACTTTGTCACCTTTGGTAGCTGAGCACAAAAGCCCAGAGACAGAGCTCTAGATAAGCACCAGTGCCTGGAGACTTTCACATCCTCATTCTTCTAAATAAAATGGAAAATTCAGAACATACTTAACCCTTCTGCACCCCATCCAAAACACAACATTTGCATGCAGGGCAAAGTAAAAGAACAACCTGTTACAGTGCTAAAATCCAAGGTAGACTGCTACCTCATTCTCACTCTTGGATTCAGTGCTTAAATGTATTGGTGGAGGAGAACACCTGTTGAAATGTTACACTTTGTGTAATGGCGAATTCAAAAGAAGAATGGAAAGGTAAAAATTATTTATTGAAGTCAGAATCCAGACATATGTCCAATGCTAAACAATCAGGAGTGTTTAAAACTTGAAGAGTTGTGGTCATGAAAAAAAGCACTTGGAGTATCACTTAAGAAAGTATTTCTTAACGACAAAGCCTCTGCTTGTTTGCATGCATTTTTTCTCCTATGTGTAGGAAATTCTGGAATAAATCAATTATTTTTGTATACCTAGATGAGGGCTATGTAGTTATATGCTCATGTGCTGATATGTGGTGCTTTGACTTGCAGGATAACAAAAGTTAGGAAACTTCCAGTTGTCTTTTAGCATGGAAGTATTGATGTGCTAGGCCTTCTCAGAGCAATAATTTGAGTCAGAACAAAAGCATTATCGTGTATACAGAATTAAACTCATGATTGATATTTCATGATATAGCAATAGTAACACATCTAATCTTATCACTGACATAGTATGACATATTTTAATTACCTGCCTAACCATACTTTCTTAGCTTAATATGTTTCGGTTTGTTCATTTAAAAAGTTTCTTCCTCCTAACAAGCTCTTATCAAACAACAGTTTTCCAAACTGGTACTTTGATTAGTTTCAGATTTGAACTGGGATAACAAACTCCAGGAAAAAAAAAAAAAAAAAA
>WBNM01006407.1:31425-100626 GCA_013399055.1 Ramphastos sulfuratus
CTGGAAAATAGCAATAGGTTTCTCATGAAACCTTAACCTACACATCCATCCTTATTTTTCTATTTCTTCTTTGATGTCTAAGTATTAATATGACAATCTTTTGCAATCTAACATATTTTCTATTGCATTAGATACGATACTAAGTCATGTTTTTTACTGAATTACTCAACAATGTAATGAAGCAGTATTTTTGTGTTAATCTAATCATTTTACTTTAATGTCTTGGCATTTTACTGTCATGGAAGGCCAAAATAGGCCTCCTGACTTGCCCAGGCATGTTTCCTGCTCTCCCTCTCTCCTGTCGATGGGAGAAGCAAAAGCAAAATCCCAGTACTTTTAAAATGGATCCTTTCACTAGTAATTGAATGCCTAACTGAAATATTCGGTTCAAGAACTGTTATTTGAAAAGGCTGCTAACAGTTTTCAACATCTATGTATAAATGAAATTATAGCAATAACATTCAGAAAACATTCAGACTGGCAGTGAGGAGGAAGTTCTTCAGCATGAGAGTGGTGAGAGCCTGGAATGGGTTGCCCAGGGAGGTGGTTGAGGCCCCATCCCTGGAGGTGTTTAAGGCCAGGCTGGATGAAGCTCTGGGCAGCCTGATCTAGGGTAGGATGTCCCTGCCCATGGCAGGGGTGTTGGAACTAGATGATCCTTGTGGTCCCTTCCAACCCTGACTGATTCTATGATTCTACTGATTCTATTTGTTCATCTCTCCACATTTGTGGTTGATATTAAAGACTAAATATTCTTTAACTTCCAAATATGATCATTTCGCTGACATAACCTGGCATTTATATCAGAATAAAACAAGGAATTAGTCATTCTGTTTCACTTGATGTTTTGTCTGATTTTTATTCTCTTAAGAGACTTTTTTACTCCTTGTTTACTTTTATGACTTAATAGAAAGATAATTGCTAGTAGGAAAACAGAATCACAGAATCACAGAGTCACAAACTGGTTTAGGTTGAAACCTTTCAAAGTCATCTTCCTCTCCAACCTCTCTGCAGTCAGCAGGGACAATCACAACAAAGCTATAAAAATGTCTTTTAAAAGTCCAACTAGTAGGGAGAAGTCTGCTGTTCAGAAGCTGTCACAAAGAGTTGGACAAAGAGCACCCACAGAAGCCCAGATTAATCTCATTTAACCTGAATGTTTAAACTGAAATGTCTGAGTTATGAAATAATTGCTTTCCTTCCCTGTGGAATCACAGGACAAAGCCACTTGGAAAAGGTAGCTAAACCCATCTAAATCTGAATTACTTTCCATAATTCTGCACCAAACCAGACTAATTTCTAACATTAAGTATATGACCTCTTCCAAGTTTTTGAATGGTTAAAGAACGCAGAGAGAAAACGTATTTCAGAGCAATGGGAGATGAAATAAACAAAGAAATAAATCCAAAACCAAACTCAAACCAATAATAAACAAAAAAATATATCTATTTTGTCCTGAGGTAATGTATACACTGTACCTGCAACTACCTCAAAATGACAATGAAAGCTTTGACTGAGGAGAAATGAGCAATTTTGAATGTTGGGTCAGTCAGAAATGCCCAGAATATGAGCAGTCTATGTATGCTACTTCATAAGGTTGTCTCATCATCCCAACTGTGGGATGGTTCAGCACCACCAGGCACACGTTAGGGAAAATGCTTCTGCCACTGAGTGCCAGGAAATGATCTCTGACCCCCAGGCAACCTCCTGGCTTTCAGTGTCTTTAGCAATAATGGCATGCAGTGACTTGCATTATTTGCAGCTAAAATTAGGTACCATATGTAGCAAGCAATACACCTCTATCCTGTCACTAGAAGAGGCTCACACAGTTAATATTTAATGGAGCACTTTGGTTTCTAGGACAGCCAATCTCTTCCACTTGATAAACGCTACTACTTTTTACCCCAAAGTAATGTTAAAATTTGAAGCCACTGTAAACAAGAACATGGAGTCTGTGTAGAGACTAGCTTAACATAATCACTAGAATATGCCACAAACCTGCCTCTCAGCTGCTGTGTCCTTCAGCCAAAAGTTCAGCTGAACAGGACCACGGAGGACATCCTGTCAGCTCTATGAAGCACAGTGAAAGACGCAATCTGCTAACTAGAGGCAGCACTAAGCATCCACCAGTTTAAATTACAGAATCACAGAATCACACTTTATGTATTTTCCCAAAGTGTGCTTGCACTAATCCCCATGTACTTTTGGCTTTTGAGATTCTTTTATCCTCGTGGTTTAGCTGAGAGCATAGCAAACTCTCTACTGCCCTCTTTCACAGGAACACTTATATTTCTTACACAATCACAGAAACATTCAGGCTGGAAAAGCCCCTCAGGATCACCAAGTCCAACCCATAAACCTACTCTACAAGATTCACCTCAAACCATATCCCCAAGCATCACATTCAAACAACCCTTAAATACATGCAGGGTTGGTGACTCCACTACCTCCCTGGACAGCTCATTCCAACACCTAACCACTCCTGTGAAAAAAAATTTCCTAATGTTCAGTCTAAACCTACCCAGTCACAGCTTGAGGCCATTCCTTCTTGTTCTATCACTAATTACCTGTGAGATAAGACCAGCACCAACCTCTCCACAATGTCCTTTCAGGTAGCTGTAAACAGAGACGATGTCTCCACTCAGGGTCCTGTTTTTCAAACTAAACAGCCCCAGCTTCTTCAGTCACTAAAGGTGGTATCAAATTATCAAGCTAGATATATTCATGGATATTTCTGCCTTTACTATCATAGAACATGTTAAACAAAATAGAAGAATGATCAGATTGTTCTTTCATGTCCAGGTCCTATATCAAGCACTAGCAACTAAAGCATTTATGCCTAAGAAATGCCAAGCTCAAACCTCCTTAAAAAATCTAATATACAGGTTGTCTCCTATAGAAATGCAATATCTCAGAATGAAAAACATTCATTCTTCTAATTGCTGATAATTTTTAACCTAAATGGCTAAGAAAAATACTACATAGTATGTTAAGCTCTTAGAAAAAGAAACAACACAAACAACAAAAAACAACACGAAACAACCTCACCAAAAACCCACCCAAAAAATCAAAACCCAAACAACTGTAAGAGTTTTTGTGTATTTATTTCTCACTGTTCAATTCCAATGAGATAGCAAATACATCATTGAAAAATTCCCTGTGTCCTTAAGACTTCTACACTCTCTTCTACTTTCCTTTGGTTAATCTTTCCAGTCAGGACTCTTCAGGTGGTATAATGCCAAGTGTATATGGTGATCTCTTCTGTTTTTGCTTAGTATTGCCAAATATACTGAGTGACAGCAAAAGATTGAACTGACAAAGCAGAGAGGTTACATTTGAGGTAAATGAAACCTTCCCACCCATTGAGGTGTGAAAGATCATTATAGCAAATAACAGCACAAAGTCTATATGGGAGAAATAAAATTACTACCATGGACTGAATAAAAGATGGAAATATTCATTTAACTTTTTTTGGGAAAAAATAAATTAGAACATGTGTACAAGACCTTTATAAATGATCCAGGGAACTAAAGTGTGCTGGATTGAAAAGTCATGTACTTATTAAGGTTCTAAGCTTTCTGCAATTATTTGATTTTCTTCTCACACTTTAAATATATAGCTCAAGATTAAGTCTATATACTGTAATCACCTGTGTTAGAGGTAGTGATGAGACAACCTGTCTCCTCTGCCTTGTTGTGGTAAACTATGTTTCTGTTTCAGCCTTTCTCATCTGAGTAGTACAACAGCAGTACAACAGCACAGCAGTACAGCAGTACAGCAGTACAACAATCATAGAATCATAGAATGGTACGGTTGGAAGGGACCTCAAAGATCATCTAGTTCCAAACCCCTGCCATAGGCAGGGACACCTCCNCCAATATTAAGTTAATGTTAGCTGCCTGTCTCCATGAGCTAAAAAATGTTGGTGTGGCTTTGTTTCTCTGATGTTTTTATCATTTGATCACTTAAAAGGTCTTACTGCCATTTGAGAACACTACTCCTTTTTGGAGACACCCCAAGAAAAAAAAATAGACAGGAACCTCTGTGTCGTGAACCTAATCTATATTTATTAAACAAAAAATTAAATTGTTTAAGACTAAATTGTGTGAATTTCTCTTCATTGGAGACAAGATGGCTGATATGGAGAGGTTGCGTACGAAACAACAAATAAATACATTTCATCTGTATATAAGGACATGAGCAGAGATAACTATGGGTGAGCCTCTTGCAGTTTCCAACTAAAAAATGCATGTCAACTTTATAGATATCTTTGTTTAAATTGCTGCTAGCAGCTCAGTGAGAGCCATTTCTTAACTGTAGTATAATCTTTATCCTAAACTGAATGAAAATAAAGTGTGAAAAATAAATCACTCTCCTGTCAAAGGTATGAAATGTGCCTGTGTTTGTCGGCCCTAAGACTGTGAGAGGCAGAGTCTATTGAGCTCTGTACAGCACCATGACTGGTAACTGCTTTGCTCAGTGGACTGTTTTGATGGGTAGGTTTTTCCCTATTAAGTGCAGTAGTGTGAAAATGCTGCTAATACTGAAGAACATATTCTGCGATTTGGGCTTTTATTCAGCATGAGTAGCTTTGTTGTATACTGAGGCCACTTTCAGTATTGGTTTTAGTGTACTTCATTGGATTTATTAACACTGAGTATTCAAGTAGAAAGACTTTATCTAGAAAGTCTTTATCTAGTATTTTGTTAAATCCTCCACCAGAGTGGGGTTTGATTGGGAATTTTATGCAATTCTGCATTGGGGCAGTTAGGGGGTTGTGTAGTTTTATGATATTTTTAACTCAACACCACTTCAGCTAATACAACTCATGAGCTTGGTGGTTAGACAGTTCATGTTTTGTTGACATCCACTGGGGTATGAGCCCCATGGTGAGTGCACCATGGCCTGTGCTTCTAGTGCCCACCCTTAATACGGTGTGCAACTGTGAAAAGCGGTGTTTTAGTCACAGCGCTATAGGTAGTGTCAATTTAGCACAGTACAAAGCTATAGGTGGTTTGCTATGGCTCACCACACAGCCATTAACAGTATCATCTTTGCTCAGCACAGAATTGCAAGTGATGGTATTTAAACTCTCTATAACACTGTGAATGATAGTGCTCTCATCTTGTCCAGGAGGAAATGTGACAACAGGCATTCTGACTAAACCTGTGATTTAAGAGATTCAGGTGAGGAAAGAATATAATCTCATCATCTGCAAGTGGATGCAGCATTGTTGAAATTTACCATCGATTTTTTAAAGTGATTAAAAAAGAGCTGTGGATCACAGAATCAGCATATTTCAGAAGAAAAATATTACTATAGTCATAAATATCTCCTGATGCTAGCAATAGTGTAACTTAACAGTTCTGATTCTCTCCCTGGAGTTGCTACTTTTCTCCAAATTCTGTGGATACTACCCTTAAATGAGATGCTTGATCTAGATAACTGAAGCAAGTGCTGTGAATATTCTTCTCTAGCTCTCCAACTGTTCTTCACTGTTGCAATAAAGGCACTAACCTGTTCAAAAAGCTAACCAGCAACAGAACAAGGGGACACAGTCTCAAGTTATGCCAGGGGAGGAATAGGCTGGATATTAGGAGGAAGTTCTTGACAGAGAGAGTGATTGTCATTGGAATGGGCTGCCCAGGGAGGTGGTGGAGTTACTGTCCCTGGAGGTGTTGAAGAGAAGCCTGGATGGGGCACTTAGTGCCATGGCCTAGTTGCTTGGCTAGGGCTGGGTGATAGGTTGGACTGGATGAGCTTGGAGGTCTCTTCCAACCTGGTTTATTCTATGATTCTATGATTCTATAACACTATGATTCTATGAAGTGGAAAACCTCTCACAAAGGATTTCACAATGCAAAATATACAACAATAAAAAAGTAGAATGAAAATATACTGAAATGGTAGAAGGCAGAAATAAACACCTTTTGCCTCACATATAATCTGTGCAAAGATATTACAAAGTGAGATTTCTGACAGTCTTATATCTACTTATGTAACAGATGGGCAGAAGGTGGGAACTAAAATGGTTACACTTGCAGGTACATAAACCCACCTCAAGCGTATGTAGCTCATCTCTTCAGTGACCTTACTCACCTGAGGCTACAAAAACCCACAACATTTCTATATAATTTACATTTGTTTGCTTCCTATAATATATCAGTTAAATTAAATTTTGCCTACAATAATTATAGTTCAAAGCAGCATATTCTTCTATTTTCAATATACTTTTTCTTCATGGTGCTCACAAAATCACAGGATTACAGAATGTTATGGGTTGGAAGGGACCTCCAGAGATCATCGGGTCCAACTCCTCTGCCAAAGCAGAGTGATCATTTTATGTAGAATAATAAAAATGTATAGAATTTGTACTTCTATTTGCCAGACAGTTTATAACACTTCTTATCTGTGTTGGATTTATCATTTTAATATAGTTAACATTCATAAGAAAGTTTAAAGATAGTTAAATCCGTGCGTTTGAAAACTAAACTAGATTGGAGTCAAGACTAACATTTTAATTACGATTTATAAAACTACTAAACTAAACCAATATTAAATGAAAAACAAAACAAAACAAAAAAAACAAAACAAAACCAACAAAAACAACAATAAAACTGGTATTGAAAAGGAAAGGTGGTAGAAAGAATAAAAAGTTAAGTTCTTCTATTTTTTTCCTGTTGTCTATTCAGTACAGTTCTATGGTGTTTAGAAATTATAACTGGTTATTTTGTATAATCCTGAAGACACTTTTCAATTAACAGTGATATTTTTCAATAAAACACTGGCATACTGCAAAATTTTAGAAAATGTTGATTTCACTCTAATTTGTAGCTTGCAGAACATGACATGAACCATTGTGGATGAAGTATAACATCTTTAACATATCAAGGATTAAAAAAAACTTGACCAGGGAGCTCAGAGCACTGACATGACATCATCTTCAATATGGACTTAATCTGAGTACCACACATAAATAGATATACAGATCAACTGGAGAATATAAGAAAGAAAGATAATAAATGTGATTTCCAAGGGGAAAATAATTAGACATACAACAGTTTATTAGAGCATTCAAGGTACAGTCTGTGAATATGTAAACTTTATCAGCAAGTGGTAATGGACTTAAATAATGAACAAATCAAGGAACTCAGATGTGAATGCCTGTAATTAAATGAACAAGAAACTATGGCAGATCTTTCTTTAAGTTACTTTCATAAGTGATTTCCACATTACTTACCTTAGTGGGTGAAATGAGGTCTAGTGCTAGACTTAGTTAGCCTAATATCTGATTTAGTTTGTCTAACTTCTGGTATAGTTTGTCTACAAGTAGTTTAGGTTATCTAACAGGAAAGTGTGTGTGCTGGTTTGAGGCTAATTGGAAATATTTTAATGAAAAAAAAATAGATTATAGGCTGTGAAAAGAAAAACAATGGTGATGTCTGGTTCACTCATAGACTTGCTGAGATGTATAAAAACAAGGACACCAATATAGATAAGACACAGAGTCTCTCTCTGGGAGCTGCTGTGTCTTCAGCTTTCTGCTGTGTAACCCAACTAACCACTCTGGAGGATCGGCCAGGGTGGTTAGAAGCAGCTCACCTTGCACATAAGGCAGACCCTGGGGTAAGGTAGAGGGGTGGAAAGAAGGTGGAAGGGTGGTTGGGAGCCCCCCCTGGGGACTCTGATTTCTGGGAGGGGGATTGTGTTTCTGTATTACCTTTAACTTGTATATTTCTGTAAATATTCCTGTATATTGTGTATATCTCTGCTTGTATACTGTGCTAAGCTGTAAATAGAGCTTTGGCCCTTAACTTCCAGCTGTCTGAGTCTAGTCTGGGTGATTTTCATTGTGTGCGGAGGGGCAGGTAACTCCCAAACCATCAGAGAGTGCAAGACAGAAAACTCTAAAAGTTGACCAATTTGTACCTTTAGAATTCTATGGCATTCTTTAGTTTTAAGGTTGTGTTATCATTCAAGACTTAAGAAATTTTAAATGGCACCTTTAAGGAAGTCAGAATAAATGACAGTTTTTGATTTGGCAAGACATCCTAAGTGTGTTCCATTGCATTGCAGAATTTCTTGTTACAGTAGATTTGGGACTCAAAAATTATGCTCCCATGAAAAACTGAAAAAGAGAGAAAATTAATTTCCTCTAAAGCTCTCTCACTCTTCTGCCTTATGTTCATCACAGTCTTAAATAATTCCTATAACTGATACAGTAGTCCTATGGTAGTTAAGGCTATAAATTTGCATGTCCCCCAACTTGCACAGCAGGTTGTTCTGTACTGTAGTGTGGTCTGAGAGTACCGTGAACATGCCAGGCTATATTTTCTTAGGAGCATTTTTAAAGTTGGTGGAGTTCTGCAATCCTGTCACAACTTCAGTTTTCTAGACAGTGAAATAAATTTGCAGAGCTAACAGAGGATATAATAACTAGAAGTAACAATAGCATTTTAATTGTAACTTATGCTGTGTCTTTGAATTGGATTTTAGAAATAACTTCTATAGCAATTAAGGAGGATAAATACCTTTTAAAACAAACAAAAATTTTAAATCTAAGAAAAAATAAGTGAGAGATGGAAAGTAAAAATTTAACTTTTTAACTATGCGTGATGAAAAAAAAATAATAAAAAAATTAATTCCATTAAATATCCTTTCCACAGAACCCACAGTGTCTTATTTTTACTTTTAGGCTTTTTGTGGATTGATGTTCTTATATACTTCTTGCTAAAATTTTAAGATAGTTGTGATCAGAATTTTTATAACGAGTAAAATAAAATGCTTTAGCAATGATTAAATTTTCTGACTTAAGACTTAAGAATGAAATCATTAAAAATAATTTCTCATTCATAGCAATACTTTTAAAAGGAAATTACTGAGTTTTCCCTTTGATAAAGTATTTTTTGTCATAAATTATAGAGTTCTGTAATTAACTTTTCTTAATTATCCTCATTTTTACATTACTCATGTCAGTGAAGAAGTTCTTTTTTAAATACTAATTAATCTTGCAGCAAGAGAGAAAGCATATGTCTTTCTACAAAGGCTTCTCATTTCCAGCTTGAGTCTTTTTAGACTGTTTTTATTATATCTGTTCTTGTGAACTGTTAAATAACTTTTTCTTTTCCCTCTTTTACTTACATCCATCAGTTCTGCTTGTACAATATCTGGTTAGGGGAAGCCCCATATTATTTTATTCAGCCATATAGGCAGTGCAACTGAATATTCTAAAAAAAATCATCATTTCTACAATATTTGGAAATATCAGGTAGAGATATTATTTGTCTATGTAAAGTATATAAAGATGTAAGCAATTTATAAGACTGGCTCAAGGGAAGTAAGTCTTACTAAAGACAGAATTAACAACAATGGCTTTGGTATTTTCACGATGTTTAAGAAATGAGAAACTGTAAAATGAAAAAGCCAGCTCTACTCCCAGCATGCTATCAATTAAGATTTTGTATCATGAAATAGAAGTAAAGAATTAAAAATAATTCTATGTCCCATTCCTGAACCCACAAAGAAGTTTAGTGTATCGGCAGAGAAATTTATCAAAACTGATTTCCTGGGCTCTGATCATAACATTTTCATAATTCATTTTGAAGTAAATTCATCTAGTATTTGCTTAATTTGTCTAAGAGTAACCAAAACACACAAAAAATTTACACCCATATGATGTGGGTTAGGGAGTTNTAGGAATTTCTGATTTGGGAGCCTTGGCACTTGTTTTTCTCCTTCTGTGAAAGTATATCTGCAGCATGCTATATTGCCTACCTAGCTTGCCAGAGTGCTGTAAAAGGATTATTATGGTTTTAAGAGTCTGTATTCTGGGAACTGGTTTGACATATTTTAAAAGTTCTTGCAGTTAAACCCAGAGAATTTGTTTTATTTCCTGCAGAGACATTTTTGTTCGTGTGGTAGCTGTTTTGTTCTTATGTCAGGTGAGACATGTCTACAGCTGGCAGCGATACCAGTAGCAGTTTTCTTCCATCTTAAATTAAAATTGCAAATACCTAAACTTGCTTTTATTATTAATTCCAAGCATCACACCCTTAGAGATGATTAATACTCAGACCCACACGCTAAGATAAACAAGTCCCTATGTTCTTGATGTAATAATATAGCAAGATTGTAAGTCAAATTTTAGATTAACAAAATATTATTATCCCAGCAGGCAAAGATTTCTGTTAATTAGATCACAATTAGTCCCCCCTTATTTCTAATCTCAGAGTGTTAGATATTGATGGAATTAATAGATTAGTAGCTTCATCTTAATGGTGTCAAGCAGGTCAAAATGTAAATAGGGATTACTTTTAATGGAATTTATTGATTTATGTGCATATGCTACTTAATAATTTTTGTATTTGACCTGCATAATTCTTTATGTTTTAGTTCACGAATCATAGAAATATTCAGCTTGGAAAAGACCCTCAGGATCACCAACTCCAACCAATATCTCTACTCTACAAGGTTCACTCTAAACCATATCCCTAAGCACCACATCCAAACAACCCTTAAACACATCCAGGATTGGTGACTCAACCACCTCCCTGTGTAGCCCATTCCAATGCCTGTCCACTCTTGCTGGGAAAAAAAATTTCCTAATATCTAGTCTAAACCTACCCAGTGGCAGCTTGAGGCCATTCCCTCTTGCTCTATCACTAATTACCTGTGAGAAGAGACCAGCAGCAACCTTTCCACGACTCCCTTCCAGGTAGCTGTAGACAGAGATGAGGTCTCTGCTCAGCCGCCTCTTTTTCATACTAAACAGCCCCACCTCCCTTCAATTGCTTCTCATAAGATTTATTCTCTAGGCCCTTCACCAGCTTCATTGCCCTCATCTGCACTCACACCAACACTTCCACATCCCTCTTGCATTAAGATGCCCAAAGCTGAACACCATACTTGAGGTGTGGCCTCACTGGAGCAGAGTGAGGCAACAATCACCTCCCTATCCCTGATGGACACAGCATTTCTAATACAAACCAGGATGCCATTGGCTTTCTTTGCCACCTGGATACACTGCTTGCTCATATTCAGTTGCTTGTCGATGAAGAAAATGCATGGGCTGCCTTACCATATTAGGAAACATTTTTTGTTGTTTAAAAATAATTCTCCATCATTGGATTTGCCAGTAGAACTGTTTTTGCATCTCTCTCAAACTCTACACTCCTAGCAGCAAGCCTATATTTTCTTCATTACTTCTTCATGCTGAAGGTAGAATTTAGGGATTCTGTTGAAACAGTATGTACTGAGAAGGGTCAGAATATGAGACATTGCACTACTCAGAGACATTGACATAATCCATTTCCAGACATCTTCATGTGCTTCTTATGAGACATTTCAAACATCATAGATTAATATAAGCAAAGTCAAATAACCAGAAATTATTTCATCTGAACTTCTAAAACAATCTGGAGAATTTAGACTTTAGCTTCTGCACCTGCTAAAATGATTAATCTGGTCAGATGTCGTTATCTCTGTATTTCCTTAAGAAGACCCAAAAAGTATCCCTGTAATTCACAAGCAGGGCCACCCTTTTTTTTTCCTCTTATAAAGGAGCAAAAGCATCCTCGTAAAAGCAGGTACTACCAACCATTCTTTGTTCTTCATTTTGCAGGAATATGACTTTTAGGTGCTGCTCTTGCCCCTTAAAAGGACAGAGAAAAGAAAAACCCATACAACTTCAACACTCATTAGATAGACATTGGTCTTTCAAGGAGTCTCCATCAGATCTTGAATGAGCTGAGTAACTAAAAATTGGCTCACTTGCTTTCTCTTGGTGATAGAGTTGGTTGATGTGCATAATCTAGGCACGTTAGTCACAATATTCTTTTTCGGCAGGATTAAACCAAATCCATCTAACTTTTACAAATCCATTAGTGCAGATTTCTCTTAAATAGATTTGTTCCTGTATGGCGGGGTATTTAATTAATGCGAGATGATGTTCTTCAAAATTTAATATTGTTTATTAATATTCAATATTCAGAACTCTCAACACCCCAACCACTAATTTTGATAATAATTGCTTCTTCGCATCAGTCATGGAAACTTTATACAGGTAATAACACAGGATCTAGAAATAACTAGTAATCATATATAACATTAATTGTACTGGAAGAGAAGGTTCCTGTGGTCAATATGCTACTTGCAGTCAATACACCACTTGCGGTCAATACACCACTTGCCCACTAGATGGACTCAAGGAGCTCCTTTCTGCTTATGGCAGAAGGCAATGGTGAATTACAAGAGGCTTTTAAGTATTTACTCACAAAATTATCTCCCAACTGGCAGGGCTGGCTACAGCTTCACACAGTACCCAAACGCTTTCAGGGAATTCTGTTACTGTCTTGTTACTGTCTTGCTGAGACTTCTGATTCTTCCCAGGCTGCTGGGGAAAGGAGGCAGACTATCTCTGACCTGGTCCTGGCTCTCTGGATGATCTGTGTATCTCCAGGACTTCCTGTCTTGGCAGGAGACTTTCAGGTGCAGGCAGGATGCAATGCCATGTGCAGTCTCAGCACGGTGTCACGCTGGCTGTGCAGGCCAATCGCGTGGAGGCAGTTAGAGTCTGTTCCCAGTAAACTTGACACAGGCAGCTTCCAGGCAGTTCAGGATACAATAAGGCAGTAGCAAGCAGGCAAGCATGGATACAAGGGCAGAGCACAAATACAAGTGATACGTTGTGTCACCTGCTCATGTCCTTTTATCAATACAGCCCAAGACCAATGGGTCTTTGGATACAGAATAGCCAATCAGAATGGCAGTTAGCCAAGACTGACCATATTAGATGAAGCCATAGGCTTGCTTTACCCTTTTTAGGGCAGAACACAGGCCTTGCACAAGGCATGCATAAGCCGAGCCTGTGTACTTTGTTTACCAAAAGATGCAAAACAGGTCTGGGCAGGCCAGAGCGCTTAGACTCAGTTGCTCCAGGTTCTTTGTCCTCTTTCCTGTGGTTGCTTCTCCCCAAACCAGAAGGAGGGAGAGCAGAAAAAGATGTCTGGGCAAGCCAGGACATGGAAAAGCCTATTCTGGCCTGCTTAGGCCTACCACTACAGCGCCTACTCACTGCTCATATCTAATTTCTTTTGCCTTTTTCTCAGCTTTTTAAAGCTGACTCATTTACTTCGCCCCCTCCCCTCCACTATTTCACTGACAAGTGAGATTCATTAAGTAAAACTAATATAGCAATACATTCACAATAGCAGGAGGAAGGAGGCATTTCTGTTACTTCTGTTGTGTTATGCATTCCAAACAGTTAAAATAAAATTTATTACACCCTGATGTCTTAACAGTAAACTAGCTTGTAATGAATTTGCTTTAATGAAATTAAAGCTGTGGAATATGACTGGAGAGTAAGTCCTTTGGTATTTGTCTGAATTCTTATTAGATACAAGTGTAAAAAACCAAATGTAACATGTGAAAATGTAGATTTTACAAATCACTAAGGAAAGATTTAGAATTGTATCTTTTCAGTTAATTATCTAACTACAAGATTTAAATTTTCTCATATAAATATGTTTTGCAGATATCTTATAGAACTTTACCTCAGCTATCTTTAGCTGTAGACTACCAAATAAAATCAAACTATCTTCCAAACAGAAGTACTATTCAGAAAGGATCCTGAAGCCTATAGGGTTTAATTTTATTTCCTTTCTAATTGAAATGAAGAGCAATAAGGTTTTTGAGATTTCATTTTTTGAAACATTATCTTGTCTAAATCAGAATGTAGATCTGCTACAATATTTTTGCTTCAGAAAATTGGTATCCATGTATTTGCCTTGCATATCATCCTTCTATTTAAGTGTTTTGGAAATTAGTGGATGTATTTTTAATATCTATACTAGGTATCCAATTCAAGCCCATTAAATCAAGAGTCTATCCTCTGTGTATCATAAACAAAGCCAAAAAAACCACTCCTGGGAGATTATTTTAGGACCCAGACTGAAAGCCTAATTGGTGTCTGTTTTGACCAAATGATTGTATCCAAGCTGTGTCACTCATCTACAGGATAACCATAATTTGATCTCATACATAGAATACTAAATTTTCTGTAATTCAAACACTTGACTGTTGTAAAAGCCTTTCCAAGTAAAAGGGTCTTATACATGGGCTAAGGCTAACTGTATAAAGTTCAACTGTATGAAGTTCAACAAGGCCAAGTTCCAGGTCCTCCATATGGGTCACAATAACCCCATGGAAAGCTACAGACTTGGAGATGTGTGGTTGGAAAGCTGTGACTTGGAGAATGACTTGAAAGTCTTGGTTGACAATCAACTAAATATGAGTCAGCAGTGTGCCCAGGTGGCCAAGAAAGCCAGTGGCATCCAGCTTGTATTAGAAACACGGTGGCCAACAGGAACAGGAAGATGATCACATCCCTGTACTCATCACTGGTGAGGCCATACCTTGACTACTGTGTTCAGTTCTGGGCTCCTCACTACAAAAATTACATTGAGGTGCTGGACTGTGTCCAGAGTAGACCAACTAGGCTCGTGGAGGGCCTGGAGCACATGGCCTACAAGGAGTGTCTGAGGGAGCTGGAGTTGTTCAGTCTGGAGAAGAGGAGGTTGAGGGGAGACCTTTTTGCTCTCTACAACTACCTGAAGGGAGGTTGGAGCAAGGAGGGGGCCAGCCTCTTGGTGGCAAGTGAGAGGACTAGAGGAAATGGTTTCAAGGTGCACCAGGGGAGGTTCAGGCTGAATGTTAAGAAGTATGTCTTCACAGAGAGGGTTATCAAACATTGAAATGGTCTGTCCAGGGCAGTAGTGGAGTCACCATCCCTGGAGATGTTTAAGCAACTTGTGGATCTGGCATTTAGGGACATGGTTTAGTATTTACCCTTCAGTACTGGGTCAATGGTTGGACTGAATGATCTTTGAGGTCTCTTCCTCATGTGTTCTGTGATTCTGTGTGCTTGAGTGATTGTGTCATGGTTTCGGTTAATGGTTTCAGTGATGGGAGAGTGCACATTTAGTAAGTTTGCAGCTGACACGTAACCAGGAGGAGTGGCTGAGAGGATCATGCTGTCACCCAGAGAGACCTTGAAAGGCTGGGCCTGTTCAGGGTGGAGAAGAGAAGGCTCAAGGGGGAATCTTACGAATGTCTACAAAAAGCTGAGGGGAAACTGCAAAAGAATAGAACCAGGTTCTCTTCAGTGGTGCCCAGTGACAGATCAGCAGCAGTGAGTACAGAATAAAACACAGGAGGTTTCCTCTGAGCACCAGGAAACTCTTTTGAACTTTGAGGGTGACCAAGCATTGGCACAGGTTGCCCAACAAGGTTATGGAGTCCCCATCCTTGAAGACAGTTCAAAAGCTGCCCGAATATGGTCCTGGGCAATGAGCTCTGGGTATCCCTGCTGCAGTATGGCATTTGAACTAGAGGACTTCTGAAGGTCACTTCTACCCTTAGCTATTCTGTGAGTTAATCAATCAGTATTAAAGCAGATTAAGATAGTCAAAGGCTTCTAAAAATCAGCGTAGGCACTGATGAGTTTGCCAAGAAGTGACACTTGTATGCCACTGTTGTTTTCATTAACAGAAAGCTGCATCTAGTAGAGCCATTTTCCTATGGTTTCATCTTCTTTATGCCTCAGGTCTTCTGTGGTTATTAATTTATTTCTCTTGTCCTTTCTCTGCTCTCAAAAAAGTCAGCAGATGTTGAACATTTTGTTTGCTAGTTAGGAGGGTAATCCTTCTGCCTAGCAAAGTGAGAAAACCTTTTCTCTTTTAGCTGACCTTTACATATGTGGTAGATGAGGTGTAGAAAGTCTTTACATTTTCCTTTTCAGTTTCACTTCTTCTGTCCTGTTTTATTTTTCATACATTTTCTTACTCTCATAGTATTAGACAAAACATTCTTCCTAATACTGCTCTACTTGGCATTAGTATTACTCTACTCATTTGACTCGTCTTCAATGCTTGTAAAATACCTCATACTGTAGAACACTAACAAGTGCAGAAATTCTACAGACTAAGTCTTTGTAGTTTAATATTTTTGAATGTATGCAGCAGTTATTTTTCCCAGCCTCGCTTTGAGGTCTCTAGATGCTTAGTCTGAGACAGCAGAAAGGAACCTTTTATGAGTTTAGAAGTACTATTACACAGAGTGCATTAACTGAGGTTTGCAACAGTTTGCTGTTGTGAAACAGAAATTCTTTGGAGATTTGTAGGCACTAAATACAACAACAGAAATATCACCAGCAGCATGGGTTTTACATTCCCAGTGGAACTCAGAGAAACTATGGTGGCTTTCCTTCCTCATTCACATTAATTTCCTACTTCTTCAGCAGAGTTCAGAAAGGAGGAAAAAAAGGAAAATTAAATTTACACATGTCCACATTTTATTTTACTTTTTCTTGGAGAGATTGTAAAAAAAGTATGTTGATGCTTTGGATCTTTCTTAGCAGGAGGAACAGGAAGGGAAATAAATTCTGTATCTTTAGATTAAGAATATTGATCACAGAATGCAAATGTTACCTTCTTCCAGTCTAGTCTATCAGGAAAACATGAGCATTCCTCTTTCCTTCACATGTTTTAGGTATACTTTCCATTAATCAGTTAGCTAGAATTTGTATGTGTATGTGTGTGTGTACTTGTGTGCATATGATTTAGTTAGTTAATTTGTTTTTGTTAGGGGTTTTGTGGTGTATTGTGACTGTTTGGGAGTTACACACACACACGCACACACACACCCTCCATGAAAATCACCCAGACTAGACTCAGCTGGCTGGAAGATAAGGACTGAAGCTGTATTTACAGCTTAGCACAATATACAAGCAGATATATACACAATATACAGGAATATTTACAGAAATATACAAGTTAAAGGTAACACAGAAACACAATCCCCCTCCCAGAAATCAGAGTCCATGAGAGGGGCTTCCAAGCAACCTTCCACCTTCTTTCCACCCCTCTACCTTACCCCAGGGTCTGCCTTATGCACAAGGTGAGTTTGGAGGATTGGGAAGGGGGATTAGAAGCAGAGTGGTTAGTTGGGTTACACAGCAGAAAACCAGCAGACACACCGACTCCCAGAAAGAGAGAGACTCTGCGTCTTATCTATATTTGTGTCCTTGTTTTTATACATCTCAGAAAGCCTATGAGTGAACCACTGTTTTCTTTTCACAGCCTATAATCTATTTTTTTTTCATTAAAATACTCCAATTAGCCTCAAACCAGCACATGTATATTTTGTGAATGTTTTCTAACTCGTTGAGTTTCAACTAAAATGTTTTATCTCTGTGTTTCACAGATAAAGCATCTTTATCTCTGTGGTTCACAGACATGTAATAAACTTTAGATATGACATGAAAATAAGAATTGAGGTGTCTCCTTTGTGCTGGACAGATTGTATCTTCAGCAAGGGAGCTTTTGCTGTGCAAAGAGTGTCACAAAGTTCTCAAGAGTTACGTAGATTCATGTAGCTGATTTAGTGCGATGTGTTTCACATCCTTTGCAATGACATGATCACCCATCAAAAAGAGATGAAAGTATCAGTATTGGACATTGCTATATAGTGTCATAACACCTCGACATAATATTCTCTTGCTACCAAAGAAATACAGATTATTTGACCTTTAATTAATACATTGTCCCCAGTCATAAGCACAGCTTTAATTTTTAATTCAGCCACTCTTTACTTGAAGATTCTAATTGTCCTTTAAAGAAACAACCCACAACATAGGTTAAAAGCTTTCTTTGACAGTGCCTATACAGAAAGAAAAATATTTTCTGAAATGTAGTCAGATTATGCCCTGTATGCCGTCAGTACACTGTAAAAGTCTACTAAATTAATGTGCTTGATAGTGTGAATTATTTTTTCTTAGGAACCTAGGTAAATAAATGAAGTTTGCTCTGAGTTGCACTCCTTCTGTAAGTGTCCTTTCAGCATATACTCAAAATTCCATGTGACTATAATTACTGTTATATCAATACTGATATAATATTCATAATAACTATTCAAAGTTTTCATGTATTTTGACGCAGTAGCAGAGGACCAAGTCAAATTTCATCTTATAGATCCTGGCATTTTCTTGATCTCTGGCTAAAGGAATTTTCCTAGAATGAGAAGATACAACTGTTTAAGTCTTGGTGTAAACCCACCAAACATAATCCAAGAACACACAGAAGCACAGAACACACCAAGTGCTGGTTGATTGTAAATGGCACTGCTTTAAAAAGAAAAATCTTGTTCCCTTGACATTACACAGTTTATTAGAAATATATATAGAGAGAAGACCATGGAGTCAAAACTCAGATTTGTTTTAAACAAGTTTCCTTTTCTGGTTTTCATCATCTCCAAAACACAGTTTTGTGTAAATGAGTTCTCCTCTTTAGGTGATTGTCACAGGTGTCTGCTAAATGCATGTCATAGAGCTGTGAGCACCTGGAAAACTGCCAGTACAAAGAAGGGCTGTTCTCAAAGTAGAATCCCTATCTGCTATGCATTTTTCTGTGGTTTAATTGTTCGAATCCAGACACCATTAGTCAGGGTAACAATACTGAATGTGTCAAAGTTCTTTAGCTATTTTGCAATAAAGTATTTTGTTGCATTCTGGGTGGGTGGTTTATTTTAATTTTTTTTTTTAAAAGTTTTCTACTGAAAATGCAGAGACAAAAGAAAATAGAATTATAGAACAAATGAGATTTCAAAGGACCTCCAATTGTAATCTTGTCCCTCAGTCTGCTGAAAGTGGGGGTAATTATATCGAGATGGTCAGGCAGGACTGTGTCCATTAGAGCCTTAAAAACCTTAAAAGTAGAGATCTCACAGCCTCTTTAGGAAACATATTTCAGTATTTGACCACTGCCACGGTAGTATTTTTTCTTTGTATCCAATACAAATTTCTTATGTTTCAACTTGTGTCTGTTGCCTCTCCCCTTGTCACTACACATCTCTGAGAGGTCTGCCTTCATCTTTTCCGATCAGGCAGTTATGGATAGCAGTGTGTTCAGTACGTTTTCTTTTTCAATTTGCCCAAACTAAGCAGTCCCAGCTCTTTCAGTTTCTCCTCAATAAGATGGTGTTCAAAACCCTTAATTACCTCTGCGGTCTTTCTTTGAACTCACTTCTGCTTAATCATTTCTTCCTTGTACTGAGGAGGCCAGCACAGGACACAGTACTTCACATATGTCTCACCATGGCTGAGCAGATGGAAAGAATCACCTACCTTGTCCTGCTGGCAGTGCTCTGCCGGATGCATCCTAGGAGCCTGTTGGCTTTCCTTGTCTTGTGGTAGGCCAAAATAGACTTATACATGTCCTGGCTTGCCCAGACATGTTTTTCTGCTCTCCCTCCTTCTCATTTGCAACCTGTGGTAAACAAGGTACACACATTCAGCTTGTGCATGCCTTGTGCAAGGCCTGTGTGCTGCCCTAAAAAGCGTAAAGCAAGCCTATGGCTTCACCTAATATGGTCAAGCTCAGCTAACTGCCATTCTGGTTGTCTATTCTGTGTCCAAAGGCCCATTAGTCTCAGGCTGTATTTATAAAAGGAGATGAGCAGGTGACACAACCTGCTCTGCTGTTCCATCCATGCTCTACCGTTTTATCTGTGCTCTGCTGTTGTATTTGTGCTTGCTACTGCCTTATTGCATCCTGAACTGCCTGGAAACTCCCTTCCAAGAGTTTACCAGGAACAGACTCTATAAATGCCTCCACACGATCAGCCTGCACAGCCAGCATGACATTGTGCTGAGACTACACACGACAAGACATCCTGCCTGCACCTGAAAGTCTCCTGCCAAGACAGGAAGTCCTGGAGATACACAGATCATCCAGAGAGATCAGGACCAGGTCAGAGATTGTCTGCCTCCTTTCCCCAGCAGCCTGGGAAGAATCAGAAGTATCAGCAGCTGACAAGACAGTAACAGAATTCCCTGAAAGCGTTTGAGTACTGTGTGAAGCTGTAGCCAGCCCTGCCAGTCGGGAGATAATTTTGTGAGTAGATAATTAAAGCCTCTTGTAATTCACCATTGCCTTCTGCCATAAACAGAAAGGAGCTCCCTGAGTCCACGTAGTGGTCAAGCAATATATTGACTGCAGGAACCTTCTCTTCCAGTTCAACTGAGTTCAATTAATGCTATATTATTACTAGTTACCTCTAGATCTTATGTTATTACCTGTATAAATTTTCCGTGACTGTACAAAGAACCAATTATTATTATTAAAATCAGAGACTGGGGTGTCGAGAGTTCTGAGCATTGAATATTAATAAACAATATTAAATTTTTAATAATATAATCTTGCATTAATTAATTAGTCCTCCATTACACCTTACCGTGAGGGCACATCGCTGGATCATGGTCAATTTGTCACCTACCAGGACTTCAAAATTCTGTTTTGCCAAGCTGCTTTTCAACTAGGTGAATACAGTCTGTCCTATTGCCTGACATTATTCCATAACAGATACAAGACTACATGACACAGGTAATTTAAAAGCCACTGTGTGTCACATACTGATGTGAAAACACATACAGCTAGATCTCATCTCCTTTGCACAATTAGATTCAAATTTGTTTGCAGTCTGTAAATGATGTTGCTTTGTAAACACTGAATAGTGTTTCAATTAGAAAGTCTTTCAATGGTAGGAAAAGATCTAGAGAGTCAGAGAGATATTCTTGTTTATAACTCCTTTTTCTCTCTGGAAGTTGTATAAAATTATGGTCCTGAATTAATATGAAAAAAAAATATTTAAATGTTCAGGTAATTTTGATATTTTTTGGCCACAGGAAAAATGAAGTTCTTGGTTTACTTTCTTCAAGCAATGTGCATAATAGTCTATGTTGCTACTTCCTCCTCATTCTCATTTTATACTCATCATCATTATTTCAGAGCTTCAAACTGTCTTCCTGTTCATATGCTTTGGTTCCTATTTCAAAGTGTTCCTGTTAAATGTTTTTGTCAAGTCCATCAATTCCAGTTAGCCAAAGGGGCTTTGTTATTGATTTCTCTAACATAGCAGCTTGCTATTCCCCTAAAATTGTGTTTCGTGCTGTACGTGTGATAAAGTTAGCCAGCACAGGTAAGGGATGCCCTTCCATATCTGGATTTTATATGCCTCTTAACAATGTTCTCTTTTCTTTTTTTTTTTTGTGTAGTGCCATGCTCACTGTTACCTTTAGGAGAGAGTTAGGACAGCACAGAAATACCATCATCTCTTCCTCTTTAATAAGGCAAGGCCCACTGAAGATAGTTTTCAACAATGGTGAAAAGAGTTTTGACCAATGTTCAAGCATGGCTTAGGTAGAAGTGGTCAAAGAGTGTCTAGCTTTAAATTAGTTACAGAGCAGTACTTGTTCACACAGCAAGACTGCCATGCAATTTGCTATAAAATGGAGATTAGCAGCTGCTGAAGCCTTAGCAGGCTGCAATTAACAGAAGACAAATATATGACTACTTTTCAGACCTTGTTTGCCTTATGTAGGTGTAAATATGTTGTGCTGCCTCAAGATAAAAACTCAGTGTAATGTCTGTAAGTAAGTGGCTTTATTTGTAATTTACATTAAGCCGCTTGTAGGTGCAAAGAGCTGTAACATGAATGTACTGGCTAAGGAAATCAGAGAAAAAGGAAAAGAATGACTGGCTGAAATGAGTACAGTAATAAGATTATTTAGATGCTCCATTTTTATGTGGGCTAACCCAGCACAGCTGGTGATCCTGTGTTATGTTTGATTGTTAGAATAACTCAACATGTTATTTTACATTTTACACAATGTAGGGTAACTGACATTGTGAAAATCAGTTTCTGTTCTTACCTAATACATGTTACATCATTTCTTGTGAAATGATTTTAATTGATTTTGTTTATGATTCATTTCAATTCTAGCTAATCCCCAATAAAAATAAATAGAGTTCAAGGGAACGGTATTGGCATTTTATAGGGGCACTAGGTAATTGATTTTGCTGTTGCAGCTGGGAAGGAGATATTATTTGGCTGAGACAAAGTAGCACAGATCTTAGATTATTAAAAGCAAAGGTGGTTTTGGTAAAAATCAAAATAGTGCTTTCAGAATCTAAATCACTCTTACTCAAGAGTTACTGTAACTCAGTGAAGAATATTTCAGCATGGGTCTACTGTCTTTAAAATTTCATCAAATGATGGCAAAATGTCGAGTATTTGTTAGACAATGGCTTATAGAATACTTAATTATGATACCTAATTTTGTCTTTTATTGCTTAATTTGGCTATTTAAGATGCTATTGCCATATACACGATCTATTAATGTGCTTCCTTTTTTGGATTATTACACTATGGGGTATTTTATTTGAATTCATCACTTGAACCATTAACATGTGTAAGTCCCCATGAAATAGGGCATAAATTAGATCATGATGTAAAATTCTCTTCCTTTGGGGCTTGCTGTTACTTAATAGTTAATATTTAATGCTTTTGTGTTGTACTTCTCGCTTAAGTCATTTCCTGTGTTACTTGTACATTTCCCTTTCTACAGGAGTACCCTTGGGGTCTTGTAATTTGCAGGCAGTGGGGACTTTCTATCAAGATTTTGACCAGTCTCTTAATTATTTACCATCAAAGATCCTCTGAAGTTTTTATTGCCCCCTCATGGGTCATTTGCTAAAAAGCAATTTGCTGTTTTGGAGATAAATTAGCCTTATTTTGGCTTGTTCTTGTACACAGCAAAAGAACTGCAAATGGGCTTTTTTTTTCCCAGGTCATCAGAGATCCTATTAAATTCTGTTGCCATCATTTTTTCACCTTCTTAAAAGATCTATTTTTTCCTTATTAATAGCAACAAACATCTTGACATTTTAATACTTCAGTTGCCTTTTTCTATAGCTTATAGGTAAAAGATGACATGAAGTATTACAGTTTTTTAGATTGTTTATTGTTTTCAGACTTATCTGTCTCTCTCTGAAAGCTAGGTCATAGCTGGACAAAACTGGCTGTTGGGCAGCACATGGCTAATGGGCTTCATGTCCTCTGCTGGTCTACTGCATGGGCCTTTCATTGTGTCACAGAGGAGAAGGGCATTTGACTAGACTAAATCCACAAATGTGGGAGGAAATCATCTGGGAAAGCTCTTGACCTATGTCATGGATCTTGTCTTAATATGTCTAGTCTAGTTGCTTGCTGAAAATAGGTGGTGAGTTGTCATCACACTTTTAGAGCTGGACATCTATGGAGCATCATTTCCCTTTCCTGTCTCCACTGAAAAATGTAGTGCAAATACTGTGAATGTGGACATATGAAAATCTTTATATGAAGGACTAAATTCAGTTGCCTTTAAGCCTCAGTAAATAATGATAAACAGATTCACAGATTCACAGATAGCATTGGGTTGGAAAAGACCCTCAAAGGTCATCTTGTCAATGAGCAGGGACACCTCCAAGTAGATGAAGTCTAATCCTGAATGTCTCTAGGAACAGGGCCTCATCATTGGGAAACCTGATCTATTTCATCATTCTCATTGTAAAAAACTTTCTCATTATGTATAATATAAATCTACCCTAGTCCAGTTTAAAACCACTGCTCCTCATCCTGTCTATGTAAGCTCTTTTAAACAGTCCTTTACTAGCCTTCCTGTAGGTCCCCTTCAGATAGTGAAATGTAGTTATAAGGTCTCCCAGATGCTCTTGCCCCTGACATGAAAAAGAAACTGTTTATTATATTTCTGGAAAATGCCAATGTTGTGGCAGGCCTAAGCAGGCGAAAATAGGCTTTTCCATGTCCTGGCTTGCCCAGGCATGTTTTTCTGCTCTCCCTCCTTCTGTTTTGGGGAGAAGCAAACACAGGAAAGAGATCAAAGAACCTGGAGCCACTGAGTCTAAGGACTCGGACCTGCCCAGAGTTGTTTGTTGTTTGCTCCTGTAGTAAACAAGGTACACACACTCAGCTTGTGTATGCCTTGTGCAAGGCCTGTGTGCTGCCCTAAAAAGGGTAAAGCAAGCCTATGGCTTCATCTAATATGGTCAGTCTTGGCTAACTGCCATTCTGATTGGCTATTCTGTGTCCAAAGGCCCATTAGTCTCGGGCTGTACTGATAAAAGGACATGAGCAGGCGACACAACGTATCACTTGTATTTGTGCTCTGCCCATGTATCCATGCTTGCCTCTTTTCTACTGCCTTATTGTATCCTGAACTGCCTGGAAGCTACCTGTGTCAAGTTTACTGGGAACAGACTCTAACTGCCTCCACGCGATTGGCCTGCACAGCCAGCGTGACATTGTGCTGAGACTGCACATGGCATTGCATCCTGCCTGCACCTGAAAGTCTCCTGCCAAGACAGGAAGTCCTGGAGATACACAGATCATCCAGAGGAGATCAGGACTAGGTCAGAGATAGTCTTCCTCCTTGCCCCAGCAGCCTGAAGCCTGGGAAGGATCAGAAGTATCAGCAGCTGACATGACAGTAATAGAATTCCCATAAAGCTTTTGGTTACTGTCTGAAGCTGTAGCCAGCCTCATGAGTTAGGAGATGATCTAGTGAGTAGATACTTAAAGCCTCTTGTAATTCACCCTTGCCTTCTGCCATTATTTACAAGGTCTTGCAATGACAGGACAAGGGCAATGAGTTTAAACTGGAAGAGGGCAGATTTAAACTGGATGTTAGGAGGAAGTTCTTTGCAGTGAGGGTGGTGGGACACTGGCACAGGTTGCCCAGGGAGGTTGTGGCTGCTCCCTCCCTGGAGGTGTTCAAGGCCATGTTGGATGAAGTCTTGAGTGACTTGCACTGGTGGGAGGTGTCCCTGCCTGTGGCAGGGGATTGGAACTAGATGATCTTTGAGACCCCTTCCAACCTTACCATTCTATGATTCTATAAGCAGAAAGGAGCTCTTTGAGTTCATCTAGTGGGCAAGTGGTGTATTGACCACAAGTGGTGTATTGATTACAGGAACCTTCTCTTCCAGTTCAATTGAGATTTGATTAATGTTATGTTATTACTAGTTAGCTCTAGATGCTATGTTATTATCTGTATAAAGTTTCCATGACCGTGCTAAGAACTGCTTATTATTAAAATTAGTGATCAGGGTGGCAACAGTTCTGAATATTGAATATTAATAAACAATATTAATCTTTGCATATACCATCTCACATTAATCAATTCCCCTCCATTACAACCGGGTGGCTGAAGACAGACGGCTGAATCTGGATGATAAGGCCAGACTTGAGAGCAAAGCAAAATTCCATTAAAAAAATTTTCCCTGCATTCACAAATAAAAAAAAAAAAAAAAAGTGTTTCCATTGGTCTCACTTCCCTTTGCAGTTCCCCAAATTAACTATTTGAACACCACCTGGAGATTTACAAAACAAGGCTAGGCTGTTCCATATTGTTGTGTTTCTCACCGTGTTTGAAATTAATATAGCATTTCATTTATGAATGAAATGGAGCTGCCAGAGAGTTTACTACTTCAGTCAGTTATTTCCAACATTCCTGTGTTTAAGTTTCACTGTTTGCAGTGTGTACAAATATGTGCTTATGCATACAAATTGACTGATTTTCTTGAATCAAGCATATTCTGTCTAATATTTTCTGTAAACTGCTTGTATGCAAGTAACTTTCTTTGTGATTCAGGATTCATTTCTTACTCTAGTTCACATACTACTTTGTAGTTTATGGAATAACTTTGACACTGCCTAAATAACAATAAAAATTATATTTATATGGGCTGCCCAGGGAGGTGGTGGAGTCGCTGTCCGTGGAGGTGTTCAAGGAAAGACTGCACGAGGCACTTAGTGCCATGGTCTAGTTGCTTGGCTAGGGCTGGGTGATAGGTTGGACTGGATGAACTTGGAGGTCTCTTCCAAGCTGGTTGATTCTATGATTCTATGATTCTATGATGGAAGGCCTTACATGTTCTCACAGACTAACCATACCTATATGAAAAGTACTTAGAGGTAACAATTCACTGCTGAAATGTAGCAGCTCTTCTCAGGTATATCAAATTCTGGTATCAAAGTATTTCTAATGTTCTTTGGATTACAGCATCCTGCACAAAATGTATGAAACTACATTATAAGAACACTAGAATTATGTTTAGTATTCTAGTCTTAACTCATTTAATGAGATTATTTAATCTTAATGGCTAAACTGTTTGAAAACCTGGCATTTTTGAAAAAACAAAAGCAAACAAACAAACCACCCCCCCCCAAAACAAAACAAAACAAAATCCCCCAATGAACAAACAAACAAAAAACCCCAAACCAACAAATAAACCCAACAAATAAACAAATCAAGCCCAACAAAACAAAAAAAAACCCCAAAAAAACCAACTAAACAAACAAAAAAAAACCACAAGAAATAAACAAAAACTAAAAAGAGGAATATGGAGTCAAATCCTACCTCGTCAGCTTTCTCTCATCCTCCAGGCAGGAAGTTCCATAGATGTTAACTGATACCAACCTCCTACCAGAAGTTAGGCTCAAATCCTGTAAGTCTGCATGTAAAGAGCAGTCTGGACAAACAGCAATTGCAATAGTATGCCTCTGAATATCATTAATTGAAAGTGTTTTGGAAGGATTTAGGTAGAAAGTACACACAATCTGCTTTCTTTGTTTCAAGAAATTTATATTATCAATATTTGTATGACAAGTGATGAAAATGCTCTCATCAACTCCTGTCCTGAAAGTTATGCAGACAGAGGAATTGCCCTGAATTAAAATTATTTGCAACGTAGATTTATACATGCAATAAAACATTTGAAAGGAAGTGTCCACATTTATCTTTGTCTCTTTAAGAATTAAGAACTATCATGACTTTCACCTTTTTAGTGCATGGTGATATACATACAAACCAGCAAAACATATCCCTGCAACTGTTCTTGTCACTCTAGATGCCCAATTTATCTTGTAATCTATTTACATAATCACCATTTTAATTCATATCCATGTCATGATTACTGTAGCTTTTCACTTAAAAAATAGGGAATTATTTTATAACACAAATAGACCTGAGGACTACATGGTTTTCAAATGAATTTGTCACCATTTTCTTTTCCTCAATGTTTTGTTCTTTTTATTCCCCACCTTGATTGAACAGATGTATGAGCTTGGATGCTGTCTCGGGATCTTTTGTTCCTTTTTATTAGCTGTACAGCCCTCATTTTGGTTGCATTGATTTCCAACCATCAAGCTGCTATTACAATGCTGTCAGTTTGGAAGACATTAACAGATGATCAGAATGTCTGGGAAAAAAAAAATGGGAGGGAAAGGCAAATATGAACAAGAAAGAGTAATGAGATGCATTAAATGCAGCTGCTATGCCCAAGCTGGAAGCTGCAGTGCTAGAGGCAGATATCTGAGGAGGTAATATAGAAGTACCTTGCAGTCTGACAGTCATATATCACAAAAAGAAATTATTGAGGAGAAAACTCTGTGTACCTCAGTCATAACATGACTATGTACATAACATGAATATGTATTTTGGACCCTAGCTGTCCTTATTCATCAAAATCATAGTGAAGGATTTATACATATAGACTGTCAATTTCAAACTGAGATTCTGAACACTGAGAGACAAAAGAAAAAGATATTTCAGATCTTCAGAGCTTAAAATTGGTCTGACCAAGTAGACAATAGGGCACTAATTGTAAGGAAAAGACATGTTTTTCCCTCAGCTGGGATTTTGAATATGTAGCAATGATGATAAGGGCGTGATTATTCCTGATGGAGATGTTGTTTAGAGGGTGTTTATAATTAGAGATTTTTCCACTGCTTTGTCCTGTTCAATTTGTTCATTTTGATGGAAGAATCAATAGTGCTAGCCAAAATAATTGGGAAAATTAGGAGCATCTAATACAACACAATATGCATGTCCTCCTTGTTATAGCTGGCATTTAAGCACAGCCTTGGCAGAATGGCAGGACATGTGCAGAGGCTGGAGACTCTGCAAACTGACAGCTGTTTAGATTTGGATCATTCTTCAGTTAAAATGCCTTTAGCAGAGCTGTGAAAACGGATGAGGAGGCAGGGGAGCTCTACAAGTGACAATGTCCCTACTAAGGCTAAGTATCTAATTGAAGGAATATATGCATAATTTATGGGAATGCCTGTTTTGCTGTTTCTTTCAAGCTGTAACTTTGGGGACTGAAGATTTCACTTAACTGGCGTCACTTGTGCAGAGGCTTTAGAAGTACACAAACTAGAGATGAAAAAAATTGCAAATGAAAACCTGAAACAATTTTTCTCTTTTTTGTGTTTTGTTTTGACAGAATGAACTTTTGCTTTACAGGAGTATGTGAAAAGGGAGAAGTATCCTTAAGAAAGGATGAAGAATTAAAATATATTTTTCTCTTTCTACTTGTTTCTCTCTGGAGATATTCAAAACCCGCCTGGACGTGTTCCGGTGTGATCTGGTACAGGTGATCCTGCTCTGGCAGGGGGGTTGGACTGGATGATCTTTCAAGGTCTCTTCCAGACCCTGACATTCTATGATTCTGTGATTATAGTTTTAGAAAATGAATAAATGTTGTGATGATACTGCAGCAGAGAGAAGTTTGTCTATGTTGGAATCCCAGACATGGGAGAGTACAAACACAAAAATACACCTAATCCATCACGCAGCACAAAACAATAAGGGGATGATCTGTGAAGATCCTGACATGTTATTCTTGTGATATAAATGAGGTTTTCTGGACCTGTATACCTCCACATCTATTAGTTGACATTGTGGCCACCGCTTTGTTCCCAGCACAACTAACAAGTGAATGACTTTTTATTTTCCAATGGCTGATGCAAAATATTGCCCTAAATACAGCTCCTACTGTGTGTCCAGAAGTATCTAGGCCTTAGTTTTTATTATGGAGCTGTATCAAAGATCAGGTAATTTACTGGTTTCGCTTTAAGAGTTGCCCTGACATTTGGTGAGAGGATAGGAGAGAGCAGGCAGGAGAGAGCAGAAATGTAAGAATTAGAGACCTATTCTTATAACTCCTGACCTGTTCTCTCAAAGAAAAAGTCAACACCAACATAATGTTTGGAATTAGATGGCACGTTTTCATGCTATATTGCACTATGAAAACTCATGACTGGAATTAATACAAAGGTCCTAGTTCAACAGTGTGTATTAAACAATGTCCTGGAAGTTGCAATCTGCACTGGGACTGGTCTAAAAAAGTCCTTAGAATAAAGACAAATGCCTGATGGATAACCTCTCTCTCAGCTATACTTCTAGTAAACAGCTGGGAATTGAATTGTGTGTGGAATCCTTCTAACATTACACATTGGCTGAATTCCATCACAGAAGTGATAACAGGTACATGACATGATCCAGCTGAGAAACAAATCTTGTAAAGGAAATACATTATAGAATAGACTGTTTGTATATTTCTAAATATATCTTGATGCAATAGAGAGCCCTTAATGCTATCTAGTTAATGGTATTATCAATTATCATTGATTTGACATTTTAATGTCAAAACTAATACTTTTATTTTTAACCTCTGTGGCCATTATTTCTATAACAGTTTAGGTGGTAGCTCCATCTACTCTCTGCTTTTCATGAAACTCAAAGTTCTCTAGTGCATAAGGAATGAATGAAGGAAAAAGTTGTCCTTGAAAGTTAAAGGAATTCTCACTTCCTCCTTGATGTGATATTAATAATCAGTTACGAATTATGATTATTAATTTCTGTATGAATATATTTTTATTATTAATATTTTTAAAATGGGAACATTCCCTGAGATTCTTTGGATTTTCAGTCAATGGGAAATAGTTGCACAAAGGATATTTATGAACACAGAATTAAACTGTTTAAACAACCAGAATTTGGAAAATAGGGACGTGAAAACAGCAAAAATTCTAACTATGCTACAGAGGCTTAGTATCAACTCTAGTCTAGCAGATGTACTCATGATACCTTGGTCCCCAAGTAAGTTTCCTGTACAAGGATGTTTCCAAAACTCACGATAATGATCCTGTGGTAAAATACAAAATATTCCAAGTAGAGGGAAGGAGAGAAGAGCTGAGTTGCTGCTGAGCCACCAGTGTAAGCTGCAAACACGTGGCTGCAATGATTCCCAGTTAATGAGCCACTAATGGGGTACTGCTTCCTGCAGAGGGTCTGTGCAGAAAGGCAGTCAATGCAGAAAGGCTGTGCAGAAAGGCAGCAGTTTCTAAATCACCCCCCATTAAATACATCATTTTGAAAATGCAGCTCACCAATAGGCACTAATACCATTGTTCTACCCAATGAATTCAAAGCTTCATGCCTTGTGTGACCACCCAGGCACGTTGAGGGGCAGCACCAGACACCTGACATGTGGTGTTAAGCTCCTAGACCTTAAGTTTGCTCAATCTACTACTACTCCTGGACCTGCAACAGAGGGAGGAGAGCAAGGGTTAAACCAGCCTGGCAGGATATATGCCCTACCAGGACACTCCTATCCATCAACACTGTTTAGTCTGGTAAATAACATGAACAAAAATCATCATGTAGATTTGTGGCAAGGCTAGCACATGTGTAAGAGTTGGGAAGGAAAATAAGTCAACTAAGATACCAGTCAGAAGATGTTTAAGCTGTAATGATAGAGAAGATGAAAGAGTCTGTTCTGATGTTAATTAATGCTAAGGGGACAGAAGGCAAAATTCACATTAGCATTCTGAATAATCTTGAACATGCATTGTTTTCTGGCAGTCTTCTTCAGCAGCCATATCGAAACAGTCAGTCTTAGAAAACAGTAATAAAATATGTTGGCTTGATGACTTTCCTAAATCTGTTTGGAATGCAGCCAACACTTTGTAAACTGCTCATGAAAAGCACCTAAAGGACTTAATGAAAAAAAAAAAAAAAAGAAAGGAAAGAGTAGATAAAATATACCAAAAATTGTATTTCTTAGTTTTTATTACTAAGAATTAGTGATGTCTAAGCGATCAAAAATGATTTTCCTTTGGCATGATTCCTAAAAAATACCATATATTCATTAACTTTTTTTTTTTTTTTTTTTAATATAGAGTGTTTTTATCATAACAATTGGGATGTACCTGGAAAGTTTGATGTTGAGATTCATCTTGAAAGCTGTTCTGGCAAATTGTGCTAAACAAAGAAATCATGCAACTGCACCTTTTTCCTTATGTAGCAGTCATCTGAGGTTAAAAATAGCAGAGGAAAACTTTGCAGATCAGGTACAAGTCACTTCACAGTTAACTTTCTTTTGCTGGTTATTTTTTTCAGTATTGATTTTTGATCTGGGCGATACATTGCAAGAGACTGGGATTTTGGCAGCTAAAAAAATTGTTCTTTTTACATCAGGAAAATCGTGGCCAGCAGGTCTAGGGAGGTTCTCCCCCTCTACTCTACCTTGTTGATACCACACCTGGAATACGGTGTCCAGTTTTGGGCTCCTCAGTTCAGGAGAGACAGGTACCTGCTGGAAGGAGTCCAGTGGACAGCCATGAGGATGACTGGGAGACTTCAGCATCTCCCCTATGAAGAGAGACTGAGAAACTTGGGGCTGATTAGTCTGGAGAGGAGAAGACTGAGAGGAGATCTCCTCAATGTCTATAAATATCTGAGGGGTGGGTGTCAAGTGGATGGGACCAATCTCTTTTCACTGGTCAGAAGCAATAAGACAAGGAGCAATGGCTAGAAATTGGAACATGGAAGGTTTCACCTCAACATGAGGAGAAACTTCTTTACAGTGAGGGTGACAGAGCACTGGAACAAGCTGCCAGAGAGGTTGTGGAGTCTCCTGCTCTGGAGACTTTCAAAATCCCCCTGGATGCAATCCTGAGTGAACTACTCTAAGTGATCCTGCCTTGGCACAGAGATTGGACTCAGTCTCTGGAGGTCCCTTCCAACCCCTAAAGTTTTGTGATTCTATGATTCTGTGATTCCATCATGGACATTGCATATCATACAATTAGAATACAGTTAGAGCAAAGAAATTACTTGCACATATCAAAGTCCCTTAAGGACTTTCCAGTATGGTATTTTCTTGCCTGTGGAGCCTGAGCTAGAAGAGTTCAGGTCTTGCCCCTCAGACACACAACGCCAGCCTGATGTGACACCAGAAATTAAAGCCATAGTAATGAAAAAATTTATAAGATAGACTAGAACTGCTCATTTCCCTGTTCTCCTCCCTTGACAGAGCAATCCACAGTGACTAAATAAGGAAGTCCTTTCCTGGCTTTCTTATGATTATGGAACATCCCAATGTCAGTTAGACAGTGTTTACCACCAGAGATTGAGAAATCTTCCTCTTGAATGTTTTTGCCATACTGCTATGGCAGCTTCATCAGAGGCGATAGAGAGGAGTTCTTGTGCTCCCAAAGGACAAGACAAAGTTTGAATCTTTCCTAATGAATAACAGACAGGAATTTATTTATTGGTTATTGTCTCATCTCACAAGAGAGGGCTGATTCAGCACTGTTCCAGAGTTGTGGTTGTGTTTATGGCTCTGTCCCAAGCCAGACTCAGATACTTGTATCCTGATGCACCTGTGAATCTTTAATATTGAGAATAAGGGCTCATTCCTCTCTCTGGAATTTCCTTCTTCTTATGTTAAAAGGTTTTGCACTCTGTCAGATGGCTTTTATAGCTCCTTATTTAGAAAATGTCTCTTGATTATGCGCATAAAAGTTCAGGGCATCAGCTTAAAAGGTAGTTTTGTTGCAGTTTGTACAGAAATTTCTGAAAGTTCTTTAGTGCTATTTAATCTAAGTAAATAATTACAATTATATTTTACTATTATATTGTGCTTGGCAGCATGAAAGTCTCTATTTCAAGAGATTAAGGCTTCCCTCTTAGCAACCAGGTTTATTGGGAGGGGAATAATAATTTAAGTTCATAAACAATTACAAAGTTTTGCAATGAAGATTATACATCAGAACAAGAATTAAATTTAAGTTAGAGATTAACAACATAATAAGCAAAACACTATTAAAACATTGAAATAATCTGTGGGAGACAAATTTAATAAGTTTGTGACTCCTGAAATCAATCTACTCAGTAGCATTCATTCTGGAATATCCCCAGCTCCTGCCCCAGTTTAATCAGGTTTAGCCAAAATATAAAACCTTCATCAGAAGAAACTATGAGATATCAACCCTAAGATATTTAACCTGCAGTCTAGCAGCTGTGATGCTTCCCTAAAGATGTGACTTTTTACTCACAATCTTTCTTTTAATAAAATGGATCAGAGAACTCAAAGTAGGTTTTCCTTGTCTACATACCCTGTATGTAGCAATGGCCATGACTGTCTGCATTTCATCCTTGTCAGTTCTGATTTCTTGATGGCTTTAGTCAGCTGCTACAGTGAAAGCCTAACAAGCAAAAGTCACAATGATTATCAATGACTATCAGTAGCAAGTGCACTGAACCAGCATAGAGCCTCTTACAGCTACAACCTTTTGAGTATGTTAAGAGTTCATTGGGAATAAATGTTGCCCATCAGTTACAATAGAGAGGGTGACACTGCAAGAGCTCATGTAGCAGGCTTGGCAAAGTGATTTCAGCATTATTTTGATTGGAGTTTTCTTTCTCAGAAGAAAATAGGAAGCCTAAAAGTTGTCTTTATTGATCCTTAGTATTAACTGTACCGATTATGATGGCAAGTAACTGTAACATACATTATTTTAGATAGGCAAACAGTATTCAGCAATGTTATCAAAAACTATGCTTAAATTTTAAAACATTAGTCAAAACATTCATCACTTGCTGATGACATCTAACATGAACTTAAGAGAAACATCATGATGAAGAAGAAATAAACAAAATTAATTTCTCCTCTCATTTAGAATTTTTGTCTTATTGCTTTGGAACATTGCTCCATACAAATGTGCTGAAAAAAACCCCAAATTACTAGAAAAAATCTCAAACCCAGAAAAGTGTGCAATTTTTGTCTTATAATGCTGAAAGTTGGGCTGATGACAATTATAAACCCAGTGGAGAAAGAAATGACATAGTATGTTGCTTTCCATCTTGAAGGCTGTCACCATAAAGAGCTGTCTGTTTCAGCCTTATCAAATGCCAGTCTTCAGGATGCCAGTAACATATCTGTCAACAGAAAATGTGCAGAAAATTATCCTGCCACTTTTTGACTGAGGCATTTCCAAACACAGGTGAGCAGGATGTTATATCTACATCTTCAGTTGTTTCTCTGCGAATCCTTGTTCAGGTGGAATTTAATACTGTTTGTGCACAGAAAACATGGAAACAGTTATGCAGAAGTGGATGAGGGTATTTCAAATCACTCCCTCTGGTTTTCTCTCACCAGGATGAAATGTATGAATGAATATTTAGCAGAAGAGGAAAGCAAAATTATAGGAACATAATTTTCTTTCATAGGTCCACAGTATTTCTCTCTATTGTAGTGCCTTTGTTCTGTGCAATGGGTTGAAACCATTCTTTCTGTGGTTACATAAGTAAAACAGTTAGGTTCAGTAAGCACTATTCTACTCTGAAAAAGACAAACTCTGTACATGAATGAGATTCCATAGTTCATTATTTTTTGTTCTATCTTCAAAAAGAACTTTCAAGTGAATGTTTAGTAAGCTTTTTGTTAGCACGAGTTGAAAGATTTTCAAATCTTTAATATTCAAAGAAACTTGTTCCTGGAAGAATAAAAAAAGGATTTCATATGATATTATGGCTATGACTGACTATAGGGTTTCTTGGTTGGAGTGAGCAGTAAGACTGTAGGAATAAAGTGCAACACATCTTATACTTTGATTTACACTGACTGGTTAGAATACTGTTATCACTCACTGGACAAATGGCCATTTAATATTACCTTTTTTTATTATTATTGTTTTTTATTTGAGAGAGAGAGAACATACCACAATACATGAACCTTTGTAGTGAACATACCACAATTCACAAACTGCTGTAGTGGATGCTCTCTACAAGGCAAAGTTAATTCCCTCATCATCTCTGTAATAGTACCAGTATAGTGTTTACATGTAACTTGATAGTCTTCTAAATGTTTGGCTAGTGGAGCTATCTGAAAGAATCTGAGTCATGCAACTCAGATAAATATTGAGAAAGAAAATTCTCTAATCAAACAGAGGCAGCAGGAGAATGAAAGAGGTACATGTGCAGCTTCACACATCTACCTTAGAAAGTCTGGCATAGGCTTTTCAGAAGTGCTCTAATCTCAGCATCACTGAATGTTAGGGGTTGGAAGGGACCTCCAGAGATCAAGTCCAGCCCCCTGCCAAAGCAGGGTCACCTAGGGCATGCCACACAGGAACACATCCAGGCAGGTCTTGAAAATTTCCTGAGAAGGAGACACCACAACCTCTCTGGGCAGCATGTTCCAGTGCTCCTTCACGCTCACCACAGTTAGGCTACTGTAATCCCATTGAACAAGACTGCCTTTCAGATGGTCTATATGGTCTTCCTCCTCATAATGAGGAAAGGTGACATTGGCTGCTCAGAAAAGTAGTCAGTACATTTGCCAAGGGGCAGTTTTGAGATAGGCTTAATGCCACCTGTCACAGATTCTACAAGACAACTCATAGTCAGTTGTTTAGAGTTAGATTTCTTAGTAAAAATAGTTCAGGGCAATTCAAATATTTTGAGAATGCTGATTTTACTTTTTATGGGTACAGTTGTGAACAACTGCAAGAAACTGGGGAAAACATATTTCTTAAATGTTTAATAGGAGCAGTTTTCTAGAAATGAGGTGAAAGTCTATCACCTTTGAAGAAAAAAAAAAGAAGAAATGGAACAAATTCTAAGATCCTAAGAGTTTTCAAATTGTGAAAGAGCAGGAAAAGACAGAGTTAGAAACTCAGACCCCACATCTGATTTTGCTGAACTTCTGAGAACAAGTATTTTCATATTATATAAGAGATTACTTTAATGGTGGTTTCAGCTGCAGCACAGCCTGCAAAATGTGACTAATTATCTCCTACAGCTCTAGGAAACTCATTTCCCATAGGAACGGTGACAATAAAACTTTGTCCTTACAGCACTTTGCATTTGTGAGTCTAGAAAAGATTTATAAAATTCACTAATTAAGCCTCACAAACCTCAAGAGAACAAGTAAAGCAATAGTTTACTAATTTTTATGGATGCTGCACACCCAAATAATCTGCCTTTCTAAAGGTCACACAAAGTCAGAGACAGAGTTAGAAAGAGATCAAAAAGGCATCCTTCTTTCCTAAAGGCCAATGGTGTAGGAGTGCCCAGCAAACAACCCGTTTTTGCTGCTGTTCAGATCACTGCATGCCTGTATCCATTAAAATGCCACTGAACAGTCTCTTGCTGTGGTTTTGGTTCTCCTTTTCTCCTCTGCTGTGTATATTAAAACAGTAACAGTAACTTTCTGTATGTTAGGAATAATAAATTAGCCTTTTGTCAGACAGTTAGAAAACATTTCAAATTCTTTAAATATTTGTTCAATATGTACTTGTAGTCTTCTGAGAGAGTGTCTAGCTTATTAATCACATGGAAGAAGATTCTGTAAAAGGGAATTTGTGAACTTAAGTCCCTCAAACTATTGTTTTTAAGTTACTGGACTGATTCTAAGATAAACCTCTATTTTGTATATATTATATATATGTAGTGTGCTGGTTTGAGGCTNATTTTATTGTTTTCTGTCCATCTTTTGCTAAAGAAGAAATGCATAACTTTTTCTGTTGTACAATGCTAAGTATACATTTTACCTGAACAAACTTAAAATTTATGTCCCCATAAATGTGGGCAGCTAGGAGGTCTCCTATCTGCAAAAGGATTAAAGGACAGATAGATAATGACTTTTCCATAATATCTAATGCTACCTGCTCACTCAAGAAAAAGCTGAGACATAATAGGCTGCAGATCCTATTCGAGAGAAGTGGACTGAAAAGCTGTGTACAAAATGTAAATAGAAGTGCATCAGTGATCAGTTTCAGACTGGGAGGACAAATGTCAACAAATGGCTGTTTGATCAAAGGGAAAAATGCTTTCCACAAACAGATTTGTTCAGGGATAGTTCAGCTGGCCATAAAAGAGATAGCTTATGAAGTTAGAAAATGTGTGCCCAGAGCACTGAAAATGTGGACACTTAAGGAGTGCATATAAAACAGAATGGTCAAATTAATAGGTGATTTTTTGTTTTTTAACTACTGATATGCCTCAATACAGCCACTCAAAAATCTTTTTCAAAGATGTGCAGCTGTCACAAGAGCTTTGAAGAAACTCGCAGCAAATAGCTGAAAATAAATAAGAAAAAAGAAAATGAAAGAGAACAGAAAGAGGAAAGGAAAAAGGACAGGGAAAACTAAGACAAGAAAAATTTAGAAAAGGAAAAGAAAAAGAAAAAAGGAAAAACAAAAAAAGAAAAAAGGAAAAAGGAAAAATAAAAATAAAAATAAAATGAAAATGAAAAGAAGAAAAAAGAAAAAGAAAAAGAAAAAGAAGAAAAAGAAAGTAAAAGGAAAAAATAAAAAGAAAAACGAAAAAGAAAATAAAAAAAGAAAAAGAAAAGAATAAGAAACTAGAGACAGAAAAAGAAACTATAGACAGAAATAGAAAGAAAAAGAAAATCTATATTGTGTATTTTTCAATAATTGCTTTTAAACATGGGCCAAATTCCTCAGCTTTTTCTCACATTAAAGAAGCAGTAAATCACAAGGCCATCTTGCCTAAAGTCAAGATCTACTCATCTCAAGGATTATAGATACAGGATCCTAAATTAGATATTGACCTTTTAGCCTGACATTGAAAAGAGAGGTTATTTAGTGATAGGAGGAAAATGAAAACAATTTCAGACTCCCCTTTTTCCCCATAATTCCCCTTTATGTGTGAATACATTCTCATACAAAGAAAGACAAACCAAAATTCTGCAAAATGGCTGCAAAGTAATTAATCTTAGAGTTAAAAAACGAAAATGTGAGATACTATGAGTAATTTACTTTGCTGTAAGTTGGTTAGACATTTCCAAATCTGAAATACTAACTTGGGGGAAAGAGAAGGCAAGTAATCAGCCACTGTTTGTTAACATCACCCCTTTTCTCATGGTCAGGAAAATTATCTTGATAATTGTTCATAAACTAGTCAGAAACAATGAATATATGAGATTTTTTTACTCTTTACACTTCCCGTGAAGAATTCTTTGTTTGTTTGTTTTTTATAGTTAATGATATATCTTTGGTAAGATATCAAAATGTAAGTGCTTAACTATTGTTCTCTATAAAAAAACTCTTGATTTCCAGAGTCAAACAGATTTTATACAATAACTTATGTACCATACTGTTCTAAGGCTGTGATTTGCCTTCTAAATCACAGGTGCACATTACCATTATCTTGTAACATCAGCTCCTTCTTTGCATGTGTTAGTGATTTGCATGTCCTCTAGATGATAGAGCAGATACACCTGCATGCTGAAGGGCTGAGTTAAATCATTAGTCAAGCCTTATGTCAGGCTACTTTGGGCCCCAATGCAGCATCTGATTGTAAACATCTTGTTCTTCAATTACTTTTGCACTTTTGTTGCCTGAATTATTCTGCCTCTTTCAGCAGAACATCTTCCCTGGAGGGAAAGTAGTCATATGCACTTTGCTAGGTCACTATCGAGTCAGACAGCATTTGTAAACACATTTAAAGAAATGAGTATTTGTTCAATAACAGAGACTGCTTCATGAAATGGATTTATTTTGGGGACTTCAGTTCACTTGCAAACTTTGGTGTTCTCTTGTATCCAGTCACAGCCAAATGTTTCATTTGTGCGGGATAATATGTAATTAATATACAGGGAGACTGGATTCTGGTAAACGCTTGTAGTTAACGCATCTACATTCCTGAAGAACAGGAAGTAGAAGTAGGATGCCAGCACAAGGTTGTCTAGAAAGGAAACCAAAGAAAATCAAAAGTAATGAGAGAAGACATGCTAAACCTAGAACTGCATCTTTGATAGTATTATGAGTGACACATGGGAACCACCCAGATCTTCAGAATTCAAGTCAAATGATGATCCATAAGATTACCCTTATTGGCTTGGACATACTAATCCAAATCTGTGTAGAAATAAAAGTGTTTATGCATAATTCTTAATTTTCTGTTAAGAAAACATCAATTCTCTAACATCAGACTTTTCAATTCTTATTTATACTGAAAATTTCTGCTTTAAAAAGCATAATTTATTATAGAACAATTTATCTTTTCAGGATTTGTTGAAAAAAAAAACCAAAGCTGGTAGAAGAATTGACAGGAAAAGGGTTAAGTCTCTTGTTTGCTTTCTGTTATATTTTGGGTTTCTTTTAAAATTATTATTATTATTAATTGATTGGCTTCATGAATTACATTTTATGGGAAGCAAAAATATTGTTTCCATTTCAGTTACAGATATCTCCTGCCTTATTCCTTTACCAGCCACAATTTTACTTTCACAGACAAGAGGTTGGCCATCACACAAAATCACACTCATCTAACTGCTCAGTGCTAGCTGAGGAATATCCAATGACATGCGAGATATGATTTTCAAACACTAATACTATTTAATAATATTGAATAGTCAGAACTCTTGCCACCCTAATCACTAATTTTGATAATAATCAGTTCTTTGCACAGTCATGGGAACTTTATACAGGTAATAACATAGGATCTAGAAATAACTAGTAATAATATAACATTAATTGAACTGGAAGAGAAGGTTCCTGTGGTTAGTGTACCCCTTGAGGTCAATACCCCGCTTGCCCACTAGATGGATTCAAGGAGCTCCTTTCTGCTTATGGCAGAAGGCAATGGTGAATTACAAAGAGGCTTTAAGTATTTACTCACAAAATTATCTCCNGTACCTTGTTTATCACAGGATGCAAATGGCCAGGGTCCTCAGATTCAGTTGCTCCAGGTTCTTTGTCCTCTTTGCCATGGTTGCTTCTCCCCAAAATAGAAGGAGGGAGAGCAGAAAAATCATGTCTGGGCAAGCCAGGACATCTATAAGCTTATTTTGGCCTGCTTAGCCTACCAAAACACCCAGCTTCTTACCTTTCTTGCTCCTTCTCTGTTATGATGTGGTGCCAGGAAGCAGAGGGTGCAATTTTGCCTTAAGACTTGGAATCTCTGTAAATGCTGAAGGTTGTTCCTATGGGTTCAGCAGTGAGTTTGCACTAGTCATGCTAGTGCTCCTTCCAGACCTAGAGTACATGTACGTTTAGATAAGGTTGCATACTAATCCACATACTAGTGCTAAAAGCAGGAAAACTGAAATAACTCTAAAGCTGGGCTGAACTTTGTAACATAAACTTAATTAGGAAGGTGTGAATTCCACACTGCTGATTTAACTCATGTAACTCTTAGGCAGATACAACTACACTTATATACACGATAAAATGACTCTATAATGCAGAACATGGAAAGGCAATAATAGAACAAGGACTCACATAATTTGAAGAATTCCTTTAAAAAAAACAAAATGGTTTACAACATGTTTAAGGAGAGAAATTATTTGCAGAAGAAGACATATTCAAAACCGAAAAATCTTCATTCACTCAAAACATTACTTTTAAGGTGTAAGCAAAAATGATTTGATGTAATACATAAAATGTATTAAACTAAATGGGCAAATTGTCCCATTATGTTTTCAAATCCAGTGGAATTAAGTAAATAAACAGAATTAAAGATTTATCTCATCTTTCCTTGGCTGCCAGAAAGAGATTGATTGTATAGTGTAATTACTGAGGTTCCACACATTCCATGCAATGTCCAGAGGAACATAAGAGTATACTTACACATAAACATAAATTAAATCCAGGGAAAATTCTTGGCCAACAAATTACAAAAGATTATAAATGTTGCATTGCTTAGCTTTACCTTCTTTAGAAAGTAGAATACAGTTTAATTTGTTTGGCATGTTTGGAAGCTGCTGTTCCCTTGAGAAAATGTTATTTAAAAATAACACTTCAAGATGCCTTCCCCCTTATTTGCATATCTGTGATGATGCTGTTACCAAAGAAGAGACAATGACATGCAGTGCAAAGCTATTTGCCCTGAAAGATTGTTCTTGGAAATTTACTCCATGCAGCTTAGCATACCACATTAAAAGTAATAAGGAATCTATATGTCTTATTTATAGGAGCCACATGCACATTTTCCAGCTGCTAGCATGCAGTGCTCAATGAGAAATATGAGCCAAAGATAATTAAAATAACTGTGAGCAGATATTTTAATTTTCTTTGAAGGGAAGGGATGCTATCCAGAGGGTCCTGAACAGGCTGGAGAAGTGGGCCCAGGCCAAATTCAACAAGGCCAAATGTAAGATGCTGCACTTGGGTGGGTGCAATCCCAAGCACAAATCCAGGCTGGGTAGCGAATGGCTGAGAGCAGCCCTGAGGAAAAGGACCTGGGACTCCGGGGTGATGAAAAGCTCAACATGAGACTGCAGTGTGAGTGCAGCCCAGACAGCAACTGAGTCCTGGGCTGCATCAAGAGCAGCATGGCCAGCAGGGCAAGGGAGGTGATTCTGCCCCTTTACTCTGCTCTCGTTAGATGCCATCTGGAGTACTGTGTACAGTTCTGGAGCCCCCAACACAGGAAGGACATGGAAGTGTTGGAGCCAGTCCAGAGGAGGCCACCAAGATGATCAGAGGGCTGCGGCAGCTCTGCTGTAAGGACAGGCTGAGAGATTTGGGGCTTTTCAACCTGGAGAAGAGAAGGCTTCCAGGAGACCTTGTAGTGGCCTTCCAGTATCTGAAGGAGGCCTACAGGAAGGCTGGGGAGGGACTATTTACAAGGTCTTATAATGACAGGACGAGGGTCAATGGGTTTAAACTGGCAGAGGGGAGATTTAAACTGGATGTTAGGAAGAAGCTCTTTCCAGTGAGGGTGGTGAGACACTGGCACAGGTTGCCCAGGGAGGTTGTGGCTGCTCCCTCCCTGGAGTTGTTCAGGCCTAAGTTGGATGAGGCCTTGAGCAACCTGTACTAGTAGGAGGTGTCCCTGCCTATGGCGAAGGGTTGGAACTGGATGGTCTTTGAGGTCCCTTCCAACCTAAACCATTCTATGATTCTACATGTGAGCATTTAGTCAGACCTGAATTTAATGATTTCCATAGGATTTCTGATTTCTGTCTGAGAATAGGAGGTATGATATGTCCTTGTGTCTCTCCCTGTGATTTCTAGAAAAATACATGTGGCATTGAACTGTTCATAGTCCCATTACCTGTTCATTGGTGGGCAAGCTCTCTACCCTCACCTGTAGCACACTGAGATGACATCTCCTGGGATTTTCAGAGGAGTTTGCATATTTCAGTCCTAGGCCAAAAGTTTTGGAGGGTTTTTGTTTTGTTTTTCTAAAATAATTTTTCTAATATAGTGACAAAAAATCTTCAAATAATTGACTTTATTTCAGGTGTCACAAGAATTTATATTTGTACTTTAAAATACAGAACAGGTTGTTAAACTGTAAATAGTCACTCAATGTTCACAACATATTTCACACTAAGAAGGTCTTTCTTGGATATCTTTTTTTCTTTTAACTTGTCTTGATGTCTGTAGGGTTTCCAATCTGGATCTTGCAGTTGGGTTAGTATTTTTAGTAGTCTAAAATTAGATCAAAGCAAACTCATTTGCTTGTCATTCTAACTCTTGTATGCAGGATTTCCATGAATTACCTAAGTGCATATTAGAGCTACTTAAACTGCTCTCCAGGGGTTCAAGTATTGCTTCAAGCATGGGAGGGATTCAAGAAACTTTTCGTACATCATACTTTCTCTGAAATCCACTTAGACATCTTGTTTCCTTGCTTTATCTTTAGAGATATGAAATGAATGATACAAATATCATTTGATTGCTTCATAGAGGCCTTCCACAAGCCCTCAAAGATGTAGCTCATTTTTATGTAGTATTGTTCCAATTTATAGAGAAGGGAAAGAACAGTTATGAATAGATTGTAAATTAATAATTCCAACTGTTAAGCATGAGCAGCTCTCTGGTATTTGATAGCATGTGCTCTGCTTTCTTGTCTTTATGCCTTACCTCAGAGAATGCTATGGGCATTGTTTTTCATATCCTCATTTCTGCTTAAAATCTGGTTCTTGCAGAACATATGCTGATTATACCAGACAGACATGATGCTTTTGCTAAACCTGTAGCCTTTCTGAATGCCAAGTCTGTAGGAGAATTAAAAAAAAAAAAAAAAGAGTTTTATAATAAATTTTTCTCAAGATCATCATAAAAAAACATGTAGCTGTGTAGTAATTTATGATAGTACATCTGCTGAGTTACAGGAGCTTGGAAAATCTATTCTGCTAATGGTATCCTAAACTAAAATTATAATGCATTCATTAAGTTGCAATAAATAGAAGAAGAGCTAATGCATTAAAGTTAATAGGGCTGCTGGAGATATTTACAGTGGCTAACAGTATGAATAGCACTCAGCTATGTATGAATCTCACTGGGAAATCTATTTCAGTATAAAGCTTGTAAAAAGTGGAGACTCAAAGCAATGGATTGGTGCTCATGGAAGGCTAAGGAAAAATGCATCATTTCTGAGTACATCTATTACTTAAAACTATTTCTAGATATATAATTACAGTATATAATTATACTATATATATTTCTCTTCTTAAAGTGATGCTATTTCTATCACTTGATATCATAGAATCATAGAATCTAATATAATGAAAAAAAGAATATTTACATGATATGAAAAAGGTAAGACTTGAAATGAAAGTGGTTAAGGATGTCCATATTTTTGTAACAATGCTGTAAACTTCAATTCCTGTAATTTACTGAAATCATTAATAAAACCCCCTCCCAAATTATGTATCATTAGGCCTATTAAATACTTTTTAGAGTCTTTTTTCATATGTAGTACTGAATGAGAATTTAACACTTAGCTTTCTCATTAATCTAAGCTAGGGTTAATTGACAGCAGTATGTTTTCAGCTGTTTTGCAGAAAAGGTTCACTAAGGACACTGTTTGCACATTTGTAATTTGCCTAGCCAGCCCTCTGCAGTAGGAAATCTCTGCTTCCATATATCTTAAATTTGATTCTGTGGACTTGTCTCTCTCTTTTTCTAAGTATTATTAACATAAATATATTTTCAGTACAAAACAATGATAAATGAAAGATGCATTTTTCCCTCATCTTTTCCACTCTGAAGCTTGATGTCCCTATGATTTATGGTAAAACATGCTTTCCTAAACTTTGTCTGAAATAACTCAGAATTTGATATTTAAGACAAGACTTCTCTTCTGAATTACAAGGATGAACTAGGTCAGCTGATATATGTAACAGCTAATGCAATGTTTCAATATATGGATATAACAGACAAGAATACTGTCTGCAGGGAGAAAGTCAGTATGCAAGGAAAATAAATTTGAAAGTAACAGTAAGATAAAAAGCTTGAAGACACTAGACAAAATGAGCTACTAGATAAAATAGGTGAATTAGTAGATATACAGAAAGCATATAGTGTGGATGTATTTACATTCTTCAGCTATATTCAGACTCTAGAATTTGCCTAAGAAAAGTCACCGTGACATATCTTCTTTCTGACTTTCCACACTCAGCATACCTGTGATGTACATTAGGACAGCCTCTATAAAATGATGGAGAGTGGTACAGTAGCAACATCTGCCAGCTCGCTCAGCATTCATGAATGCACCACATCAGAGCCTGTGGATTTGTGTGGTTTTATTCCATCCAAGCAATCTCTAAACCAATCCACTGTTACGAATGATGCAAAATTAATAATTTATATTAATTTTTATATCTAGGCGGTGATGGTTAATATCTATGAAAATTGTTTAGTAACATTAAATCTCACCAGAAAACTTATTTACAAGGTTTGAAACTCACTGTTTGGAAATTTATACCCACAGAGAACAGGCAAAACTGGAACACTGTAAGAGGCGACCAGCAAATGCAAACATTATACTGGAAGAGAAGGNGTGTTTATCACAGGATGCAAAAGAAGTCTGGGCAAGCCACAGTCCTCAGACTCGGTGGCTCCATGTTCTTTGTCCTCTTTCCTGCAGTTGCTTCACCCATAGCAGAAGGAGGGGAGCGCAGAAAAACATGTCTGGCCAAGTCAGAACATCTATAAGCCTATTTCAGCCTGCTTAGGCCTACCATGACATCCACAGTGACCAGTGAAGAGTTTTCGTCCAGTTTTGCTGTTTTACCTCTTACCTCCGATGTCTGAGATTCCTGAGAGCTTTTAACTGTGCTTTAGTCTTCCTTTAAATGAAGTTCCTGTAGCATATTTTAAAATCATATAAAGTGGACAATATATAATATGGATCAATCCCTTTAGCACTAGTTCTGTGTGCCTCTACTCTCTTTTAGGATGCAGAAACATACCCATTGAAGTCTCCAAATCTATTCCCTGGTTAGAGGATTGCAGATTTCCTCTCTGGTATCTCTTCTGTGGCACCTCAAAGTTCATCACACCCACTTGCTTTTTTTTTCTCTGTGTTCTGTTACTAATAATGAATATATGCATTTTAATTAAAAAAATGTGATGGTTCTGACAGAGCACAACAACAGGTGCTTTGATTACTGAAATTATATAACCTATATCAGTAAGCGGCAGGAAATCAAACTCTAGTGAAGTGACTTGTATGTTTTTCTTTATTAAAGTTAATTTAGCTTCCTTATTAAAGTTGCATTAGCCAGAGACCAAGTACTGTATGTAACTTTGACTTTTGCTTTTTGTAGATTTGTTTCACAGATTTGACATAGGCCTGAGTTAAATCTATTTCATGTTTAATTCTTGCCTGTTCCACTTATGTGCTGAACACCCTTATTAATCTGTTACTCTTTCTGTTTTTCATCTAAACCTGCATTGAATCCATGTAGACATTTTTTATTAATCTTTACATTTTCTCTAGTATGTAAGACCACACTTCCTTTCCTCTCTCTTATTATTTTGTTCTGTAAGAAACACCTGAAGCAAGTATTATAAATTCATTGAATACTCAGGAGCCATGCATATTTCGAATGAAATACCTGCTGTGTCATAATTTTCTATAGCTTGTTACTTTTAATTCAAATTCTTTCCCCTATTTTGGCTGGGTCCAGAAAGTTCCAAAATCCCCAGCATTTCAGAGGTTTCACCCCGTGGACACACACTCATGGCAAAGCAGCAAATGTTTTGGAAGGAGCTCTTTGTGTGTGTATGTGTGTGAGTCTTCTGTTAAGTATGCAGAAACTGAGAGTCTTAATGGCTCCACTTTAAATTGAGGTTTGATTGCCATTACACAGACTTGTGATAATTCTCAAGTCAGTAATAGTGACACAATGTCTTTGTTTTTGCTGGAGACACAGATGGAAAAAAAAAAGAAATGTTGCCCTACATGTGAAAGACACATGTTGATGTTCTGAGATTTATAAAGAGCCTACTAAAATACAGCTCTTGAAAGAATCTGTCAACAATAAAACAGATTTAAGCAAACATTTAGTTATGGTGGACTTTTATTAGAGATACCTACCTGGAAACTCGGCAAGGGGATTTTGTGACTAGTTAGTATAGCTATTAGAAGAAAGAGACTTAGTGTCAGTGAGGGACATCATCTGTGATATAGAAATTAAATTATTTTAGACCTTTGGTTGGTTCCTGAATTTTGTTTTGAAGAAAGCAGTCAAAAGGAAAGTGCTTCTAGATTTCATAATCACAGGGAGGAATTTGTGGAGAGTGCCAAGTTAGTGGGCAGCTTGGGCAAGATGATGAAGGACTGGGTAAATTTACAATTATGAAAAAATAAAGAACAAAAAAGAAATAAGAAGAGTAATGAAGTAATGAGTAACACAGTAATGGCAGTGAACTTCACTATGGCACCCTTCAATAAATCCAAAGTGAAGGTCTTGTCAGAAGAAAATCTGAAAGAATGAAGCAGAGAAGCAAATCCACAAAACCAAAATCATTCTTTTGCAGAGAAATAATAGGATGTGCAGTAAAAAAGAACTTACACGGCTATGCGCTTCTCTTTATTGATCTCAAACATACAAAAAAAGTGTGCTGAATATGGAAACAGGCTAAGTACATTAGAAGAAGTATAAAAATATTTATGTGAGCAGAATCAGTAAGAATGCGGCATAAAATGAAAAACAACTAGCAAGGAGCAGCAAGGATAACAAGGATTAATTCCGTATGTGTATAAGCATTAAGAGGAGGAACAATTCCTATCTACGATTCATCAGACAGGAACAGAAACAACAAAGTTCTCTGTAAAGTCTTAAATATTTAATAGCCTTTTCACTCAAACGAAAAAGATATTTCAGGAGACAGCAAGCAACTAACACTAGTGAGAAGAAGGTAAGAAAAACAGGGGGAAAGGAAAAGAAATAACAATAATAATAATAATAATAAAACTAAAGCAAACAAAAAAAAAAACCAGATTAGAATCTGGAAGGCCATCAGGAGTATGTCAAGAAAAACATGATAAAAACAACTAATGAAGGTGCTCAGTCTGAGGATGAGAGTAAGAATAACCAGGATGGGAACCAGCATATAGACTTGTCTCAATTTTACTCATCCCTAGGCATCCATTTATGGCCACCGTTGGAATTACTGGGTTAAAGGACCTTTGCCCTTTCCCAATGTGGCCGTTCCATTAGTAAAGTACTTGTAGTGCAATGGTCCCACAAAAAGAACTGGAAAGGTCAAAAGTCCAACAGAGGTAACTGCTGTCCTACCTGCAGAAGCAAACACCAAACCGTTCACAGGGAGGGAACCAAACCTTTGTATCCAACTTAAGGGCTCAGCCTGAAGTATTGTGATGTGCTCAGCTGAAAAGTAGTTAGTAAACCACAACAGAAAAAACAAAGAAACAAGTAAGCATATAGAGAATTGTAGAAAGATTGCTTGTTTGCATTGCTTATCTGGGTTGCTTATTCCAAAGCAGAGAAAACTTTAAGAGGGAAGGACAGAATGGTTGGGTTTGGCTGAGAACAAAATAAGGAATAGGAGGAATAAATTCCAACAGAAGAAATTTACGACTGACATTAAGGAAATGTTAAAAAAAAAAAATATGGATACTTAAACACTGGAAAAATTACTGTGGGACACTGAGGAATATATACACACATCATTAGGAATTGTTAGAAGTAGCTGAACTTCATTCAGACCTAGGAGGTTAGCCTGGATGGATTATAGAGGCCCCTTCTAGCATTTGTTTTTTTTCTGATTTTTCTAACTATCCTCTTTCTTTGATGTAACTCTAAAAAACCTCAAAACGAAACAAAAAACAAAACAAAAAAATAAGTTATATAGCCTAAAGAAGATGCGAATATGCATGCTGACAAGACCTTACTACAGAAATTATGTACACAGAGTATCAGTGCTTTTTATGCAATTCTGATAGGAAAAATATCAAGCACCGTAGTGCTTACATCAAATGAAATTATAATGAAGTCTATTACTTGTTTTATACATGCTATCACACACAGGAATCTATCTCTAGTTGTGCATTAATTCCTTACAAACCTGTCTAAATAATATCTGAAGAGTTGTAACTATTTTACAGTTTCAGTGTACCTGTTTCTAATAAAGGCTGCAAGTCACAAGGCTGTTTTGGAAACTCTTTAAGTGATTCCACTCCCCATGTGGTGAATGTTAATGTTATTTGATATAGATTTATTGCTTTGCTATAATATGTCCATGGACAAAAAAAAAAGTACATTAAAAAGTGCTTAGTAGAAACATTATTCTTCTGTTATTAACAATGCAGTTAGGATTCTAACTTTTGTATCTTCTGAGGGGAAAACACTACCCTTTAATGAACTGCTACAGAAAACAGTATTCTGTGATTTCTCAAACGCTGAATGTAGTTAATTCTCAAGTCCAAAATTCAATCAAACCAAAGGAAGGTGTCGAGTAGATGTGATTTTTATCCTTTGTTAAATGAAAGATAAACTAATTATATTTTCTTTGAGTAGTATTCTTAAGCATAATGTAAAAATCAAATGGTCAGGCAGAAAGAAAAATTTTCTCTGTATAAGATGAATCATAGAATCATAGAATCAACTAGGTTAGAAGAGACCTCCAAGATCATCCAGTCCAACCTATCACCCAAGCCCTAGCCAATCAACTAGACCATGGCACCAAGTGCCCCATCCAGGCTTTTCTTCAACACCTCCAGGGACAGCGACTCCACCACCTCCCTGGGCAGCCCATTCCAATGCCAATCACTCTCTCTGTCAAGAACTTCCTCCTAATATCCAGCCTAGACCTCTCCCGGCACAACTTATGACTGTGTCCCCTTGTTCTGTTGCTGATTGCCTGGGAGAAGAGACCAACCCCACCTGACCACAGCCTCCTTTCAGGTAGTTGTAGACAGTAATGAGGTCTGCCCTAAGCCTCCTCTTCTCCAGGTTGCACACCTCCAGCTCCCTCAGCCTCTTCTCACAGCACTGTGCTCCAGGCCTCTCACCAGCCTTGGTGCCCTTCTCTGGGCACATTCCAGTACCTCAACATCTGTCTTGAATTGAGGGGCCCAGAACTGGACATACTACTCAAGGCGTGGCCTCACCTCATTCCAGCAAGAAAACATAGCAAAGCTAATAACAGGCAAATCTTATTTATGCTTCCCCTTTTATTATTTGATAGAATAAATAACTGCTTTCTTTTCCAATTTTGTAGGGTTTTGCTCAAAACTCATATCTATATAATACATGTTTTTATTCATCTTTGTCATGTAATTAACCATTTAGCTTTCACTTAGATGTACTTGTATTATGAACTCCGTGTACCTTGTTCATTGTTACTGTCAATATACTATAAAGAATGCTTAGGATATTGAAAGAAAAAAATGTCTTGAAGTGTTTAGTAATACCTGGATAAATATTAATGAGCAAAATACTCATGGAAAAATCTATCATGCTTCAGAATATTTATGAATTTTCATTTGAAAATATTTTGGAATTCAGTTGCATCAAACCCCAAGTAAAATATCAATTTCTAATAGTCTGTCGGGCTTCCTTTTGTCTGAGCAATGCAACTTCTTGTACATCACATAAAGAATAAAAGATTTTGCTGGAAAATATAGAGTGGTAACAGAATCCGTGACTGACTCAGAGTTGGACTTATGGATCCCTTCCAACTTGACATGATTTTTTGAAAACATGTTGTGAATATAAAACCTTAAGAAAACTGAAATACTGCTGTTTGACTGGGATGCCCTTCTGCACTATGTGTTGGCCTAAATTTGTCTCTTGGTCTTTCAGTGGTTTGGTTTTTACTCCTGGTGAATGATCATCAGTTGGAAATCAAATTACAAGGTCTGAAATTTGATCATTCTACTTCATCCTTTCCCCAGCACTATTTGTGGACATCACTTCTCCTGTTTTTCTTGTATTAGCTTACCTTGCGTCCAAGTAATTTAAGTGACGAGAAAGTATCCTTCAGGGGACATAGATTGAAGAGTGCAAAAACAATAAAGAAGCACTGGAACCTATGCTGTAGCACTGAATATCAAACTGTCATGCCATAAAGGGCTGCTAAATTCAACATTAGCATGATATGGTTGGTGAAGTGGAGTAAAAGTGACCACTCAGCAACTGTTGACCCTGCATGTTACTGCTCTAGTGTTTCCTTGGGATGTGTACATACATACATGCAAGTATTTTCTTATTCAGAAAAACCTTAGAAGCAAAGTTATTGACTGATGTTCCAATTTGATAAAAGCTGAGTATATTTATGTATAAGCTACAAAGTATTTCCTTAAATAATTTAAGCTAAACCATACTCGTCACAGCACACAAATGAAGTACAATTTACAATGCCATATCCTGTTGTTTCTGATTGTGGTTTTTTTACTTCATCTCTAATTCAGATGTGTTTTCAGAAAATGAGCAAAATTGTCTGACTACTTACTAGTTTTGCAGCTAGCAGCCCATGTAAAAAAATAGAAAAAATAACAGCATGTAAGGAAAATCTACACTTTTATATGAATGATTGATTGTGTTTTGTTCATGATTTCTCTGACGTTATAGCAGGTGTGACACTGAATTTTGCCTGAAAACACTCTCCACATTTGGTATTCATATGGCTTTAAATCAACAGTATCTGAATATCTGGGAGGTGGGACGTGAGTGGGAGGTGTCCCTGCCTATGGCAGGGGGTTGGAACTAGATGATCTCTGAGGTCCCTTCCAACCTTACCATTCTATGATTCTATGATCTTTCAGTATCTCTGTCAGCTGCTAATGAGTTTACAGATAGGAAAACTGAGGCAGGGCGAGAGCAGCTCAAGTATCCAAATTACTCACAACCTGCACAGAAAGTCATTGAATCTAGGCAGCATCAGTTTCTGTAAGTGCCACACTACTTTTGGCTCGTGTATTACAAATTGATTTGTTCAGCATTGTGATGGATTGGAAGATACACTCATTATGGGGAAATAACAGTACTGGATTAAAACTACTTAGTTTTCCTCTTGCTGCCATTCTGAAGTAATCTCATCCTTCAACCTGGTATCGTATGTGGTTCTGATCTTCATGCAATTTCAGACTCTGCCATAAACTAAAACAAAATTTCCATTTCAGAAATGCTACTCTCCCGAATGAGTACTGCCGTGTTAAAACAAAGAAGTAAATTTAATACCATTCCTCAGTTTGAAATAATGATGATGGTAGATATTTTAAATCTCATTGCATGTTTATTTCCTCTGCTTGAACTATATGGATTTTCTCTCTCTTGGTTTGCTGGGGTTGTTTTGGTTGGTTGGTTGGTTGTTGTTGGTATTAGTGGTTTATTTTCCCTGATTTCAAAATATCCAAGTATTTCAGTTTGATGATCTGTTCACTGGACTCACTGACTTAAATAGTCTTCAGTCTGATTCTTCTGTCATTTTACACTTTATGATTTATCTGTTTTCATATCCATAAAGATACAGCCTTAACTAAGTGATCTCTTGCATAATCAGACTGACTTGGAGTTCACTGAATGTAATCTTGCACTGTGTATCTCAATTAATCTTGCAGACTGTGGCTAATCACATCCCCACCAGGCAGGCTCACATATCTCACCAAGCTGGATTATTAAAATCCATATTTCACGTTAACAGCCATGTGTGTGAGATTAGTTTCTAAGTAGTAATGCACCTGCCATAAATATCTCATATCTGTTATCTTCTGAAATACTGCTGCTGTCAAAAATGAAAAAGCATGATGTGCATTCAAAACCAGTTTACATTTCTTTTTTATGGGAAGTGATTTTTTCTTGGATCCTTTTCTTTGTTCTGATATACCTGCAAATCTATAGGTCACAGAATGTAATAAAAATAGAACTCAGTAAATGATATATTCTGGAAGGATTGATAGAAGAATATGATTATAATAACTTTATTCATTTTTTATCATTTCAAGTAAAAAGCCTAAGTGAGAAAACCTGCATTAATTTAGGTTCATACCATTAGTCATACATTAAGGGCTAAATTCCATTTTACACTGAAACTTTTTAAATCTAGAGTACTTCCATAAGCTCAGTTGGCCTAGAAATTGCTTTAGCATTGTCATTTTACTAATTACATTCCAAGATAAGATGCTTTCCATCTGATCAGTAGACTATTAGCAAAAGATCCAGACACTGAATCTTCAAGTTTGAAGTCTCTGGAGTCTGTAAAAGCAACTGATCCTACACTTCACACCCCATACTTTTAAAAGGCAGAACTTCTGTTTAGCTTGCTGTAGTCCTCTATGCAATTGCTGCACTCATGCCTGGGATTTGCAGTAAAGACAAAGCAGACCTGACTTCTCCTCAGAACCTCAGCTACAAGATGTTTTTGGTTTAACAGGTCATCACAAGAGTTGAAAGTGGACAGCAGCAAGCAAATAGGCTTTGAACAGAACTGCAGAGTGTGATGTTGCTTTACTTAAAGGAAGTACAAGAGATTAGCATGTTTATTATTTCCCTAATGCACCATTCCTTGATCTAACTCCTCATTCCCACAGGAGCGTGTCAAGGTCTATCTCCATTCAGGCAAGCAACCTTTGTGTCATAGCTGTCTGGCAGAAGAGCTCTAACTGACTGGTGAGATTGATGGGTACGGTCCCTGACCTTTCACAACTTTCCAGGCTTTCTGTTGGGTGAATGTCTGAAAAGCCTTTGCTCAGTGCTCCCAGATTCTTGACAGATGAAACTGTCATCCTGATGATTTACAGCCTGATTACTCAATCCTTCTAATGAGCAAAAACTTTGTTTTAAAGCAGCTACATTTCAGTGGCGTCTTCACTGACCTTTCAGTGTTGCTGTGTGCTTCATGGAATTTCAGTACTTGAAGGAGGGAGCAAGGCAGTGAAGGAGAGGGGCTAGATGCTCCACGTGCAATCTGGAGTTTGGTTAAGGACCATATGGTCGTATTTTTACATTAAAAATGTAGGCTGTATAAGTAGACTCTTCAAAATATCGTATTTATACACTGTCCTTTAAAAATCTTTCTCTCATTTGAATGTATATATAGACTGACAGACAATGTAGTCAGAATGCTTCTGCTTTCAGAGCTTCCTATTGTCCTTGAGTCTATCAGCTACTCGATTATGTTAAGATAAATTTGGGTTTAGAGTTTAAAATTATAGGGATAAGAATGAGACTATTGCAAGAGTGTGGAGAAATGCATATTTAAAAATTTAGTGCCAGTTAATGATCATGTATATATTAAACAATGTAATGTAAAGAGTACAGTTTAAATAGACAGAAATAATGGACTTTGTGCTGGTTTGAGGCTAATTGGGATATTTTAATGAAAAAAAAATAGATTATAGGCTGTGAAAAGCAAACAATGGTGATGTCCACTTCACTCATAGGCTTGCTGAGATGTATAAAAACAAGGACACAAACTTAGATAGCTCATAGAGTCTCTTTCTCTCTGGGAGAAAGAAGTCTTCTGGACTTCTGCTGTGTAACCTAACTAATCATTCTGCCTCTAACCCCCTCTTACCAATCATCCAAACTCACCTTGCACATAAGGCAGACCCTGGGATAAAGTAGAGGGGTTGAAAGAAGGTGGAAGGGTGGTTGGGAGCCCCTCCTGGGGACTCTGATTTCTGGGAGGGGGATTGTGTTTCTGTGTTACCTTTAACTTGTATATTTCTGTAAATATTCCTGTCTATTGTGTATATATCTGCTTCTCTATTGTGCTAAGCTGTAAATAGAGCTTCAGTCCTTAACTTCCAGCTGGCTGAGTCTAGTCTGGATGATTTTCATAGTGTGGGGGGGCTGGTAACTCCCAAACCATCACAGATAAAGAAAAATCGACTAGAAAATGACACTTGTTTACACATTCCATAAACCCTAGTAAAAAAACAGGGGAAAAAAAAGAATAAAAAATAGCCGTATCTACAGGTAGAGTGAAGTCACATCCAAAGATTTGCGTGTAACCAAACAGCCACAAGACATCTGGCAACCTCCCTGGACAACCTGTGCCAGTGTCTCACCACCCTCAGTGGAAGGAACCCTTCCTTTACATCTAGTTTCAATCTCCCCTCTTCCAGTTTAAACCCATTGCCCCTTGTCCTGTCATTGCAAGACCTTGTCAATAGTCCCTCTCTAGCCCTCCACCAAAAGTGTCATTGGATGTTGGAACAGGCTTCTCAGGGAAGCGGTGGAGTCACCATCCCTGGAGGTGTTTCGAACACGTTTGGATGAGGAGCTCAGAGACATGGTGTAACAGCTGTGTACAGAGAGATGTTGGGATATGATTGGACTCAATGATCTTAACGTCTTCCCCAACCAGGCAATTCAGTGATTCTGTGATATATTACAAATGTGACTGATCAAAAATCATAATGTCTGCTCCTTAATCGATGGAATTCTGTATCATTGTAGTAGTCCATCTTTAGATTTTCCTAAACACTCTTGTTTTTATATTATGAATTCATCACAGTCCAAGGGAGTTGTTTGGATTTATTGTTGCTTATCTTTTGCACTCTTTCATATGAAATACATCACATTATCAATGACAAGTTGCTGCTAATGTTTCAAAGTATATCCCTGGAAGGGGCAAAATCCATCAAGACAAAATAGATGCCATATAACTGTGTAACTGCTGAACACTCTCTAGAGACACACAAATGAGAATAAAAAATATGCTGTAAGTCTTCAGGTCAAAAGCTTTACCTAAGAAATACATTAATCCCCTAGAGAAGTGATGCTTTGAGAGTTTAATTTCTCTCAGGCAAAACAAATAAGGGAAGTGAAACACAGCAAAAGCCATCCAATCCTATGCATTCACGAATATGAAATACCAAGGAGGGTATAATATTGTATTTGTTTGTCAATAATGTAGCAGTGCCTAGGAGACCATTGTGCTGGGAATTTCACAAATTCAGAACAAATAACTTCTACAAAGAATTGTCCAAATAAACATAATCAGCAGAAGAGCAGACCAACTTCCTAATGAAATAGAGAATAGTTAACTATACGGGCTCTTCAGATTTGGTCATAGGTAAGTGAAACCACAACTTTGTAACTTTTATATATTAATATGAAATAGAGACTATGCCTCTCCCAGCCAGCTGGCTAGCTCTCCCCATTTATCCTTACTATATTAATCAAATTAATATTTTATTACATTTGGGAATTTAAAAAGTGAAATAATCTATGGTGATGCCAACCATAGCCTGGGCTGCATCAGGAGAAGTGTGGCCAGCAGGTCAAGGGAGGTGATTCTCCCCCTCAGTTCCGCTCTGCTGAGACCCCACTTGGAGTACTGCATTCAGTTCTGGAGCCCCTATTACAAGAGGGATGTGGACATGATGGAGTGTGTCCTGAGAAGGGCCACGAGGATGCTCAGAGGGCTGGAGCAGCTCTCCTGTGAGGAGAGACTGAAAGAATTGGGACTGTTCAGTCTGGAGAAGAGGAGGCTCCATGATGACCTTCCAGGGGGCCTACAAAAAAAGCTGGGGAGGGACTTTTTAGGCTCTCAGGTAGTGACAGGAATAGGGGGAATGGAGCAAAGCTGGAGGTGGGGAGATTCAAACTGGATGTGAGGAGGAAGTTCTTCAGCATGAGAGTGGTGAGAGCCTGGAATGGGTTGCCCAGGGAGGTGACTGAGGCCCCATCTCTGGAGGTGTTTGAGGCCAGGGTGGATGAGGCTCTGGCCAGGCTGATCTAAGGTAGGGTGTCCCTGCCCATGGCAGGGGGGTTGGAACTAGATGATCCTTGTGGTTCCTTCCAACCCTGACTGATTCTATTCTATGATTCTATGATTCTGTGATTCTATGATTCTATGTTAGGAGTTGTTTGGTCTCTGATCACTCATGGACTTCAGACTGAATAGATCTCAGCAAAGTAACTGACCACTAGCAACTAGTTAGGTACATGCAGTGAGATTTGCATAGAGCTACACTGACACTGTGATTAAACACATTCTTAATATTAACTGTAGTGACAGTGTTGAATTGCACATAAAGGTAAGTTTGTTGTCTGCTCAAAAGTTTGTTGCCTGCTTCTTGCTGTTTTGTTGCTTAGAGATGATCATGGAAAGCTTCTGATTTGGCATCACTCTATGTGCAGAGCATGATAAATTATGTTATTAGTATCAATTCAATGTTAAGCACTGTTGGAAGCAGGGAAACAAAGTATTTTAAAGTTTTAAATTTTAAGAGTTTTAATTATTAAAGGTCTTTTCATGCACTGACTGCCTTAATTTGCATGAAAAATGTGAAGACTGCTAGCACTTGCTTCAATTTATTGCATTCATTTGCTTCGAATTACATATAAGGCATCTTAACCAAAGTAAGCAATCTGCAGAATAATTGTAATTCTAAATATGTGCTATTTACTTGTCAAGCAAGCAGTCATACATAAGTGGGGATACTATTGCTTGTTGAAAATTTTTGGAATGAAAGGGATCAATTCAAAGACTCTTCATCAGCAAAATATTTTTACCCACAGTATCTTCTGAATGCCTTATAAAGCACTTTCAGGTAAGAGTTTTACATTGACTTTCAAACTACAGATTATTGTGCTTTAGATGGAGATAAAGACTATTTGGTGTACTAAAATATGATGAAGGTTCACAACAAGCAAGCAGAAAGAACTACAAGTTAAGACCCCAAAACCACTTGCAACATTCTCAGAAACTACCACACAGATCTAAACAGAAAAATGGTTTGTAGAAAGATTTTCATGCAGAGAGGATAAAGGAGTGCTGAATTTTGCTCTTAAACCATTAATTTAAATCAAGAATATTATGTGAATGTGATAAACCATTTCAGAATTCCTTGGATAAGTGAGAAACTGAGTTACACAACAAAATCTTTGTATTTATAAATGTATTGGAAAGAATCTAGACTCCTGCATTTCAACATTGACCATAGAATCAGCCAGGTTGGAAGAGACCTCCAAGATCATCCAGTCCAACCTATCACCCAGCCCTAGCCAAGCAACTAGACCATGGCACTAAGTGCCCCATCCAGGCTTTTCTTCAACACCTCCAGGGACGGCGACTCCACCATCTCCCTGGGCAGCCCATTCCAATGCCAATCACTCTCTCTGTCAAGAACTTCCTCCTAATATCCAGCCTAGACCTCCCCTGGCACAACTTGAGACTGTGTTCCCTTGTTCTGTTGCTGGTTGCCTGGGAGAAGAGACCAACCCCACCTGGCTACAACCTCCTTTCAAGTAGTTGTATACAGCAATGAGGTCTGCCCTGAGCCTCCTCTTCTCCAGGCCGCACACCCCCAGCTCCCTCAGCCTCTCCTCACAGGGCTGTGCTCCAGGCTCCTCACCAGCCTTGGTGCCCTTCTCTGGACACCTTCCAGTACCTCAACATCTTTCTTGAATTGAGGGGCCCAGAACTGGACACGGCACTCAAGGTGTGGCCTGACCAGTGCTGAGTTCAGGGGCAGAATAAACTCCCTTGTCCTGCTGGCCACACTGTTCCTGATGCAGGCCAGGATGCCATTGGCTCTCCTGCCCACCTTGGCACACTGCTGGCTCATGTTCAGCTACTATCTACCATTACCCCCCGGTCCCTTTTTGCCTGATGTTATTATCATGAAGCTCTCTTGTATTTTGTTCTCTGTCTGAAGACTTTAAGTTAGATTGGCCCAGAAAATCTGAGAGAATCAGTCCTGAGATCAAAAGGGGCCTCATTTTCAGGCTGTCTCACCAAGCAGGAGGAACAGTTTCAGGACCTGACTCCAAATCAGAAAGACAGAGGATTTATCATATTCATGGGTATCATATTCACTTCTCTTCAACCCCAAAATGCTGCTTGCCTAAAACTTTTTATTGAAGTATACCATCAGTTCTGTGCTTTTCTTCATGTCACCACATAATAAAATTTAATGTGATATTTCTGTAATCATGTTATCTGTTGTCCTTTCTGTGTCAGACAGCTAACCACTAACATAATTCAAAAAGCTGAGTCCACAGAACACACACCTGCATCATTCGCATTGTTGATCTGCTGTGCCAGTTGTTATTCTGTCCTGGGATTAAAATATTCAATGCTGTGTTATTTTAATAAAAGCTGAGGTGACAAAGTATGCACCTGTAATTTTTTATTCACTCCATCTGCTTGTCCTGGTACTCTGTTGTCTTTTCTCTCTGCAGCAGGAAAAGCCATGTGGCCACCCTTAGTGTCAGTAATGTCTGGTACACAGAGTTTTAAATGTTGTGCTTTAAGTGAGGAGGAGAAAAGAAAAAAAAAAAAGGAATATTCAAATGCAATGAATCCAGACAACTGTTTTTAAAAGTTATTGTTTTATCAGAAACAATTTTATGTTTGATCCTCCTCTTTCAGACCATGAAACAATTACCTTCTGACTTCAGTGAGGGTCAGTTTTCCCAACAGAAATAACAGGCTATATTAAAAAGAAGCAATCAAACAAACAAAAAAAGCAACAACAACAAACAGCACAACCCCCCCCCCCCCAAACCAAAACAAACAAAACCACAAAAAAACCAAAAAACCAAACCCCAACCCAACAAACACAAACTCACCCAAAATCTCTATACGAAGTAGAACAATCGTTTTATTCAACACCCTTAATCAAGTTGATTATTTGAAAAAGAGATTGAGCACCTGCTTAAGAAATATCCTTGTGTAATTTCATTAGTTGTAAATGAAGGCAAAAATAAGCAGGAATGGTGCTGACCTGATTAAAAGCATGACTGATGATGCAAATAACAGAGAATTAAATATCATCACAGATTCACAGGATGAGATCTCAGGAGCTGTCTAGTCCAACCTCCTGCTCACATGTCCTGCTTCTGGGAGAAACCAGATTATTCAGTGTACTTTGTTCAGTCGGGTCTTGACAATTTCCAAGAACAGAGATTGCACAACATTTCTAGGCAACCTTTGTCACTGCTCGACTTTTCCTCATTTATGAAAAAGTTTCTCCCTATATCCACCCTGCATTTCTATCTTTACCAATTTATGTCCACTGTGTCTCATCCTTCCGCCCAGTAGCACTGTGAAAAGCTTGGCACCATGTCCTCAAGCACCTCCTCTAGGTACTGACACTGCTGTTATGTCCATACCAAGCTTTCTCTGCTTCACTGTAAACAAGCTCTGTCTTCACAAGGAAAGTGCTCCAGCAACCATCATCTCAGTGGTTTTCCTGTTATCCTTCCAGTTGGTTGATGTCTTTCTTTTAGAAGGTCCAAAACTGGGCAGAATATCTAGATGAGTTCTTAGAAGTGCTGAGAAGAAAACCACTTTACCACATCTTCAGGATCTACCCTTTTCCTACAGCCCATGATGCTTGTGGCCTCTTTATTGCCAGGTCACAGCGAGGGCTCATGGTTACCCAAGGGTTTTTACTACACAGAGTTGCTCTCCCAGCCTCTAGGTCTACAGAAGAATTAAAGAAAAAATTCAAACCATGATTATTTTTCATCTTCACTTTGAAAATGTAAAGGCAAAAAAGTTCAAATAATAGACTAATAGAATGGTTCTCACTTTAAAAGGCAAAAATTGCAATTTTTTTGGTAACAATTGTGATAAATGTATGTATGGTCTTGCTGTTTCTTAAGCAGCTCTAACCTCAGACCATTCCTCTGACACCATTAAACTTAGATGAACAAGAGAACACTTAGAGAGCAAGAGAGCCTGCAGACACAGAATTACACGACTGAATTTAATATATGATTGTTGAATCACATAGAAGTGTGAGTGTATTTAGCCCAATGTTACCTAAATGTGTTATACAGAGATGCAGAAATAATACATTAAATTAAATTTAGCAAGCTTTAACAGAACTAAAAGCACAGATACATCATCCATTTCCATGCCACCCAATGTCATCCTTGCTGCACTCTGGCTTCTCAGGCTTTTATTGTTCTTGCTAAGTGAAATAAAGTTGGAATCTTTTCTCTCTGTTACCATCTCCACTCAGAACAATTCTCTGTATTGCTCTTTGAATTTCATACATTTGAAAATTTTGCCACTCCGGAAGGGTGCATTAATAGGCTACAAGTGACCTGTGTTTCAGTGAAACCTCTCAGGACACTGAAATATTTTTTGTGTGTGTGTCCAAGTGTACAATAGCTGTTTTGTCAAAGGCTAAACATAGGAGGGATTGCAGCTTCCTTTAACTAAAGTAAAGCTGTTATCTTCACTGACTGTGTTATATATTTTAGGAATAGGTTCACACATTTTTCTGGCATCTTTTCTTTGGGACATTTCTTTTTTCAGAGAGATTGCTAAAAATTTTGATCATACAGCACTGTGATCCTCTGTGTACAAGTCGTCATGGGCTTTGGTAGCTTTGGAGCCTGGGGCAGTTGAAGCCTACTATTGTGCACTCCAGGACCTGGGGGTCTCTGTCCCAGGGCAATGGACACAACTGCTACTTCCTTCTTCACTTCCTCTTTTGCTCCTCCAGCAGCAAAGCTGAATGTGTGTCACAGAGAGGCCAACACAGGATGCTGGCACAAACCATTACACAGGCTGCCATGCAGAAGGCACTGGCTTGAACTGCATTCTCATGCAACACTACCAGGATACACAGAAGATATAAGGACAACCAACTAAGCACTTCCTTTTCTTCAAGTCAGCATTGAAGTTCACAGGGAAAAACACAGACACAGCACTGTGTATTCATCAAGGACACAGATTGCAGATCCTCAAGTACTGGCATAGTACTGTCTGTTCAATACCCTTGCCCACACCGTTAGCGCTTTTAACCTGACACATTGTCTCCTCCTCACTTGCTAGTCCACTTTGGGGCTTGTCAATATACAAACAAATCCTTGTGTTCCTCTCCTTTACCCCTTCTTATCAGCTACAAAATCTAGGTGACATTCTCCAAAGCTGTGCCTGGAGCCTCTTAATGGCCCATCAGTTACTGACTGCAGATTTTTGTTGGTATCATCTTTGTTATCCTGTATCAATAAGATTTGTGTCTCCAAGTGATCATGGTCATTGCTGACCCTTTACAAATTACCTGTTTCTGCATTGCAAAAGTCCTTGACTACACCTTGAGGATGCAGATCCTCTCAACTTCCACTTAGCCTTGTGCTCTGTATTTTGCTATGAACATTAAATACATTAATAGCCTTTATGTATATTACATATACATTAATCAGATTAATATGAAGTAATATGGCTTTCATACCTGGTACTGATGAAAAAATAAGATCTGTTGAGTTCTTTAACAAATTATTCCAACAACATTTAAAAATGTTTCTATTGCTATATGCATTATTCTTATTTGTTCTTATTTGTTTATATATTACCATCATAATCATTGAATCACTAAATTGTTTCAGTTGGAAAAGACATCTAAGATCATCAAGTCCAACTGTTGACCTAATACCATCAGTCCTATCAAGGCATGTCTTGATAGGCCATGTCTACACATTTTTTGATCCCCTCCAGGGATCATTCTGCAAATTAAAAAAATAAACAAAACAAAACACCACCACCATGATGATACTGCTATATTCTCTGGAAACATCAAAAAATGAGAACATATTTTTCTCTGAAATTGTATGTTCTGAACGATACTACTAAAGCATTTCTGAATTTGATGGAGGCAATGACAGAAAAGGCAATGCCATGGCTAACATGTATAATCAGAATGCCATAAACTTGTCACTTGGCAAGAGTCCCTTTATTAAATGAATAATGTATAATCTGATGTTATTTCATAAAGAATGAAGAACCAAAAATACTTTTTTAAAGTCATGTGAAAAAACACAATCTAAACTTAGATACCATTTTTAAGAACAATTCATTCTTTTTTAATAAAGAGCAAAACTCATGTTTTGCTTCCAATTTCAGGACTAGATGTGTTAGGTAGGATTATTTTACACATCTTCAACTTTCTGCTTCTAAACCAGTCCCATTCAGTTTTACTCATAATCTTGGGGAAGAAAGACACTTTAAGAATACAACACATCCACTTTGGTGGGAGATTAATTATGCTTTTCACTTGAGATGTATTTGTTTTTCTTCACTCACTATAAGGTGTCTCTAAACAACTGTCAACATCTAAGCATCTGCATTTGGTGCATGAATTCCACCCTATTATGTTTTCACTATAGAAGTGATGCATTGTCAGTTCAGATATTTTTTATATTATACGAGATGCACTGTTTATCATGAAATGTAGTTTACTGAATTCCACAGTTATCTATAATTCCCACATTGCAGGTAGCATTTACAGTTCCCTCAAAGGTAGACAGAGATATGAGGATGCGTTTCAAGGTAGAATTTTGATTAAAGAAAATGGTGATGTAGAACAGTTCTTCGCTTCTCCTTTTGGAGTTCTTTAATGGGTTTTAAATTAAAATAGATAATTAGCTATTAGATTTTTCAGTTGATCAGCTATCTTTCCTATCATGACTGTAAGGAAGCCTTATAGTGTAACTGTGTTTCAGTGACTTTTTTGTTTTCTTCCTCTCTGAATGTTTTTAATGGTAAAATTTGAGTATTTTGTACTTTTCTATGGTATTGCTATCAAATTTACCAGTACTAGGTCTGCTATAATCCCAGATTTGTTCACTATTCATTGTGTGACAGCACATACATGATCCAGAAACACCCTAATTCTGTTTAAACTGTGTTACAGTATCACAGTATCACAGTATAAGCAAGGTTGGAAGAGACCTCAAAGATCATCAAGTCCAAGCCATTACCACAGACCTCGAGACTAGACCATGGCACCAAGTGCCACGTCCAAACGTGTTGTGTCAGCTAATTACATTGCCACGGTACAGGACCTGGAATAAAAGATTAAATAAGTCTGTATGTATTTTAGAATCATAGAATCAGTCAGGGTTGGAAGGCACCACAAGGATCATCTTGTTCCAACCCCCCTGCCATGGGCAGGGACACCCTACCCTAGATCAGACTGCCAGAGCCTCACCCACCCTGGCCTTAAACACCTCCAGGGATGGAGCCTCAAACACCTCCCTGGGCAACCCATTCCAGGCTCTCACCACTCTCACTCTGAAGAACTTCCTCCTCATGTCCAGTCTGAATGTTTTCTGAACGTTATTACTATAATTTCATTTGCACATAGATGTTTAAAACTGTTAGCAGCCTTTTCAAATAACTGAACTGAATATTTCAGTTAGGCATTCAGCTACTAGTGAAAGGATACATTTTAAGAGTACTGGTTTGGTTTTTTTTTTGCCCAATATGGTGTTTCTAAACACTTTCTGAACTAGTTATTGTTATTTTAAGGTGATTAATTTGAAGGTGAAATCGGGCACATACATGAAAGGGAGGAAGACTGAAATGAAAAAGAAAGGTACTTTCAGCCTACACTAGGAGAAAAAATGTAGAGAAGTGGCTATTTGCCAGCTTCACTGATAATGTCTGGCAATTAACTTCAACAGCAGGCTGCACACCTGCTTGAGGAGGTCTAAGGATGTAAATTATTATTGCCTAAACTCCCAAAATTTTAGCTTTAATGTTCCTATTTGGACCCTCAAACTCCACACCACAGGGACAGATGGCTGAACATGACTATAGTTTTCCAGATCAGAGTTCTACATTTTCTTTGTGAAAACAGCTCACTATAGGGCCAGGACTCTTACATGGGCTGTAAGTTATTCTAATGCTTATAGCAGTTTCACTGATCACAGGTTTAAAGCTGATGCAATAAAAGCAATCATACTTTCACAACAGACCCCACTGTGACTCTGATGTCTATGCAATGCAAACAGTGGGTCAAAAATAACATTTAAAAAAATATATATATATTATATAGATGGCACCCTTACCACCTCATTTAGTGTGAGTTTACTATATAAAGATTTATGAAGCTACAAATGGAGAAGTAGATATTTTAGAACTGCTGTGTTAATTATTAAAGTAAAAAATATCACATCTCAGTCAGTGTTTAAACTCATCTCAGCAGAGCCCCGAACAGGCTAAGATCCATTGGTCTGTTTGTGATATTTGGCATGAGGATTAAGGATACATTTAGTCTCCATGTGGAAGACATATTCTATTTGTTTTTCCTTTGAGATTAATGGAGGCTAACACATTTTTCCTGTATAAAAATTTGAAGATTATTCAAATATTACAAATAATGCAATTGAAGCAGAGAAGGACTAATGTATCTAGAATTAGCCATAAAGCTTAGTCATTATTTCAGTAGTCAGTGCTCAGTATAGAGTGGATTTAAACACTTTTTTTTTACAGAAACCATCAGTGCTGAAAATTGGGGAAGAAAAACATGAAAATTTCTACAAAGCAAAGCTGGAATGCTAAGGACAATGTTTTTATAGGAGCAGTGGGCATTTTTTAAGAGAAAGTGTAATAACACTCCGAGGCTTACTGCACTTTCTTCTTTTTAATTCCTTCAGTAAGTGTTGTTACAGGCTTTTATGCTGTTTCTTGTCAACACTCAGCAATATTGAGCCAGCATATTTCACTCTCAAAAAAAAAAATAAAATTAGAGAAGACTTTAATGTAGTGTGAATAATCTTAGAAACTTTGAAATAGATTTTACTTCTTAATGGTAGATCTATGTTGCTTCTTGCTTAGTTGTTGGATTAGTATTAGGTTTGCTACTTCCTCAAGCTTTTTATGCAATAGCCACTAAAGATACGGATACTTCACACTAGTGTCGTGGTAGGCCCAAATAGACCAAAATAGGCTTATACATGGCCTGGCTTGCACAAACATGTTTTTCTGCTCTCCCTCCTTCTGTTTTGGGGAGAGGCAACTGCAGGAAAAAGAACCTGGATCCACTGAGTCTAAGGATTCTGGCCCTTTGCACCCTGTGGTAAACAGGGTACACATGCTCAGCTTGTGTATGCCTTGTGCAAGTCCTGTGTTCTGCCCTAAAAAGGGTAAAGCAAGCCTATGGCTTCACCTAATATGGTCAGGCTTGGCTAACTGCCATTCTGGTTGGCTATTCTGTGTCCAAAGGCCCATTAGTGTTGGGCTGTATTGATAAAAGCAGATGAGCAGGTGACACAACATACTCTGCCATTGTATCTGTGCTCTGCTGTTGTATCCGTGCTCTCTATCCATGCTCCTACTGCCTTGTATCCTGAACTGCCTGGAAACCACCTTCCAAGAGCTTACCAGGACAATCGGCCTGCACAGCCAGCATGACATTGTGCCAAGCCTGCACATGGCATTGCATCCTGCCTGCCCCTCTGCAAGGCTTCTGCTGAATGGGGAATCAAGAGGAACCAGGTCAGAGACTATGCCAGACTCCAGCTTCCTGAGAAAAGAGCCTGGGAAAACTCCAAAGCCCCTAACGGCTTTGAGACCACCGACAGCAACCTCTCCATATGCTTTGGGTACTGTCCAATAATATTTTGTGAGTAAATACTTAAAGCCTCTTGTAATCACTAATTGCCTTCTGCCATAAGCAGAAAGGAGCTTCCTGCGTCCATCTAGTGGCTAAGCGGGATAACTAAGTGCTAAAACCTTCTCTTCCAGTATCGTGTTTGCCTTTGCTGATTACCTCTTACAGTGTCCCAGTTTTGCCTGCTCCCTGTGTGTGTAAATTTCCAAACCATGAGTTTCAAACCTTGTAAAAAGTTTTCTGGTGATATTTAATGTTAATAAACAATTTTCATAGTTATTAACAATCTCTGCTTGGATATAGAAAATAATGTTAATTATTAATTTTTTATCATTCGTAACAATTAGCCTCTGGTCTTTGTCAAGTCCTTGGATGTTCAAATCATTGGATATTGTGAGGTGCATGAATGCTTCAAAGACTGTTTATGAAAGAAGTCCATCTCTAAATTAGTCTAGTAAGGTTTATCCAGCTTTGAGGATAAGAAATTGATGTGTTTGGAGTTAACCCTCTTTTTATTTTCATTAAGCAGTTCTGGGTATGGTGTCTTTGTAAAACAGAAATGCTACTTCATGCATGATGTCAACAGACTGCAGCACATGGAGATACTAATTTTATGTGACATACATATTTGAATTATTCAATAAAATACTTAGTTATTCAATAACAAAAATAGATTGAAAAATTGAAGGCCACCTATAAGAGAAAAAAATCACCTTCTATACACACATACTTAAAATTACTAGAGGAATATTTGTTGACTGGCTAAAATGTTAGCTGATGGGTTATTGATACCCATAAGTGCTGTTATTAAGCATCTGGATAAATATTTAATTAGAGTCGTAGTCAGTGCAACATTTTCAATAATTAGGATGTTGTTAACCTGATAAAAATGATTTCTCATGGCAAGTCTGCTTTTAGAAAAATAAACGGATTTCAAACAAAAAACCTTATGGAAATTACAGAAGTTTAAAATGTGGCTGCTGCTGTTATATCCTCTGAAATGCAAAATTACTGTCTTTGTTTTGCAATTGGCAGGAGTGGAAAAAATGCATGGGTCTCATATACTGGAGCCTCATATACTGTCTGAACTCAAGTTTAATCACATTCTCACCTTTCTCATGCAGATCTTTTATGAGCACTAAAAATCCAAATAGGTTGGTTAATTACAAAGAGATGTTATGAAGATCACAACAATCAGGTGCTTTCTGAATCACATTCTTTTGGAAATGTCTACACTACTCACCACTTAACCACACCTGTGATCAGCAAATGCACTTATTTTACACAGTTTCAATGAACTGTTCTAGACTTTTAGAGATCACCTTTCTATATGTATTACATAATTCACAAGTAAAATTAAGCAGTGAGATTATAAGCCACTGAATTCCTGAGAATAGTCATAGATCTGTAAATTCCAGTCATAATAAAACAATAGGAAACAGTAGCTATTTTATGAATGCATCTGCACAGCCTCAGGGTGCATAGCTTGCATAATGCATAATACAAGAACTACTCAAACTTTTCAGTGCAAATATAATGATAATGACTTTTGTGGTTATTTCAAAAGAATTTTGGGCTGGTTTTTCAAATGTGACAAGATTCAGTGTGCAATACTTGAATCTAGCAAAACCTTAACTTGTTATCTAAATTAAATATTTAAGTGCCACTCTTCATTCACAGAATCACAGAATAAAGGAATTTTCAGAGTTGGAAGGGACCTCAAGGATCATGTAGTTCCAACCCACCTGCCATGAGCAGGAACACCTTACACTAGATCAGGTTGCTCAGAACCCCATCTAGCCTGGCTTTAAAAACATTCAGAGATGGGGCTTCTACCGCCTTCAAGCCAACTTGTACCAGTGTCTCACCACCCTCGTGGTGAAGAACTTCTTCCTAATGTCTAATTCAAATGTACCCTCCTCCAGCTTGGATCCATTGCCCCTAGTCCTATCACTACCTGACACCCTAAAAAGTCCCTCACTAGCTCTCCTGTAGGCCCCCTTCTTCACATACTCTAAGTAGTCTTGAAAAACTATTTCTTCTTACACTCTTCATTTTTCATGTCCTACACACAGGGCAGTGTTGTAGAAATTAATAACCAGTTATTAAGTACAAATATTATTTTCTATATGAATATTAAATTTTATTATTAATATTTTTAAAAATCAGGAAAATCCCTGAGATTCTTTGGATTTTCGGTCGAGAGGAAGTAGTTGCACAAAGGGTATTTATGAACACAGAATTAAACACTTTAAATGATCAGAATTTGGAAAATAGGAACAGGAAAACAGGAAAACTTCTAACTATGCTTATGGAGCCTTAGCATTAACTCTAGAATATGTACTCATGACGCTTTGGTTCCTGTACAAGGAGGCTTCCAAAACTCACAATAATGATCCCGCAGTAAAATTCAAAATATTCCGGACAGGGGGAAGGAGACAAGAACTGAGTTGCTGCTGAGCTGCTGATGCAAGCTGCAAATATGTGGCTGCAAGGATTCCCAGTTAAGGAGCCACGAATAGGATACTGCTCCTGGTGGAGGGTCAGTGAAGAAAGGCAGAAAGGCAGAAAAGTGGTTNCTGCTCCTGGTGGAGGGTCAGTGAAGAAAGGCAGAAAGGCAGAAAAGTGGTTTCTAAATCACCCCCCACTAAATACATCATTTTGAAAATGAAACTGGCCAATAGGCACTAGCATCATTGTTCTGCCCAATGAATTCAAAGCTTCATGCCTTGTATGACCACGCAGGCACGTTGAGGGGCAGCACAAAACACCTGACGTGTGGTGCTAAGCTTCTAGCTCTCAAGGCTTTGCTGCTCCAATGTTTGCTCATTTTACTCAACTCCTGGACCTGCAACAGGAAGAGGGAAAAAAAGGGTTAAACTGGCCTGACAGGATTTATGCCCTACCAGGACAGACAGCATTTCTATTCAACTTGAAATTATTACTCCTCTACTGTATAAAATCTGTAGCCTAAACACTCACACAGCCTTGAGGTCTGCATTTGACCAGTGAGGATGACAATACCCTCCTGCTTTCCTCTGTCCACCAAAATCTAATACTGAAGGAAAATAGATTCATTGCACCTTTCTCCCCAGATTTGAATTCCATAAGAAAATTTTCCCAAACGTAGGATGTTTAGGGAGCACCTGAATACTAGTAGAGGTTATTTTTGTGTTTTGACATGTAAGATATCTGTCCTGTTGATGTCTTCTTTCTCTTCCATCTTCATGAGGGACACTTACTACTTTTTACATGGAGATATAGTCCTTTATGATTCTTTCCAAGGTGGATCATGGATTATATTTGAAGTTATTTTTTACCTTTCTTTATGTATCATCGGTCCTAATTTTCTGAAGTCCAAGATATGTAACTGTGATGGTTTGGGAGTTATGAAAACACCCAGACTAGACTCAGATGGCTGGAAGTTAAGGAATGAAGCTTTATTTACAGCTTAGCACAATTTACAAGCAGATATATACACACAATATACAGTTATATACAAGTTAAAAGTAATACAGAAACATTAAATTCTCTCCAAAACAATCAGATTGCCAGGAGGCTCCTGAGCCAAACATCCCCCCCGCCTTCCTCCCCTTTCCTTCCCCTCAGAACTAACCAGAACAATCCCCATATAT
>WBNM01006410.1:0-38202 GCA_013399055.1 Ramphastos sulfuratus
TGGCTCTTTGTCCTCATAACAAGGAATAATCAGCTCTCTTAAGCTCTCTGTACTCCTCCTGACTAATGCTAAGGCAGTGGAGATGAGGAGTCTGCCTGAAGGACAGTGGGTGAGGAAAAGAATGGTAAGGCAATAGGATGGAAGAGGAAAGATAAAGAATTTAGGAAGGCAAACAGTAAAAAAAAAACAAACAAAAAAAACCCTAGTAGTGAAAAATTGGAAAGGGTGGGGAAACAGGAAGAGAAATACTTTATAACTGCTACACCTCTGTACCTGAAACCCAAAGACATGATCTATTTCTCCATCTCTTCCTAGTGACAAAATCAAGCAGGGTGTGTTGTGTATCTGGAGTAGGCTGACCACCCAGTGGGGCAGAATGCCACCTGATGACATATGATTTCCAGTGTAAGCATTTGAAAGAATTTAATCAAGTCAATAAATACTCTCTTCTCTACAAACTATTGAAATAATGTTTACAATGTGAAGTCAAAGGGCTTGTGATGGTTAATTAAGAACATAAACATTATTCTAATAGCTTGTGGGGTGTAACTGTTCACTTATATCTGTTTATCATTCACATACAGTCTTTCACTATGTGCCTATCCTGCACCACACGCTCACATCTTCCTTCTTGTCATTGCCCTCTTCAGTGAACTTTTGCTGCTCTTCTTCCCTTATATGCCTTTGTTCTGCACATTCCTTTTTGATTTCTCTTTTTTAGGTCATCTCCTTCAAATCTTAGTCCCTGCATTTGCACTTCGGCAGTATTATCCTACTGCCAAAGGCCATGTCTTGGTTTCTTTTTCAGCCTGGCCTTCTCTTCTTTCAACTTTCCCAGGCTGGCTGTGAGTAAATCTTCCTGCCTTTTCCCACACGCTTTGCAGAGAACCTGCTTTTTGCAGAGATATGTGCTCTCACATGCAAAGGCTTTTTTTGACTCCTTTATTTATGCTTTACTAAAGCAATATGCTCCTTTCTGATCTTGCTTTCTCCAACATCACCTTTGCAGAGTCCATTCAAACTCAGCATTTCCCATTTTCCTGACTCTTCATCCTGTTTCACATGTTCTGCTATCTTGCTCTTCTCTCTTCTCCTTTCACCTTGTTCTCTCTTAAATGGTGCCACATCATTACTTGTAGCTGGCTTTCAGTAATGCAAACTTTTCCCACATGATAGTCTGCTCCTGCAACCATTTCCATGCTGTGTCTTGTGTTGTGAGTGGTCTAAGAAAGCCTGCAAAGCTAAAAGTTGATTATTATTTGAAACTTTGCTTTAAACTAGCTGGTATCACCATGCTGCAGAATGGTACTAGCTGACTAGGTAGAGGCATGCCCAACTATATCAACATCCATATTCTGGTTACTGGTGCCTTGTTTTTCCATTCATACTACCCTAACTCACTCTTTTTTTTCCTCCCTTTATTCTTCTGTTTCCTAACATTAACTCAGATTACAAGAAATGACCTGCTTTTTTAAAAGTTTCTGTACAGTGCCTTGCACCATACATCTTCCTAAAACCCTTGACTCCCCTCAGGCATCAGTATGATATTCACAATGATAAAATAATTGATGGAACTTTGAAGACCCATCAATAATGTTGAAAATACACATTTGGAAAAACAAGTCTTAAAGAAGCCAGCCTGGTTCATCACAGTTAGACTATCAAAGCAGTAGCACGTGGTCATCTCCATGTAATGAGAAGAAAATGTCCCATGTTATTGTTGAGCATTAGGAATATTTTTTGAGATTTTTTTTGTTCTTTAATCTGACATTATGTGTGTTTTGTCTTTGCAACAATACTTCTTGCTATGGTAACACTTTGGTTTTTTTAATTGGAATGAATGTGTATGCTGCCTTGACGCCATTACTCCTGGGAGAAATAAGCTTTAGGAAGGTTTGTTTTGGCCAGACTTTCAAGGGGGAAACAAAGTGTGAAAATGTGCATTGACTTAAAAAAAAAACCCCAAAAACCAACCAAACAAAAAAAACCCCAAAAAAACTTCACCAAACTTCCTTTAAGCAGTGTTTCAAAATGATTTTGTGCCATTGTCTTTTGGTACACCCTTAGTTTTGAAGACATGATTTGTAAATGACAGGATAGGGAATGCTGTTTTGCTTACATTATTTTATTCTCTTCACTTTTCACATCAGGAAGTAAATGGCTTCTTTCTTGAGTCAAACAAGCAACAGCTGTATCTTCCAGTACCCTCCTCCCATTCCTCTAATTGAGAATCAGCATCAGCTGTGGCTTTGCACAGAGGCCAATTTAACATCTCACTCAGCTGATATGAATATGCAATTATAATTAGGAGCTCCAGGGTCCATCAGCTCATGTATGAGACTGGAATTTAAGTTGTATTTGGATATATTATAAGTCTGAATTCTCCAGTGCATAATAAACCTGCAAGCCAAGAAAAGCCAGAGGTGAGAACTTTGTCTGGAGGTACTATAGGGCTTCCCTGGAGGTCCTTCAAACAGTGAATCATCAATGCTGAAATATTTGCAGCTGACTTCCCACCTCAGGCTCATCTACAGAAAGAAGAAAATTACTGGTAATTTGGGCAATTGAATTGTCTGCAATTCTGTGTATAGGCCTTGGTAGACTTTTTCTAGAGTTAGGGTGATGGGCAGTAATGAGTGCAACAGGGTCCCAAACCTGCTGTATGTGAAGGACTTACTAAGATGTTCCAAGCATTGATTTTTGTCTAAAGTCAACGGGAGAACCTGTCTAGCAGTCAAGAGAAGACGACAGTGTCTAGGAGTGTTCAACTGGCATCAGTTCTCAGACTGTTCTTTCCTGATCATGCACATCGTGAGTGGACTCAGCTCTCTGATAGTTTGGAACAGAAAAGGAGCAGTAAATACTGCTACTGTTAAAGGTGTTTTGTTTTTTTTTCATAGCTGTTGTGGCTTTGTAGCTGTTGTGACCTTCTAATCCAGGTAAGAATTCCAACTTTGTTAATGACAGAGATGTTTGAAAATGAAATTTGGTGTATTCCTTACCCTTATTGCTGAACAAGTAGTTACTAGACCTTTTTATCCCTTTTCTACCTTTTTAGATACCACCTGTTTTCATTACATATTAGTATAAATAACACAGAAAGAGGATAAAACTGTTGTCTTTCACTCGGGAAAACCTCAACAGATATCAGTGGGTTCAGATCTCATTCACAAAATTGCAGCTATGATTAAAAAAAGGTTTTTTTTTTAATATGCGTTTAGTCCTAGCTGGTTGCTAGAGGTATACAAACAGGTGATTGCTGCTGTAGGTGTAGGTTCTGTTGTGTCTGCTCTCTAAAACTGTGAGAAAGCTTTTGTATATCTAATGGATATTCAGAAGTTGGAAAAGGTGAGACCACTTCCAGCTGTCCTTCAGGATGACAGTGCCATGGAAATGTAATACATAGTTTTAATGTAAAAGACGAAGGAAAAGTAATTTCATTGTGATTAAAAAATTACTCTTGGTTATTTTGAATTCCCAAAATTTTCCAAATTGGTGAATTGAAGGAGTAACTGCATAAGATTATCTGAGTCAAACGAAGTGATTCTAAACTTATTCTCAACTCACTTCTGAGAAGTTTTTCTGTTTTTAAAGCTAATTAGTGGGCAGCTGTTTGCTGAACTAGATCTAAAATTGTTCAAGGGGCAACAGTGGAGATGAAGTTCAGAACTAGAACTTCCCTTCTGAATGTGTTCCTGTGTGATCTGGTATAGGAGATCCTGTTCTGGCAGGGGGGTTGCACTAGATCATCTTTCAAGGTCCCTTCTAGCTGCTGGCATTCTGCGATTCTGCCAAAGACAATGCTTCACTTGCCACAGCTCCTGTAACTTAGTGCTTCCAGGAAGGGTCCACTTTCAGTTGAATATTGTCAGCACTTGATCTTCAGGACAGTAGTCAATTCTGTTTTGAGATAGACTGGTTGCTGTGGACCAAACTTTGGATCGCTGTGCAGCTAATCATCTCACCATAGCTGTGGTGACTAGACGAGGTTTGCTTTGTGGTTCAGAAGAAAAAGGAAGATTTATTCATCAAAGGAATTTGGCATTCTTTTCTGAAGTAAGTGACTAGTTTGTAAACTACCACACCTCCAGCCATAATGTTAAAACAGGTGGGATGAAAATGAACAATTATTCGATGTGACTGCCAGTTAGGGCTTGGAGGACAAGTGATCCTTCACAGATTCAGAGATAGTCTTTCTGTTGGAGCCCCTTTGATCTGGTGGTCATGGTGAGTGATAGCTTCCCCAAAGGAGACTTATCTACCTGTGGGGAAGGGACTATTAAAGGAATGATCTTTCATATCCACTTGAAGAAAGGAATTTCACACATGTTAAAGTATGCCTAAATGAATGTGTGCTAATGGGAACTGTCACCAAGGGAATCTTGTGCGAGCAATTCCCAAATGGATGCAAGATGTTGTGGATAACCAAGACTGTCCCACTCTGGAAGTAAAGCACCCAGAATGGAAAATGTGTTTAACAGACTAGCAAGAAAATGCCTCAGCATCCTATATAGAAGAAACACGCTTCCTTCTTCCAGGATCTATGGGTAGGGCAGAAAACTTTGTATTTCTTTGAACTGATCTCCATGGCTTTAACACTGGACTTTAGAAATGCCACTTAGTTCATAGCTTAAAAAAAAATTCAGACTTGTGCTGATCTTTGCCCCTGTCCTGCCTGGTTTCCTTTCACCTGTTTATTATAGAAGAAAAGTTGTATCAGGTGTTTGCATGAGTGCTTCACTCTACTATGTATTTAAAATGCACTAAGGCAAGGGAACGAAGGCCAGTTAATATACAGAGAAGGGACTGAGCAAGACAAAGATCTTTGGAAAGGTACTGAAGGACATGAGTTCAGTAGTTTCATTCTTCAGCTCTTGCTCATCTGAATATTGAAAAGAATACTGCTTTTAAATGAGGTCCAGATCAGAGATTTCAGTGGATGCTGTGGGTCTGACTTGGAGTGTGTTGGAAGACCACCCATGACTGAAATGGTATGCAGGTACTGAAGGTCAGGAGTGGAATGTGTTTGTGGAGAGGGATGAGTGCATGGGACTAGGTAGTGTTACTTGTCCAGCCCATCAAAAGGAGTAGTGAGACAAGTTAAAATGTCTCCAGATCTTTGAGGACTTCAGGTTTGGACTGTGGCTCAGAAGTATGGCTATCTACTAGAAGGATACATGACACGGGAACATGCTCCTGGGCCAGTGATGTCAGTGAGGCTCTGGTGCTGACTTTGATGGATGCTGCATGAAACCTTAGGTCATACTTCACTTAATACAAGCAGCTCACTTGCTCCCCTTCCCAACAAATAGACTCATCCTCCAGGATCAACATGTTTTAAAGAGAAAACTGCATTTTTAAACAGAACTAGATAGACCTAAAAAGTGAGAAAATTGTGCTGGTTTAAGTTGGAGGACTGAAGTGGGTTTGTCTATAACAAGGAAAGGATTCTGCTGATGCTGATTTAGGATGGCTCGTAAACATAGTAACACTGACTATTTATGCCTTCAACAAAGCAGAGAGACTTCCTGATTTTAAAGAATCTTATATGTGAGTGTAAATTGTCAGTTTCTTATAGGTTTGATGTTTATATATTGAAGAAAGCGGGGCAAATTATAACTATTTGATCCTTGAAGACCATTCCAACCTATTATTCTATGATTCTATTACATTTGGCAGCCCAAATTAATAATGTTCCTTCCTTCTCTATTTTTTTAATCCTAATTTAACTTAATTATAAGATTTTAAAAGAATTGTTCTGTAATTACCTAGTGCTATGTGTTATGTAGAAGGATGTTGAGAGATATGTGATTATAAACTCCAAACTGCTGTGTGCTGACATTTATGGCTTTCTCTCTCAGCACTACCATGAATAGATGCTACATTTTCTCAAGCTCAAATGTAGCTGGAAGGTTTCTGGCAAAAAGCAATTTGCATTTTTGGATAACAAACAGAAAAAAAGGGCAGATACAATTTTCCAACACCTGCTCCGGGTTTTAACTTCTTCCATTGAGTCTCTGTAGGGTTCAGAGTTGGGTTTTTGCCTTTCACTGGAATGCCTAAAATTGGCTTCTGACAGACATAAAATACTAGAATAATTGGATTCTGTCCTTTTTCATTATATCATTTTCTGTTTCCTTCAACATACAATCCATAGAAAAGATGTTTCTAACGTTTCCCGAGAAATATCTTTCAACATAAGCTCTTTCCATCTGCTTTTGGAAAAATCAGAATATTTTATAATTATAAAATCATCTTCCTCAAATTACTTGGGTTCTACTAAAACATTTTGTACTGTTAGAGGAATCATCTAAGAAAGATTTAGGAAGAGTTCAGCTTCAAGGTCACCCTTCTGTCTAGAAGTTGCTTATAGAAAAAGATAACTGAATAGACTTGCTCTTTTGAGAATTATGTCAGAATTTCCCTCTAGATACCCATTTTTTATTAACTTATGATGGAATGACATCATTCATCTTAAATATTGAGTAAGAGAAGCTCTTGCTAACTGTTCCATAACTCTGGTTTAATGGATGAACTCTCCACTGCTTTCTCTAAACTATAATTCCAGCTTGGAGCTGGTAGATTTGAACTAAATTTGGGGCATTATGTGAGAGGTTGACATGAGTAAGGGTCTAGTTAAAATAAAACTAATAGTCAATTAATATTGTAATTGTTAATCTGTTAAGGTATTTGAGGCCGGGGTGAATTTTAGAGGCATTAATTCAATGTAATGCACTGTTTCAATTTTTTTATTCTATCTTAGTTTGAAACTGTGAAGGAATGAATAAACCCATAATAACAGCAAAACAAAATTTAAAAAAACCCACCACCATCAAATCTAAATAAAAATCTGAATCAACACCACCCACAAACAAGAAAACCACAACAAACAAAATAGGCTTAACTGAGGAGAGAGAAAAATAAAGTAACTCATTTGAGAGCTGTCAGAAATAATTCTTGCACTGCTGCACTCTTCTTGCTATTTATATTCCTGCATGTATCTGCGTAGCTTCATGACAAACACATTAAAATGGTGAGCAAAGTAGAAGAGTGAGCTGTGTGCTGGAAGCAGTTCTAGAATGGGGACTGAGGTCCCCATGCAGGCGGGTGTGCTGTGCAGGAGCCTGTGGGCAGCCCAGCAGAGCACACAGCACTGACACTGCTGAAATCCCACCAGTCCAACTCTACAGTAATTGCGGTTCCTTCCCAAGGGGCTCTGCCTGAGAGCACAGCTGCATGATGAACGTGCTTACAGTAGGGCACTGGCAGGTTAAGAAAACACTGACTTATGTCTGAAAATGCTTCTAGGGTCAACTGCTACCAAGACGTGAAAAACTAGCTCTGGAGAAGTGGCTGTGTCTGAAGGAAAATCCTGTGGTACAATGCCAAGGATTCTGTGAATTATTAGGTTTGCAGTATGTAAACAATATATTTTAACTTAGTTTATGTGTCTGTGGCTCGCTCCTGGAAGAAGCCATGACTCCCACTGGCTTCAGCGAATACTGCAAGTGCACAGAGCCTCCATGGATATGGTTCATAAGTGCCGTGCACAAAGAATTGTGAAGCTGTGGATTAACCCTTCCAAAACCAGAATTCCTGCAAAACCACTCCTACTTGCATGAATAGGCATTTGCTCAGTGGAATTGTTCTCTGCATCACTCCAGAGCAGTGTTCTTGTGCAGGGAACTCCTTACTCGTGCATGTGCAACATTCAGTCCTGGGTTGCATTTGATTGTGCGTACATATGTAAATTCTGTGCTTGTCCAAGAAGCTGTATCAACAACAAATTCTTGTGTTACACACAGGAAAGTTGTGTAATGGAAACCAAAACCTGCACATTTGATCATTCGATTGGATTAGATCCCTGTGCTCTAATGTTGGCAACGTGTGTTTAAGAAAATGACTGGCGTTTGATTTTTAAGAACAGACAAGAAGCCTTTTCATGGAGCTTATGAAATCAGTTGGTACTGACTTCTCCTGGATGAAGGATGTGTTCAAGGGAAATGGGCTTGCCCATCCTTTCACCTCCTAGCCAGGAGTACTCTGGTCCATGTGATGACATCTCATGTGTGGCAACATCAGATCTTAGCAAATACGTCTTGTTTTCATATATTGCCTTTTATTATAGAACATTTTAAGGAACCAAGTTGGTATTTTGTTATAAAGAGGGAGGAACTCTATAGTTAGGAAAGAGTAAAATATGTGAGATGCAAAAATGGGAGGGAAGAAGACCGACGGTCAGGCAAGACTGCCTTGCAATACTCTGTTCTTACACATTTTGCTCCCTAAAATGTTACTGTAATACTGAAGTCATAAAGCAGGATTTGGCTTCAACATACAAGTTGTGTCAACACAGGACAGGGAATGAAGCCACTAAATCAGGCATGTAAACACTCTTGCTTGTTTCTAGCCAAAGACAGAGACAAAGCTGCAAAAATAGCATGCAGTTAGTTCAACTTAAGTCCAAGCAAAGGACTTCTAAGGATAATTATTGTTTCTTCCCCTCCTATACTACGCATTGAGGTGCTGCTCTCATTTCACCATTGGATCAACATCCAAAGCCTCTTTGTTTCTGATGATGCTTAAGGCCATTTTAAGTACATTCTTTACACCCTGGGTCAAAGCAGAGTCTTTTCAGAAGCTATTAATTCTTGCATGAGGATCAGTGCTGCTGCTTTTCTTCTATTTTTTTTTTATGTCAGTTAATCAAGAACCATGATACTTTCTTTCTGTATTATCTGAACTACTTTCACCAGTTGTTGATTTCCCTGCCTTATGCACAGATTATTAAAAAAACTCTGTAGCAAAGTCTGCTCAGGGCCAACACATTCATTGGTCTCTTGGTCTCTCTCTTTTTTTTTTCCCCCTCAAGCATTTGTGATTACAATCAATCAAATACACACAATAATATAAATGAGGATGGAGAAGGATAGTTCTGTGGTATATCTCAAAGTAGGTAATATTATTTTTAATATTTGATGTCCAGACCTGACCACTGCTTGCTGTCTTTCTTCCTTGGCTGTCTTTGTACAGGCAGCTGAGAAACTGATGATTCTGAATGCACACCGTGTCTAAAATTTGGTGATTGTGCTGAGATAATTAATTGTTTGGCTGGTGCTGGCGGATGACCTACATGCCTGTAATGAAGGGAGAGTAACAGGAAAGAGAAACATTTAAAAATTTTGCTAGAATATAGTCTTGCTATTCTTCAAGTAGGTTGGATAGAAATGATTGGATGTACTTTATTCAGATGGTGAATGAGATTTGAAGCTCCTCTTCAGCTTTGGTAAGTGTCCAGATTTCATGATCTTGGATTCTGCTTGGTCTGCTCTTTTATGTCATGGGCAAAGGAGTACAGAGGAAGAAGTTGTAGCTCAGTCCACAGAACTGAAACAGGTAGCTTCTACCAGAGCTGGGCTCAGCCTCTACTTGCATGTATGGAAGAGGCTGTTCACCATGGAGGAGCTACCCACTGTGTGATCATATTTGCAGCCCCTATCACAACAGCAAAGGTTAATCTCTCCTGGTTTCTTAAATGAGACTTGAAGGTAGAGAAAGTACAGGAAGCCAGATAACAATGGTAGGATACAATACTGCTAGCTGTTTGGAGTGGAATGATCAGGAGGCAGAGTAGAAAACATGTATCTAAAGGTTAAGTGTGAGTTCAGATACACATACTGAAGAATTTCTATTATGGGAGGAAAAAAAGAAAGGCAATGCTGGGTTATATCTGAAAGATGATTAACTAACCAGAGGTGCTGATGGAACATTTCTTGTATGTGTGCTGTGGCTGTATGCTTCCTGGGACGTGGAGGAATGTGAATAATTAGGTTTAATATTCTGGATCATCTGAATATTTTTAGAACTGGAATTGGAGGACATAAAGAGTTTCCTTTGTAGAAGTGTTTACACAGAATGTCTTTTTAAGGGCGAATCAAAATAAATAAAAACAGGAGACATGGAAACATTTCCTAATGCTCTTTCACCTCGACTGAATCTATACTTGTCAGGGAAGGTAAGGCTTAAAAAGGAAACCCTCTGGAAAAGTTTGAGAGCTGCTACTTTAATCTTCACCTTCTGAGCAGTTTCAAATATCAAGAGCAGAATGAGAGAGACCAAGTCTCTAATTAGTGAAGGAGGCAGGTAGGACATCAATTGATTTGTTATGCTTCTTCTTTGACCTGTGTTGTGTTTGAGAACAATAGAAGAGTTGTAAAGTTCCTCAGCACCAGAGCAGAGCTTTGAGGCACTAGCAACTAGGAAACCTTTGATCACAAACTGTTGCTGTAAATTTTACAATAGTACTTTTTACTATATGTATTTTAGTTCTAGTCATTTATTCTTTGTTTAGGAATCAGTTGCACAGATTTTGGGCTCATTTCTCCTTTTACACAGTGTTTGGAAAGTCCTGAAATCCATGTCTTTCTAATGGTGTAGAACAAATCCAGCAACATTTGTGAGAAAGTGGAATAGTCTGGGTTTTATTATGAAAAATAAGAAAAGGAAAGAAAGAAGGTGAAGAAAGACAGAGAAAAGATTTCTTTTTGTCTGTCCTGCCATTTAGGGTCAAATTTACTGTGTAATAGTGTCTGTTGTGGCTTCACAGTCCCAAATTTCACAGTGAAACATTATACCATCACTGCTTAGTTCTTTGAAAGTTGCCTTCAGTAAAGGTGTTTAATAGTGCCAAGAGTTTAATTAATGATTTGGAGCCTAAGAGATATTTTTACATAAAAATAATGCTACCAAAGCAGTGTATGTACTGTGACAGTTTGATATAAAAAACTATCGGCTTAGAAAAATGTGTGGGCTTGGGCACAATGTAGTCATTTAGTTGATTGTTCTGAAGAAGCACAAAAGAACAAAAAGGACTTCTCAACTTCTCTACAGCCCTAGGGGCCAAGCTCTGACTGAGAATTTAATGAAAACATGCAACAAAAACTTAGAAATGTATGAAATGTTTCAAAATCAAAAGGCCAAGAGATTTTGTATGCAAATTGAAGGTCCCTGGCACTTTGGATGTCATTTGTGGTGATCCCTCCTAAGCTTTTTTTTTTTTTTTTTTTTTCCCCCAGAGGACTGCTTTTCCTAGTCCCAGCAGCCAGTTTAAAAAGGGGTCAGACACTCAGCTTGAGTTTCAGACAAAAATTAGATTTCTGTTTTTCTAGGTTCTCTCTATAGCCAAAAAGGAAAAAAAGAGCTGATCCTTCACACCACGAGAGAGATGGCTGAGATAATCAAGATATAGTGCCCTGGTTAGATAAGTGTCCAATGTCACAATCCAATGGCAACAGGATGGTCTTGGAGCTTCCTTTGTCTTAAGCTGAAGCATAAGTGTTAAACAGCACAGTTGGAGGGTAAAATTACCCAAGTAAACACTGTTCTCTGGGCATGTCACTTTGGAGGGGATTTCACCTGAGACAAAGAAGCCCATTTTTTATTTGGTAGAAGAATGCCCAGATAGGGAAATGGCCTTGTTTATTTGTAGTGATTTAACTCAACAGCTGTGGAATGAATAAAAATTCAACTGTGGGACAAGACCATATATCAAAGCAAAATGTTGCTTTTCCTGAAAGCTTCTCATCTTTAGCCAGATGGCTTAGTGTGCTTAAGAGCTTCAAGGCAGGCTTTTGCTGAAGAGTTGGATGTATTTGACATAGTACTATCCGTTTATTCTTCCCTACCTTGAACCATTCTTGTGCCTGTCATTATCTCAGATATCTGATTATGTCAGTGAGCAGTTTATGTAGACTGAGGGCTGTGTGTATTATGTACAGAATTAGGGAATTCCTTACATGACTCTTATGCATGAAGGAACAACCAAGAAACTGGCATTTACATTTTCTGGATACACATCTCTCTATTTGTTTATTAAGCATCATTGTCTTTAATTTCACAGCCCTCTCTGTAGTTGAATAGAAAATAATACATGTGTGCATGGAGGAATTTTCAGTCCTGCTCTGGAAAAAAAAACAACAAACCGACAAACCAAACCATACGACACCTTCAGCCAAAATAAGTATTTTGCAAGATAATGTCTAGCATGATGTAATATCAGGCACCTGGAACAGTCACATCATCATCAGTTTCAGCTTTTCTTCATGACTAACAAAAATTAGGCAACATATACCAAAAAATCCTGAGCTGTAGGCCAGATGGTTTTTGAGAACTGAATAAAGTGAGAGGTGAAGTAACCATTTGACAGGAATGCACAGGGAAAAGATTCATCACCTCATGTTCTCTGTCCAAAACAATTGTCTCCTTGCTTGTCTGTGGTGTCTGACTTTGAATAAGACAGCAGGCATTGCCTCTGAGAGATGCACAGCCTATCCCTCTGAAGGAAAACTAGTGCCCTACAGATGCAGAAAATCCACGTAACGCAAAAATCCACAGTGGAAATATGATTGCAAAGATTTACACAATTTGTGCAAAGGTTAACTGCTAATTCTCTGAAGGGCAGAATAGCCCATGTTTAAAAAGTCAAAAATACTCTTCATCTCATTTTAAAGTTCACACTGACTATTTGTGTTTGTCTGGTTTTAATAAGATTAATAGGAACAGACAGAGAAAATTATAAATACAAACTCTGTCATCCTTTTCATTCATACAAACATAAGGTCTGTACAGTATAGGGCTGGGACCCTTCTGCTGTGAGGACATGTTGAGAGATTTGGGCTTGTTCAGTCTGGAGAAGAGAAAGGTTCAGGGAGACTACCTGGTGGCCTTTCAAAACTTAAAGGAGCCAATCAGAAAGATGGAAAGACTTGAGCAGGGCCTGTTGTGACAGGACAAGGGGTGATGGCTTGAACTAAAAAAAGGAGATTTAGACTAGAGGGAAGGAAGTAATTTTTCACCCTGAAGATGGTGAGATCCTGTCCCAAGTTGCCCAGAGAGGTGGTAGATGCCTCATCCTTGGAACCATTCCAGGTCAGATTGTTTGGAGTAAGTCTAAAGATGTCCCTGTTAACTGCAGGGGGTTGGATTAGATGGCCTTGAAGGGTCCTTTCCAATCCAAACCATTCTGTGATTCAATGAATATGTCGATTGTTTTGCATTTTCATGCCAGTGGTACATATGACATAACTGTTTCAGCACAAATTGATGTTACTATCAAATTCTAAAAGCAATGATCAATGGCCTATTACATATAGAATAATTATTTGCACAGCTGGACCCTGATATGTATTGCCATCTGTGTGATATGAATATTTTTCTTAAATGCTATCCTTTTGTGGCACTTTCTTCTGATGACCAGACAGCTGCTTATTTCTGTGCACAAAGGCTTTTAAGCAAACACTTAGCTCATGTATATAAAGTTGGAAATAACTAGTTCCTGCTAAACTCATAAACACTGTATTTCTATATGTAGCTATATATAAAGGTTGTATATCAGTACAACATTTGACACAAATATAAATTTCTGAATTTTTTTTATGGCCCTGATTTACCTTGCAATATCCCACAGCTATTTGGTCTATTAAAAATCTGTCATGATATTTAGACTGTTAGCACCATTAGAAAAGCAGCCCTTTTCTGAGTTCTCTCAGCACTTTCAGGGCTATCAGCCCTCATTGCACATCCTGTTTTGTGCAAAGAGAGGCCAGTTTCAACAGGATTGGATTTCATATTTAGGAGAGAGAAGAATTAGTAGTTCAGAGACTGTTCAGATAAGCCTGACCTTAGTTGACACAGTGGTGTGTTAGTTTCTGCTCAGTGATGGAGAAAAAGAGAGAGAAGCAATATTGCCAAGTACTTAAAAATCATGAAGATTTCAGTTTAGATTTTCTACAGATGACTTAAAGCAAAAGACATGCAAATTTCTACAGTAACGTGTATTCTGTCTCAGTGCTTTAACATCAGATGTGATTTGCCTCTCTTACGAGGAGAGGATGAGAGACTTACGGCTGTTTAGCCTGGGGAAGACCAGACTGAGAGGGGATCCTCTCAATGTTCAGCAAGAGCTAAAGGATGAGAGGCAAGAGGATGGGGCCAGACTCTTCTCAGTGGTGCCCAGTGACAGGACAAGGGAAAATGGATGCAAACTGGAACCCAGGAGCTTCCATCTGAACATGAGCAAAACCAGCTTTGCTGTGAGCATGCTGGAGCCCAAGAGCAGGCTGCCCAGAGAGGTTGTGGAGTCTCCTTCTCTGGAGAGATTCCAAACCCACCTGGGCATTGTGATCCTGGGGGAGCTGTTCTGAGTGACCCTGCTTTAGCAAGGGAGTTGGACAAGATGATCCCCAGAGGTCTCTTCAACCTTCACTATGCTGAGATTCTGTGGAAAGCAAGAAAAAAAGTTTTCTAGTGACCAGGATGCTCATTTCCCTAGGGCCTGAGGGCAATGCTATTCATTCCTCGTTCATCATCGATGCCAAGAAAGCATCAATCTTCAAGTCAAATCCCAACTGCAGCCTGTGAAATCTCGTAACATAATAAACGTAATCACTGTTGAGGGGGATGCTCCCCTGCATGGATTCTGCTTCTGACCCCTCCAGCTCCTACTGCTTTCATGGCACTCAGGTCTCACTGGATGCCCTTGCTTTTGGTTAAAAGGAACCTGGGTTTGCTTGTTCTGTCTTTCTGGATTAAATGAGGTTTGTAAATGCTTAGCGTCTGTGTTTCCTTTGTGCTGCTCAAATAATTTTGACAGAAACTTAAGAGTGTTCTCTAGGTATAAGCTTCTTACAGGTGTGCTTGAGTTTCAGCAGTGGTAAGTAAAAATTCTTGTCTGAGGGTTTATTTCCATTCTAATTCTTCTCCTGAGGTTCAGAAATGTTTTATTTTTTTGGTAGATCTTGATGTTGTCATTGATTAAATATTTGGTTCTTTTTGTACAGTTTTGCTCATGGTCCTGATTATATCATGGAGCATTAGGTGCTCATGCAAGAAACAGATAAACATAACACTAGGCAGCAGCAGCACCAGCACATGCTCACTGTGCTAGCCAGCCAACATTCTTCAGCTCTGACCTGAGGACCACCTCTAGAGATAAGAGTACTTCTTATCAGTGAGTCCTCACTTGCTCTGCCAAAGCTGTTAGCAAAAGGGACATTCAGAGCCAACAGTATAGTTGTGTACAGCAGGACCTTGTTCAACAGAAACTGCTTCATGATCACTGAATTGATTTAACATACACTACCAGAAAATTTATATTGGAACATATTTATGTTCCCTTTTCACCTAGGGCTTGAATCCCGAAGAACTGGCAGATTATTGATTCTGTAACTTGTTTCCTCAAGAGCTGGACTTTGTATTACTGTCTCTGTCTGAAGATAGAAGCAGTATCTGTATCACAAATCACATGCACACTAGCTAGCTCTCTGAAACAGTAGGTGTTATTACCACTTCTGGAATAAAAGCATAGAACTGGTGAATATTATCTAAAAATTAACAACATTTGAATGACTGTTTCTACTCTTGCCTATTCTTGCTATAGGTAGTCAAGTTAAAAAATCAAAAATATTCTTTTTGTGACTAATTATTTGCAGAAATCACAAATATTTTCTGTCCTTCACAAGTAGTTGGCGTGGTAATTACTGTCTTTCAGCTGTCAAAAATCGCCACCATAAAACCAGAGGGGTGGCTGAGAGACCAGTTGTCTTAAAAGTTACGGTGCTGCAGACTTGCTCATCTGCTCTTCAGCAGCAATGTGAAATAACAATACAGGTTCTTGGGGTGACAAATCATCTGGACTAACTCTGCAGACAGATCTTTCAATAATGTTCATGAAAAGATTAAAAATAAGCTGATAATTTCCGGTCATATTTGCTATCATTTTCCTGGGATGACCCTAAAACATTTAATATTTTAATTTCATGTCTCTGTCTAACACTATGCTCACGCATTATTAAGCACTCCTAGACTGAGAAGGCTCTGCCAAAGCATCAACCAGGTGTTGATGTCTTTATGGATGGAAAATTCGGGGTTTATACTGAATCAGTAATGCTACACTGTGTGATGCTGGGATTTAGGGCTCTAATCTCTTGGAAAATGATGTATGAGATTCAAATACGTTCCTGTTAAGCTTTGAAAGAAAGGCTGACTCTTGTGGCACGTGCAAGTGCTGTTTAGTTGTTTGCTTGAAACTAAGTCTGCAGAACAAGAAAATCAACATTTTTAGCCTGACTCCAACATATGTATTTGCAAAATATCCAAATAATGTTTTTAAAGTTATTTTAAAAGTAAGACTGAAATAAGCCTGAATTTCAAAATATCTTTCTCTTTGAATAGGATGTTACAGAATATTTATTTTTCTGATTGTGGAATATTTATTGTCTCACAGACTGCGTTGACAGTCTCACAACACAAAGAATAAATCCTGATGACCTGGAACTCTGATTATTTCACTTTTCTCCTAGGAACATGATGGACTGTTTTCTATTTTCCTCAGAAGATTGTTGGAATTAACCTTGGAAATTGTATGGGGGCTTCAGGTTTGTACTTCTCTATATGTGATCTGCCTGTATTTTCCAGAAAACGTGCATCTTGATTTTCTTTGGCAATTCTCTTTGCCTTTTACCTCTTCTGCGTGAATTAATGTTTCACTATACAATAAGTAGAGATTAGCTGATCAAAATGGCAGCCATCTTTCCACCCTCCATGGGCCAAGATCCAGGGGGATCTGTTTTCAAGACAGAAATGAGGCTGTAGCCTCACTGTGTCGTGGGATGGGGATTTCCCACAAAGCCTGAGATCAGGCAGTTTTGTGGGATTCTTCTTAATGCTCCGTAACACTTCAGATCCAGAAGCAGTAAATTTAAAATTTTCCCCTCATGTGCATTTCAAATGATGCCTTAATTTACCATCAGTAAGAAAACTCTTTTTCATCTCTTTGTTTATAACAGATTGGGGTTTGGGGTTTTGGTTTATTGGTTTTTTTTGTTGGGTGTTTGGTTTTTTGGTTGGTTTTGTTTGGTTTTTTTTTTGTTTTTTTTCCCAATTTATAACAGAAAATTAAAGCCCCAATATCTTACAAGGTTTCCATTTAGTTTTTTTAAAAACAGAATTATCTGCCCTGAGTCTTCGTACAGCAGGCACTGTCAAGACAATTCCATCTTGAATACTTTGTTTTACAAATATTCTGCCCAGAATACATGGTTTTAAATTTCGATTGGTCTTTTTAGCGTGATCATCATCTGTTGTTGAACTGGGGTAATTTCTCCTCCTACTTACAGTGTTACCACTTAAGTCACATTCAAGATTTGTTCCACTAACTTGGGAGCTAGGTAAATAGAGAAAGTCTTCTTTTACTGTGAAGGAGGGACTGTAGTGGTGGTATGGGCGGGATTTATTTTTCAAAATTAATGTAGTTTATTAATTTTGATATTCAGGACTCTCGCCACCAACCAGTCTTTGCAATAATAGGTTCTTTGCAATGGTCATGAAAACATTACACGTATGAAAACAGAGGATAAATAGAGATTCTAGAACACTCAAGAAAAAACTAGCAATAATACAACAAACATTAAGCTTAATTGAACTGAGAGGTTCTTGTGATCAGTTGTACTACTTGCCCACCAGAGAGACTTGAAAACTGGATTCTATTAGATACAGAGTTTACAGATTTTTTTCAAAGAGGTTTTTGAGTATTTACTCGCAAAAGTTATCTCCAGATTCCCAGGGCTAAGTACAGTTTCCAGACAGTACCCAAACACTTTCAGGGACTTCTGTTGGTGTCTTGATAGCCAATGAGGCTTCTGAATCTTCCCAGGCTCTAACAGGGTGCTGGGAGAGAGGCAGACCATCTCTGACCTGATCCTGGTTCCTCTTGGATGACTCCAGACTTGGTACAGAGGCTTGCAGAGGTGCAGGCAGGATGTCTTGCAGATGAGCACAGGCATAACAAGCTNCAGGCATAACAAGCTGGCTAAGTGAGCCTATCTCATGAAGGCACTTAATGCCTATTCCCTGGTAAACTTGAGGCATGGCAAGTTTCCAGGTAGACAAACCTAAAGTATCAGGGCTTATTATGTAGCAAGCAGAGCACGGCAGGATGCAACGACAGAGAGCAATGAAGCAGTGGCAGAAGCACATCGAGGCAGAGCATCTGCTCATCTCTCTTTATCAATGTAGCCCAAGACTAATGGCTCTTTGGGCACAGACTAGCCAATCAGAACGGCAGTTTGGCAAACTTGACCATATTAGGTTAAGTCAGGGCTTGGTTTCACCTTTTAAGGGCAAAACACAAATAAGTGTATTAACATGTGTGGGTACCCTGTTTACAAGTTTGGAAGGAGTGGAGACTGGAACATATCAGGCCTTTTCTCTTCCTTTCCCACCCTTGCTTCCCCCATCAGCATGTGGATGGAGAGCAGAAAACATGTCTGGACAAGCCAGGACATGTTTAGGCCTATTTTGGCCTTCCACAACAAGGACAGAAGTGGAAGAGCAGTGTAGACCCAGGCTTTGTAGTCAGTGGTTCACAGTTTGAAGTTCTGTGCTCAGACCATTACATGCCATTACATTTCCAGATGCTGGTTCATTCAGCCCTCCAGAAATCTAATCACTTTAGGACTTCCAGTGTCTAAGTTCCTAGTAACATTAATTACCATGCAGAAGTCTGGCTATTTCAAGACAATTAAGAGATATGAAGAGAATTGGTGGAAGAGTGAATCAGGGGTCATAGTCCAGTTCAGTATACAGCCAAGCAGTGCTCAGCCTGATAAATGAAAACAAAATACAAAGCTTGAGAGGTGCCAAAAAATACCTTAACAAACAATTAGAGCTTGTGTATTTCAGAGAGCTGGGTTTTCTTGGCAACATCAAGCAGCAGTCATTTCTGAACAAACAAGATTGAAAGGGAGATCTTTGTGAAGGAATACTGGAAGCCTGTTTGTCGTGCTGCACAAAGACCATTCCTGACAACCTCCACCAGATGAGTTTCCCCTGTGAGTGGGAGGTGGGCAGAAGCGTGGTGCATTTGCAAGATCAGTCCAAAGGTGTCACTTGTATTGATGAGTCTGTGGGACTTTACCAAGGGACATCTGCTTTTTAACCAACAAGGAGCTGCCTGGGTTTCATGTGCACTCTGAAGTTCAGAGGCACTGAGCTCCTGCACCTGTTCATGTCAGTGAGGTTCATGTGGGTTCAGCAGTTGTGTAAACAAACCAACTAAAGAACAAACTTGCAGGTAGTAGCTTTCTGCAGGTATCATTTACAGGCACCTGCAGTGTGTGTACAGCAGGTTGTTTCTGTGTGATCTAGAGCATAAATGCCTGTGTTCAAAAAAGACAGGGAACTACTGGAGAGAGTCCAACAGAGGGCCATGAGGATGATGAGGGGACTGGAACATTTCTTTTACGAGGAGAGGGTGGGACCCGTGACTCTTTAGCCTGGCGAAGACCATACTGAGAGAGGATCTTACAGATGCACATAAATGTCTAAAGGATGGTGGTCATGAGGATAGGACTGGGATCTTCTCAGTGGTGGCCAGTGACAGGACAAGGGGCAATGGTACAAACTAGAACACAGGAGGTTTCATATGAACTTAAGGAGAAACTTCTGTGAGGGGGATGGAGCACTGAACAGGCTGCCCAGAGAGCTTGTGGAGTCTCCTTCTCTGGAGACTTCCAAAACCTGCTTGAACATGTTCTTGTGCAACCTGATCTAGGGGAACCTGCATTAACAGGGAGTTTGGACTAACTGATTTCCAGAGATCCTTTCCAACTCCTACCATTCTATGATTACATGCACTAGAGGCTGGCTCTGGGAAAAGCATCTGTAATCAGAACTTCCCCCAGCCTGTTCAAGCTTATAGAGGAGCTTTGCCATAATCAGGTACTGTTGTGGACTCCGTAAAATGGAGACCCGAGGCACAGGAGGCAGGCATCATTGCCTCTCACATCTGAAGGACTTTCCCCTTCCTCCCTGCTCCCTATAGCAGCAGGCAGAAAGGGTAGCAAGCAGCCAGAGGGGCCTGGAGCTAGGGGCTGAGAGGGAATTTGTCTTCACCCTCCCCTGAATTTGCTACCTCAGGAAAGTGCCTCTCTCATTCCCACAGTGGCCTTAAAACCCAGGTTCTCACTCCTGCACCCCTCCCCTCCATGCAGCCCCTCCTGTTCCTCAGCTGCTAGGACAAGAGAACAACAGCAGGTGTAAAACGACTGCATTCTCCCTTTGTTTTACAGCATTGTTGCAACATCCCTTTCGCCCCTTTGCCTTCAAAGGGACTGGGCTGCTGTGCCAGACCTGACTGCCATCAGCACTCTACCTTCTGGGACTCTGTGCTGCGCTCTCACGTTAAAAGATTTGTTCTCTTTAAGAAGGGGTGTGCTGTCATTGTGAAGGAATGTATAAAATCTGGTGTCAATAAGCTTAATTGGTGCTAAGGCCTGATTGGGTTTTGGAGGGAGAGGTGTAGATGTTGCCTCCTGCTGAACTCTGTGAAAAGGTCTGGCAGTTTGGCCTTGCTGCAGAGAAGTGTGAGAGTAAAACCCTTAGCTGAGGGTTTAAAGGAAGAGTGCAGTTAGCAGTAGGCTTTTACTTTTGCTGATAGCCAGTTCTGATATGCTGAGCAGAGTTATTGCTGAAATTCGTAAAGGTATTAGAGCAGAGCTAGGAGGGCTAGTGGGTCTGGAAGGAGAAGCTTGAATTGTGAAAGAGAGGAGGCTTTCTGGAGCTGGAATAATTTGGGATCCTAGAGAGAAGCTTGCCAGCTGAACTAGAGAGTCTTGGTTCCTGCTAGCATGGCTTGGTTTTGCTAACAAGACAGTTCAGTGTGTGTTTGATTAAGGAGAAAATGAGCAGAACAAGTGGAAAATAACAGTACCTCTCAAAGAAAATTCCAGTGAGCAAAAACTGTTAACTGGCTTCATATAGAAAGGTTGGGCTGTTCGAAGTGATCTGCTTTTTAGAGGAAAGTGAAAGGGGTACAAGTGTACACTTCGGGGGAGAAGAAATTAAAGGGCAGCACAGCTGCTCAAAAATTAAAGTTGATGTATTTGCCTCTATAAATGCAGCATGGTTGCCAGAACTCTGCAGTTGGATTAAACTCAAAGCATATGTTCTCTGACTTCAGGATTATCCCACACTGGGCTGCATCCATCACTTTTCTCTCCTCAGCAAAACAGCTGAAGCTCTGTAAAGAGCAGAACTGCACTCAGCAGAACTGCACCTCTGAAGTCCAGCAATCGTTGCACCAATTTCAGTTCACTCCTTAACCCTCCTTTTCTTCTTTGTCCCCTTCTTTCTCTACATAGATACTTCCTAATGTCTTCCTTCTTTTTATTTTTTAATGGTGTCTTTACATCTATTTTTTTTCTTTATTATTTTGCCCCTGTCTCAGTGCTGAGATGTGACTGTGCCACTTGTTTGATGCATTCCCAGCTGAAGTATCTTTGTGTTTTCACTTTTGCTTCCTTTATGCTTTTGAGAAGCTCCTTAGAAGCACTCCAAAATAAATCTTTCTTCTTTCACTTGCACGTGAAAGAAGCAGCAGTAGGCTTTGTTTTCCTGAGATTTGCTTCTTTTTATTACGATCAATACTTGTTCAGTGTTCCCTTGCTGTTTTCTATCTTGTTTAAGTTGCAATAACCTCTGTTAGTGACCTCTCTTTTTACTGGCATTATTGGAAAATGAGGACACTTAGATCTTCTCCCATACTCAAGGTTCCTAGTGAATCCTAAGATGTTGATAATAAAATAATTCAACAGAGTGAAATTCATCTTCGTGTACAGGGTATTTGCTACAGTCTGTGTGAGCCCCTAAAAAAAGGCTAATGTTTTCCAGTGAAAGATGTAACATACTGGTGGAGTTCAGATTGTCTTTGTAATTGGCATGAACTCCAGGGTGGCTGGGAGTCAAACTGCTGTCTTTTTGGCTTTCTGTGTGTTCTGTTGATTACCTGCCTAATGAAGGAAGGAGGCAGGGCAACCTTTGTGTCATCCCATGACCATGTCAAGTTACTCACTAAACCTCTCTCTGGGAAAGTGGATTGGAAAGATTTAGGATGAAGATTTTCTTCTTGGTATGAATTTACTGTTCTGTGGAAACCTAAGGGTGTTATCAGAAGAGATTAATTTCAGTGAATTTAGTAGCTTTAATAAATAGAAAAATGCAAAGAAGTCCATGATCATTCTGTTTCCAGAATGAGGCTCCAAGCTATCCTCTTGAAGGCAATACAAGTTGCACCGAGGCAATTAATGTGCTGTTTGCATTTATGAGTTCATGCCATTTTTGTTTGATTCAGTCAATTTAGATCTGTGAAAATGCAAGACTTTGAATGTTGTCTTGATGTTTTTAGTAAGAAAACATCTTATTAAAACTACTTAGTAAAAACTTAGAAGGACTGTAAAGATACAGTTCTCCTGCTAAAGAGGCTTGTGAAACCTAGGTTTACTGCAGTTACATGAATATACTCTAGAAATACAGAAGCTTCTTCCTGCCAGTGGCAAACTGTCAGTGACATGGATTTTCTTTTCTGTCCTTCCCTTCTGTTTTAATATTGTGACTGATCTGTCTCTTCTGCACCTTTTCTCAAAGCCTGCTTTATCAAAGCTGCCCCTTGCTCCAAGCAGACATGTCTTTGAGGATTGCCATTATTTTAGCTACCAGCTTCAATACAAGAGATTACTTATTACTTTTAAATGTCCTAAAGGAATGTCAGAAAACTGCAGCATAACTGGGAGCTATTTCCATGTTGTGCCCATAAATTTATGGCTGCTGTGATAGGTAGTGTATGGCTACAGCTTCAGGAGGAGCATTCATGACCATTGCCCAGAAGGGCTGCACAAGACTCAGAGCACAAAGCAAAATTGGAAATCAAGCATGATTAATCTACTCGCTGTTTTCTCATTGTGCTGTGGAAACTTGACTTTATCAACTGAATTGCACCAAGGCAGTATCTGGTTTGTATTATCAATCTTGTCTCCATATGGAAACAAGTCAGATCAAACGTTAAGAGTTTTTTATTCATTTAAGTGCCATCATGTTTTACTACATTTTTTGATATCTCTCATAACAATTTTCTTCTCCATTCTAAATGATTAATTCACTAGACAGTCAGCCCCCCTTGAATATTGCAGAGCTCTAAATTGCTTATTTTTGCCAAGAAGTATTTGTTACTGGGTCAGAAAAGCTTAACTGGTTAGTAAGGAGGGAATTCTCCATCATAAATATTCTTTCTGGATAGAGCATGCCTCTACATTTGAAAAAAGAGATTTCTGAGACATGTTCTGACAGGGTTTGTACTTACTGTTGAAATCAGAATCGTAAGAAACACTTTGCCTTTCCTGCCTTGTTGAAGATGTTTTAAAGGACAGAAGCAAATGTTAAGCTAAAGAATACTTAAAGAGTTTTGATAGGGAAGGAGATTTTATACTGCATGATGTTACAGGGAGCTTCAGATTAATAATTCACACTTCAGTACAGATAGGATATTCATGTTACAGACTGATATACTTTGGAGGTTTTTCTGGACTGTCATTTCTGCCTCAAGAAAGGGAAAAGACTTTCTGATTTTTGTCAGTGTAATTATGTGGCTGTCAAAGGATTTACTTCCGTTTTCACAAGTCAGGAGAGAAGTAGTAGATTAATAATCCACAACTAATAAATTCCACTTCCTGCCTTCAGATCTCTGTCAGATAGATAAGAAAGATAATGGAGGGGGGATAAAAGCGCTGAGACAAAAGAGTGAAAGTAATGTTTGGTCTTTTTGGAGAAGATGAGAGTGGAACTGCTTTGGTAGGTGGTGTAGTAAGAGTTGTTTCGAAGGGGAGAGATGGCAGGATATGACACATTCACTCTGCCAGATTTTGATTTAAACCTGAACACAATGGTGAGGCACCTGTTGAGAGCCGAAAGCTTTTCTAGAGACTTTGGTGCTAATTGTCGCCTCGCAGCTGGAGGATTATGTGTAACCTGAGCATTTAGCACTAAGGATCTTAGAGCAGCCTTGACAAGTATTGAAGGGAAAGGTTCCCATTTTTTCTACAGTTAATGCCACAAAACGGTGGTTCATAAAGCTTGGCTTTAATCTTTGCCATGTCACCCGTTTAAGATAGAGAACTACAATCTGCAATTAAAGCTGCCATCACTGCAAGGCTGTTGCTTTAACTTCAAAAGTAGCTGTAATTCTACAGCTACATGTTACATCATACAGAGAACTGAACTGAGTCTCCCATTTTCTGTGCAGTAGCCCCATGATTTGAGGGTTTATCTTTCTGTATTTTAAAAATAACCTTCCATTATAATCTACATTGATCTTCCTCTCCCTGGAATTGCTGAATTTTGTACTTGTGTAAAACACTCCACCGAGCCATCCCAGCATCAGTGTATTTGAATATAGTGCAATTTATGTTGTTGTTTAGTTTTCTTCTCCCAAGAAAACAGAATGACAGTTTCATTGTCTCAGCCTTTTATCGGTCATCTGAAGGCAGGCAATAGAAAGCATTACTAAAATAATTACAATTGGATGGCATACAGAAGGAAGAGCTGCAAGTCATGAAATTAGACTTTTAAAACCTTGCCCTCCTTCATTTACTTACTCCAGTAACCTGGAGTAACTCTGGAAGTTTCTCAAGGTTCACATTAAAAAGTGATCAGGGATGACAAATTAATTTGGTACAAATTTGAGGTTCTGAATTTATTATTGCCTAGACTCTTGTAACAAAAAGAGATGAAATTTAACCCTCAAAAATATTTTTTCCATTAGCCTTGCAATTTACTTTCTTGGAGAGCCTTAGATATGAGCTACTTTGTAAGCAAATCAAACCAGTTGTATTTGTTTTCTGCTTAACTTTTTCCTAATGTAATCAATCTACATTAAAAAAAATCATTGTGGAAGTGATGAGAAAAATAACTGAAGAAGATTGTTTCCTCCTAAGTTCTATCTTTAGAAGATGTTCAAGACATTGAAACACTGGATTAGAACAGTAGAAAATGTCATGAAACTATTTCTCTTCTTGATGTAACACTGGGTTGTTCTCTGAAGTTGATTAATCCCTGTTCTATACTAAGTGCTTCAAATTTAGCACTATGACTATTTTAGCTCCTGTTCAAAATAATCTGAATTTCACTAGCAGTTCTATTAATTTTCTTAAAACCACAAACTATAAAAGAGGAGCTTAAAATACTAAAGCAATAACATTGGGGGATTGCATATATAACTCTTAAGTTATAGCCCCAGCTTGAACACCTTGCAACATCTTATGTTTCTTACAGTTACCTAATACTGAATTATCTTATTTAGGTTTGAACCTAATATGGAAGACACCATTTCTCCAGTGAGGAACTGGATGTTGACTTTATAAAGCTTACTAATGGAGAAAGTAGTAACACCTGAGAGTGAGTGCAAAAACTTCAGACTTCAACCATAGCTTCCACAAAGGTAAGATGCAAAACCCTTTTCTGAAGTGAGAAAGCGAAGAACTAATCTTGATTATTTTGGTGAACAAAACATAATAATTTCTGCAACTAACTTGGTGAGTTTTTGTTTGTTTACACCATTTGGAAGAGAGGAACTAATTACTTGTGATTGTCATCCAGGAAACTTGCTTTCTTTAAATTACAGAAGTTTTGTTGTCTGACTGATGTACCTTAGTCATGATCAGCGATTTCCAATGGGTTGTATACAACTCTTTCTACAAACAGACCTGCTAAGACCAATGATAGTATAGAGAGCAGGATTTCCTTAGTGGATGACTAGACACACAGGGGGATTGCTCCACCAAGTGTGTTCCCAAATGAGCATCTTACAGACAATACATGTCAACATTCTATGCATATTCACCAATTTTCCAGAAATAAATTTACATGCTCATTCATTTCCCTGAAACTCATGAATATATGCAACTGACACTTTGTGCATGTGTACCAGGTTAGGGTGGATCCCTCCCCTGGTAGAATAAACTTACCACAACACGTATTCTTTATGTGAAGTCAGGAAAAAAAAATTATATTTCTTAAACTAAATATAACAGTGTAGGGGAAAAAACACAACTAACAACCTGAAGGAAGATGGGGAAGGGGTCAAGCGGCGGCGAAAGCAGCAGCAGCAGCAGCAGCAGCCAAAACAGCGGCAGGGGAAGATAGCAGCAGGCGCAGGCAAAGCGGTGGAAGCAGCAAGGGGAAAGTACAAGCTGTGCTTCCAGACATAAAGCTTTTGATGCTCCAATGAGATTATATTAACTTATCCATTGTTGCTATTCTGTGGCCTATCCCCAGAATGTTCGCCTTAGAGCTTCCACCTCCAGGTTTCTCTGAGGTAGGAATCTAACTCAAACGGCCACAGCATGGTCCTTAGCTTGTTTGCCAGGATTCACATAATTTCCCCAAGTCCACCTTGACTGATTTGTTTCTCCTTTGTCTTCCTGTCCTTGCATTCCTGATGGCAAAGGCTTCCTTTGGGCTGCCCTTATCTTCCTTCTCTCCATACTTGATAACTCAAGATCCTTTCGTCTAGTCAAGCTTAATTGTCCTTACCTATTCAGTCTAGCAAGCAGCCCTAGATGCATTCTTAGTTATGTGTTTCTCTGACAAGAAGGAAGTGCTTCTGCTGCATGGTATCACTTTCATTGTTCACAAAGTGGAACATTCTTCAGTAGGCTAGTGATAAATCAAAAGCAGAAAATCATTTCAGTATGGTAATTGCATTGACTGGTATTTTAGCTCAGCATGGTTGCAAATATAAATCTATTAAAAAGAAGCAGCCAAAAAGATACATCTCCACACAACATTTTTAAAAGGCATAGTCACTTGTTTGTGTTAAAAACTCCTAATCTATAGGCCTGGAAATATTTAGAACTTTTGTATTTTTGAACGATTGACTAACTAAGACAAAAAAAAAAAAAAAAAAAAGAATGGTGAAAGGAAATCTTCTTGTTGAAGAAACGTAAAAGTAACATTTTTGGCAGGCCACTGTGGATGATGTCATTCTTCAGAATGTGCTAAAGTCTGTTATTTTACAGCAGGAACTGATTCCTCAAGGCAGGCAGAGTCTATGGGCACTTAGTGTTGCTCTCAACTTTAGCCAGCCAAGATCTGTGCTTTTTTACACCTCGTTTGATGGTAATAAACCATACATGCTTTTAAATATGGGACTTGAAGGCTTTTCTCAGGTGTATGCACACACATGCACACACATATCTATCTGTGTATGTTTGAAACTTTTTGCATGCTGTTGTGTGGATTTAGCACTTGGCTGAAGGTATGCTCATTGCTAGAGTTGAGTATTTGATGCCTTCTGTACTGTGCTCTGGCAGTTGAGACTACTAAGGGCAGAGTTGTTGGGAAGGCAGAGAGAGCCTTCCCCCCCCCCCCCCCGCCCCATACTGCCTTTTCCTTGTGAGGTGACAGTTCTTTTGTTTTTCCCCAGATGCTGGCTAATCAATAGGGTATCAGAGTAGCTACAGCTCAGCGTGCATTTGCTTTTTTTGTGAGTGAAAATGGGTCTCAGCTGTGAGCCATGATAACTTGAGTGCAGACCTTTGGTAAACTGCAAGGAGCTTTACTGTATTTAAAGCATTAAGTAGTAAAAAGAATTCAGTTCTGTCGAAATCATCCAAGAGGGAGCATGAATCAGTCTTGGGAGGGTTTAGGGATTGTCCTGTTAAGGGCCAATAAATGTAGTTCACTTGTGTGCTAACATCAGGGAGTATTTGTATTTGGAACATTTTATGATGCCATCTGCTCTATCCCATTTGATTTGCACCACTGAGCCCAGCCATGTACTACAGGTACTTGAAACTGTAAAGATTACAGCCAGGAGCAGAGAATACTCAGGGCCTGATCCTGGAGCAATTTTGTGGACTGCTAATGACATAACATGTCACCTGGGATAACTTAGATTTGCATTATGATTATTGCATCTGAAAGAAAGTGCTGAATGCCTTTCACTTACAGTCTGTAAGACTGTAAGTTTTGTTTGTAGGTATACATTAAAATAATGTTTAATTAAGCAAGCTTTTGATATCTTCTCTCCATGTTTACTTTTTACCAGGTAGACTTTCTGTTTTTTTTTCCTGAGCACAATGTTGAAAACATTAAGGTTACAAATTAGAGCACATTTTCCCATTCCCTTATGTGTTGCCCAGGGCAGTGGTTGAGTCCCCATCCCTGGGGGGATTGAAAAGCCTTGTAGATGTGGTACCGAGGGACATGGTTTGGCAGTTGACTTTGGTGGTGTTGTATTAATGGTTGTATTCTATGATCTTAATGGCATTTTCCAGCCTAAACAATTCTAAGGTGTTTGTCCTGAGGGAGGACTTAAGGCAGATCATGGCAGAGGAAGACCTCCACAATGGAGACCAGACAAAAATCTGAATGATTGTTCTTCACATCCCTCTTGTGAGTCCTGGATAAAGGACACTTAAACATTACTTAAAACTGTTTGAGAAAAATGTCTATGAATGCAAAAATGGTTTGGCAAGAGTGGAAGCTTCAGACTTTATAGAATGCAGTGTGGAATCTTATTTGATTTTTGTATTGATACTCTTCATTGATGCCATGAGCCACTTAACATTCAATGTACTTGTCAAGGACTGAAGGTCTAGCTCTTTAAGTGAGTCACTACCGGCAGGGGCTATTTCCAGTGTAATTCTGGTACTCCCTGGCTGTTATAACCAAACTGTAGGCTTGGGACTTTGTGCCTGTTGTTGTCCAAACACCTACACTTTTAATTGCAATTAATTTTAGCAATGAATTAGTGGGAAAGCATTGTTAAGGCTGATAAAAATTAAATCCATGTATACTTGAAATATGAAAGGCTTAATACCTAACTGCACTATGCGGGCAGTGAAGTATAATGGAGGCTTCTCTAATTATTTCATCTATTTTTTTTCATGTGTGCATGGTCATGTGCATGTACAGCTGTGTTTGGATCCTTAGATGCATTCTTGAAATCCACTCTGTCTTCTGCAAATTATCTCAGTAGCAGCTGCTGTCTGTGGCACAAGCCAAGCATGGTGGGGTAGAGCAAGATTCTTCCTCTTCTTCCAAGAGACATAATTTTATTAGACTGTATTGGAAATCACAGGCATGCCTGCTGAGAGTGCTCTGCAGTTATGAGCATTTGGGTTTGCTGCACACAACTAAACTTTTTTTTTTTTTTTTTTTTTTTTTGTGCTCTGATGTTAGAGCTTTCCAAGTTCAACTGTCGAGTTATTTGTAGGTGAGCAATGAGTACTCAGAAGAGACACTAGTACTGATTTGCTGGAAATACCTATTGATTGCTATCTAACAAACCTTACCAAGATCCACTTAAACTCAGGAGTGTCCTAGGGCAACCTCATGGATTTGTAGGCTGTTACACTAAAGTGGGATTGTAGATACAAAAGGGGGAAAAGTGGTATTTGCTGCCCAAGGAAATGGGAATAGTGAGGAAATAGCTGAACAGAACCTTACTGTAAGGTGACTCACGCTGTCTGTGAGGACAAACTAGCAAATAGTCCCTGTGCATAAAGCACCTGTGGGTGGCTGGAGTACTACTTTTCCTCCCTTGCAGGAGTATTCATGTGCTTTATCCTACAGTGGAACCCACCTCCTTCCTCCATTACAGGACTAACTTGGCTTCCCAAGTTTTTGATGGTTCTTTTAATTTTGCAATATAAAGTATTTCAGGGGCAGAGACTGTGTCTTATTTATGGCTTTTATGAGTAATTTAGTTTGGTTTTGGATGCCTGACAGATAATAATGTGTTTGATTGCATCATGCGGTACAGCAGGTCTGTAGGAAAACAGATTTTCAACTCTGTAATGAAGTCTTAGGTTTGATTTACTGTTTACTCATTCGACAGCAGATGCTAGCCAGAATTCAGATCATTTAAATTCTATGAACTGACTGAGCCAAAGGCAATATAAAATCAAGTATCATCAGTGTACATCTCATAGTTCGCACGATGTAACGCTGTCTAGATTTTCATCATTAATGTTCCTGGACTAAACACGGAGCACTGAGGAGAAAAAAATCTGGACAGGTTTCAGCTGGAAAATATTCATAGTATCTAAATGCTCTATAGAATACCATGTTAAGGATTGTCATTTTGCAGTAGTTTTTGTACAATCCATGTTTCCGAGTTGTTGAGTCCTACTGCAATTAAGCTGAAAATACAAAACAAACTTGTCTTGTTTCTTTTTTTTTTTTTTTTTTTCCCACCCCATGCAATTTGTTCTTGTGTGGGATTTGGAAAGTTATAGTTGTGGAAACATCAACAAATTAATTCTTAAGAGAAATAATTGAGCTGACAGCTAAGAGATGCTCCCTTTCTCAAGCATATAAAAGAAATTTTTGTTTTATTTTTATTCTCTGCTATCGATTTTTCTCACTGAGTGAAGCTGAGTCTAGTGCAGAAAATTATGCAGTGCTGAGATGCTGTTGGCCAGGTCTGGGGACACAATGTTCAGCCTAAACAGCAGAAGGAAGAGTACTATATTATTTTTCCTCCTCAGGCACTCGACAGTGTAGTTCATGAAAATTGCTGGGTTTTAGGTGCACATTAAGTCAAGTAAATTTGATCAAGTTGTTTATTGTCATAAAGCAATGAAGCCAACAATGAGAAGAAATAGAATAATGAGTGAAGTTTTCTCAGAAAGAACCAGAATGATTGGTATAGTGTCTGGATAGGTGGTGGAACCCAGCTGTAATGCAGCAGTGTGAAATGTTTGGGACAGATCTGTGGTTCCTCTTGAACCCGAAAAAGTTCAGTGGAGCACAGGAGATCAGGAAAGCTCTGAGGTTTATCAGCAGAGATTAGCTATGTCAAAGTGTTATGGAAGTTGAACTTAAATGAAGTACATTTTTTGCTAGTGAGAGGATTTCCAAAGAGGAGAGGTCAAATTGGCCAAGTCCAAATAATGCAAAACTGATTTTAATACATTTGATTCTATCATATCTCAGTTGAATGGCTGGACAGAGTCATCCAAGTCAAGCAGCAATGCAGAATTTATTCTGTGGAAATGCTTGTGCCAGGTAATGCAGGCACTGAGGGTGGATTTGGAGGTCCGTCACTGATTTCAGCATAGCTAAATACTACCAAGAGAAGTAGGAGACCATCTGGTATGATTCAGTACCTTGCAGCTTGAGAACGTCCATTCTTATCACCTAACTTTTCAAGGGATAGCTGTCTGGGTGCTGTTGCTCTGTTCCATTTGGACTTAGAGCCAAGTCAGGAAAAGGAGACCAAAGGTGCCCCAGGAGACTTTAGAATTTCCCACTGAATTTTAATAATTCCTTGGAAAAAAAGAAGTTGTCATTAATGATGATGGAAGCTGGAAACTATTTTATTCAACTTTATCTTTTAATACCTGGTCCTAATTCAGCTCAAGAGATGTGAATATGAATGAAATTGCACATTGTTGGTGAAAACAAGGAGAAGTGTCAATGATGCAAAAAAATGGAACAGATCAGTGGAAAAAACAGATCATTAGAACAAGGACTCTCATAAATACAGAGTGAGGCAGGACAAAGTGTCACAAGCTTACAGCCTTCTCCCACCTCAATGAAGAGTGGTGAAGTTCCAAAGCAAATAACCCCAATGACAGCAGTGAAGTTCAAAAGCAAAGTTATGTGATACCAGTACCAGCATCTTTAGTTAAGCAGCCAATTAAATACCAATATTGATGGTTAAACTCTGACTGTATAATGAGATCTTTGCTCTGTATTAGTTTAGCAAGAGTTACTTGGCTGGGGCATCTAATACAACTAAAGAGAAGTTCCTGAGTTGTTTAATTGGCTTCAGATGAAGGCACCATCTTGAAGCTTATGCTCATCCAAAAGTTGAACCTGTTTTCAGAATAGATTTCTGGAATTTAAAAAGAAATCTGGAATTTAAAAAGAAAATGAAAAGGAATGATTGAACTGGTATTTTGTTATGACTAATATCTGCATAAAAATGCCAGACATATCAAGGCATTAAAGGCTTTAATAATGTGGTTCAGATGGAGGAGGTGATTTGTAGGTGATGGGCTTTGGGGTTGTGCTTTTCTGTTGCATTTCAAAGGACACTAGGCCCAATAGCACTGTAATTCCTGCTTCTGAGAAAAGATAAAGGGAATGTCTGAAACTGGTTTTGAAATCTAGAATCACAGCTGTAGAAGTTCAAATACTTTCCATGCTAACTGAAATAACTCAAATTTCCAAATTTCAGCTCAGTTCTTGGATCAGTAGTAGGTTATAATATTCTGGTGGAGTTATCAGAAGGCTTGTTCCAGAGATTTCGTACTTAGTGATATTAGGGACAACCCCAGGCTTACAGAAGTAATTCTTCATTCCCGTAACTACTACCACTGTTATCCAAAATGTTACACATATGAGGAAAAACATTTATAGGGTAATCTCAGAAGATTCAGATAATTCTCTTACTCTTTATAATTGTTTATATTGTATGTCAAAATCCCCTAGAGACCGATGGAAACTTTATCCATGTATCTGTGCATGCACACAACCTGCTTTTCACTTTTCATTTCTAACTCTATACAGGCTTCTTTCTGTTACAACAGATTTGGTCGTGTAGCCCATAGGTCATCACAAGCCGCCAGGGTAATGTTCTCCATATGTCAGGATGTTTGTAAAGAAACAATTGGAGCTAAAGCACTCAGACCTGAGTTCTGTGAAATGTCTATTGCATTGCAACCACACAAAGGTGTGATTTTTAGCCAGGTCGCTTTTCTGAGCATTTTGAATAAGTAGTTTCAAGAAATAAACCCAGAAAAAGGAGACAAAACTGTGTTTTCACTGAAGCCTGTGGTAGAGTTTACCATGTTTTAATCAGGGCTTGTATTTGCTCTTTGCTTAATGGTACTATCTTGATTTGTAGTTCCTGCCAGGACTTGGTCTCGTATAGTTTCTGACCACATCTGTTCAGAGCCAGAGGACTAGCTGGCAAAGGAGCAGAAATTCTTTCAACAGCTCTTTGAATAAGGATCAGCTACTTTTAATTTACCATGGGATGAAAACATTTGCATGGCATTACCACAGCACAGGTGATGTACCCTAAAGGTTCATAACCTAGTTTACCCCGTGCTAACTTGTTCGCATAGCAGCTACCATAAAATTCAAACAGGGCTTTATTGTGTGAATCAGCTGTAATTAGCAGGAACAATATGTTTATGTCGTGTAAGGGAAACAAATCCTATTCTAAGGACATTTTCATTAGATTAAATATCATTATGGCAAAACACAGTTTTGTAACTTCTGAATGCTTAGCAAACAGCTTTTCTAATTACACCAGCTTTGCTTGCCCTCTATTCCTCTATACATTACACAAATGGCTGGAGCAGAAAATCGTTGTTAAAGCCAGGAGTGTGCCTAATAACTGGTGTGATAGAAAAGCAAATTGGTAGTTCAGTACCTTTTTAAAACAGCTGTAAAGTTTTTACTTGGTAGCAGAAGTCAATTGATTTTTTCCTTTCTTCCCTACTTTGCTTTTGGTCTGTAGTCCGAAGAGAATTTTTTTTTTTTTTTTTCCCTGCCACAGCTGTCTGTGAAAGAGCCAGGTTCAGCAGCTTACACCTGTGTAAGCATTTGAGGTAGAATGGTGTGAATTAGCCAAAAGCTGCTCAGCTAAAGCTGTTATGCACTGAGGTGACTGAGGAGGGAGCTGCTCCCAGGAAGGGTTTCCTGCTGTATCCACTAAAAAAAGGAGATTTAAAATCTAGGTCTCTGATTTTTCACCTTGACAGTGCTGTGTGAATTCAGGGCTTCTCTAGAGAGCTATGTGGGATTTTTGGTTTATTGTCTAATTAGGACATCAGTGTTAATCCTTGAATTCTGTTCTTGAAGGCTTTGAGAAGTTATGTATCTATGTGTTGCATCAATACGAGGTTATTAACAACTCTGAACCTGAAATAAAAATGTGGCTTTCCAGAATGGGTTATTGATTTTTATCACTGCAAGTTTTACTTTCAGATAAATCCAGATATCTCTTGACTTTTCACTTGGAAACAATTCAGAGACAAAGTGTTATCTGTGCTCACTTAGAGCCACAGAAAAGCATATTCCACTGTCCAGCCTGCTCAAGCAACAGAAAACATATTTTTATTTCCAGATTTTCTATTGCTATGATTTACAGAAGAAAATTAAATGGGAACAGAATCAGAATGTTGTAAATGGACAGCTTAAATATCTCCATTCTGTGACCAGTGTCAGGCTTTATTTGTTCTCCTGATTTTGTAGCTAAAGAACTGGTCTGTTCCCACTTTTCTACCTTAGGCTTTACTCTTCCTGAGAAGTTGCTCAAGATGTGAAGCCTACAAGACATAACATTAGACAGTGAAGTCCTTCCCACTTGTAAGCACTACTGAGGTATTAATATATTAATGGGAGGGAAATTCTAAGTTTTTTGTTGGTGTTTGTAGAAGACCTTTTTCTGGGATCTTTGAAACTGAAGCAAACTCTAGTGAAACAAAGACCCAAAAACCAGAGTGCAGACCCAAAACATAGTTGGAGAGGTTGTCACATTCATCTAGAAGTTAAAAGAAACTTTATGAGCAGGTATTCTCAAAACCTGCTCTGTGTGAGAATTTTAGAACATGTAATCTAGGTAAAGCCATAGAACATTTAATTTTTTATCTGCTAGAATTGTTTTGGTTGGAAAAGACCTCTGTGATCATTGAGTCCAACTGTCAACCTAACATCACCATGGCCATTAAACCATGTCCCGAAGTGCCATCTCCACATGTCTCTTGATTGCCTCCAGGGATGATGACTCCACCACTTCCCTGGGCAGCCTGTTCCAATGCCTGACCACTCTTTCAATGAAGAATTATTTTCCTAATATCCAACCTGAACCTCCTCTGGCACAATTTCAGGCCATTTCCTCTCATTCTGTCACCTGACACTAAGGAGAAGAGACTGACCCCCACCTCACTACAACCTCCTTCCAGGTTTTGACTGTGCACGTTCTTACATTTGTAGCCATGTCTAGGAACTCCATTGCATGAAGGGCAAAGTCCTCCTTTGGAAAGTAAACTCTTGTGCTTCTTTCCCTGCCTGGATGTGTTGAAAGAGGTAGAACTGAAGTGGGTAGCTTCTGAGAAAGGTGATTGCTGCTTGCTATATTTGAGCACCACTTTGGCCTCAGAATAGGAATTGCTGTGGGGGAGAATGGCTGCTTTGGCAAAAGGAGGAAAACTGTTTCCTGGGATTAACAGCAACTGCTGCTGCTACTGTTATCTGGCTTTTGTATTTTTGCTGGCAAAAGCTACAGCCCTGCTTTATTTAATTCCAGTCAGTTAGTCTCTCTTAATCCTGTGATGTAGTGGAGTCACATTGTTTATGGCTGATAATTGTCAAATAGAACAATTCATTAAGCTCCTCTATCAGTCAATTCCTTCTTACTTCCTTTCAACTCAGTCTTGTGTGTTCCTTTATTGCTATCTTAAAGATCTCATAACTTTCCCAAACTGCCCAATTTTATATGACCTTCTGTGTTACCTTATTTTTCACTGCTCATTTTGGCTGGAAGTTTCATGAAGCAAGGGAGAAATTTTATTTGCAAAAATCCTGTTTCAATGCTAAATGGGTTTAGAGGGATAGGGCATAGTTCAGGAGCCCTTCTTTTGGAATCTAACTATGGAAGGTGACAGCCTATATTAATCCATGATGTTGTATCAGATTTAAGGAGTTGGATATGATTTTCCTTATTGACACGTGGCTGATTATCTTTTGTTTTATGTGGCTGGAGTTGATCCAGTGAACTGTCATGGATAACTATGGATATTTTATGTTAATAAATTCAAGCATGTTTCTAGGTTGAGTCACTAGTCAGCTCAGCTGGGGCAGGATTTGAGTGGGAGAATCTTTTGGTTTTACAGTACTTAGAGTCCAGGGCAAAAGTTACAGACTCTGTTTAGCAATGTGCACTATTATTATGAGATACAAGGAAGTTCTCTACTGTGTTACAGAAAAAAAAAAAAAATTAAAAGCTCCCCAAACAACAAAAAATAAACAAACCCAAACCTAAATAAACTCTGTGCAAATTTATACCCTGTGCGATATCGCTGCCTTTGCTGCAGATGTACAGAAGGTGAATCAGTGGCATTGGTTCCAGTGAGTGCAATGATTCACTCTCTATTTCTTTTCTCCCTTTTCTCTCTTTTATTTTTTTAGCGTGAATGTGGCACTTGCAGAAGTCAAGGAGAAAAAAACATTTGGCTTTGGCAAGCATAATGTGGGCAGAGAGTATAAAATTCCATACACAGCTGTGCCAGTGTGCTTCAGCCCTAACTTACAACATTTCCTGCTCTTCCAGAACCTGCCTTAGAGATTGCCAGTCCTGACACTTTTTATGGTGGTTTTGTGCCCTGCGCAAATGGGGACTAGAGTGAAAGCAGCAGACTAATTTTGGTTCATGATCTTAAGTTTTGAATCCAGGTCTGCAGAAGTGAAAGATTAGTGTGTGTTAGCTCACTGAAAATTTGAGCCCATTCTCCAGCTGGACTGTCTTGACCACCTGCTAACTTGTTGATATCATGAGAGATTAGGTTCTTTGGGTCCAATTCTGACCTCATGTACCCTGGTGTAACTGAAGTGGCTTTTGTAAAATCCATCTCAATCATATGAGTTTCTGGTTCTTATTATTTTAAATAATACCATCGTACATTTGTTGTTACTTGTATTTTTTTTTTCTTCCAGTTTCTGTGCTTCCTCTTTATATGCTAGTCTGCTTTTCACAATACCGCCATAAAATAGCTTTCTCTGTTGTCTGTCTGCTGTGGTCCTCTTTTTTTTTCAGTGTTTTAAAAGTGTACCTAAAATTCTGTGCTCGTCTTCTTGATATTGTTTCTTCTCTGTCATAATACATTTTTGTAGCAGTAATTCAAAGACAAGACAGAACATCCTGTTTTGGCCTTGCTTCAGAAAAGGAGAATATTGGTTGTATGAGAGGGGTCTGAAAAGGATGCCATGATCCACCTACAGGCCAGTGACCTTATTTCACATCTTTTGATGCTCTCTGTGCCCTGGATGGAATTCTGCCTGCTATCAGTTGTTCGATGTGCACTTAAAGTAGGTCCCAGGACTCGCTGGGAGCAAGAGGGAAAAACTGCCTGCCTCGTAGGTAAGTCATTGAATGGCTTAATTTCCTTGTTCCAACACAGATTTCCTCTGCAGTTTTGACTGTATAATTTAATTGCACAAAGCCTGAGTTTTCTTATCAATATGCTGTCTAGAGATAACAGTGCCTCCTTGTATCTTAAGATCACTGGAAATAGGTGCGTGCCAGTTTGATTGACAAAACAAGCAAGGACTTTGTTGTTTCAGGACGACTCAATCTTTGCATGCCATCAACTGTGACTTGTCCATCATTTACAGAGGGACTCAGCTGGATTTTCAGAAATGAATGACAACCTTTTCTTGACTGTTTAGTGGCAAGAAGCAAAGAAAGATGTCAACATAATACTTTTTTTTCTAATCTAAAGGCTGCTTTTAAACTGCTTGCCATAAGAAATCGATTACTTAGTTCTTCTAAATAAACATGTAAAATAATATTTACTTATGTAGAACAAAATAATTTTTAATTTGTAGTCTTACATTCCTATATTAGATGGTATTTCCTGAGACACGTTCCCACATTAAGGAATTAGAGATTTTCTTTCTTGACCTGAATTAAATTCCAGGTATCTTTTTATTGTTTCAAAGGCTGGGTGAGAAAAGGGCTGTGAAGAGCTGAGTGCGAGGGTGCCATCTAGTGCCCCATTAACCCGCACGATTACTGCAACCTCTGCATTGCTGCTTACTCTGTAATGCCTCAGAGACATTCCTCAGGAAAGCGTATTGCAAGTTCTGAAGGTAATTAACTGATGGTCAATGAGCCACCTTCTGCTGAGTCACAGTGCTGAGGAATTGTGTGTATCAAAAAGATGAAACCATTTCTCCCTAAACTTTACATGATTTTGGTGAATCACTGTGAAATCCTGGACTTGAGTTGCAAGAATATGTTATATCCATATGAGAAGCCATGAGAGGCTGAACTTAAAGGATCTGATTCTTTGCCTCATAATGTTGTTTGAAAATGAAGAACCTGGGATACATGTCCTGATGCAAAATCAGTGTGGCTAAAATAGAATAAATCCATCAAATCTTAATTAAAATGAGCATCTAGGAGTTTTGGAGCTAATCCAACCTAAAAGAATCTCTTGGCTCTTCAGTATTATCTGGACTTCCACATTTTGAAACTTCTCTCAGTGTTTTGGTTCTGCTGTTCATGAGCTCCACTGAAGAAAATACACTGAACTGGGAAAATGAATTGTTTTGGATTCCTCCTCCCCACCC
>WBNM01006411.1:9607-20024 GCA_013399055.1 Ramphastos sulfuratus
CTCATCCAGCCTGGTCTTGAGCACCTCCATGGAAGTTGTGGAGCACAGAATCACAGAATGTGATCTTTGATCTTCAATCACATTCTGTGATTCTCTGCTCCACAACCTCCCTGGGCAACCTGTGCCAGTGTCTCACCACCCTCACTGCAAACAACTTCCTCCTAACATCCACTTTCAATCTCCCCTCTGCCACTTTAACCCATTCCTCCTCATCCTCTTAGTACAAGACCTTGTCAATAGTCCCTCCCCAGCCCTCCTGTAGCCCCCTTCAGATACTGGAAGGCCACTGCAAGGTCTTCTGGAAGCCTTCTCTTCTCCAGGCTACAAAGCCCCAACTCTCTCAGCCTGTCCTCAGAGCAGAGCTGCTGCAGCCCTCTGAGCATATTCGTGACCTTCTCTGGACTGGTTCAAACAGTTCCATGTGTTGGGGACATGTTGCTGTGTTGGGGCCTCCAGAACTGCACACAGGACTCCAGGTGGGATTTGAGGCAGAATCCCCTCCCTTGCCCTGCTGTCCATACCTGGATGTTTCTGTAATTCTGTAAAAGGAGTTTCTTCTGACGTCCAAACATTCTCTGATGCAACTTGGGGTCAGTTCTTCTCATCCATAAGCAGTTACTGGCTGTGCACACCTGCCCTGAACTTCAGAAGGTGCCCTCCCTGAGCAGAGACTGAGCTGAGAAGTCACAGTACTGAGCAGAACTACTTTTGTTCTAGCTCAAACCAGGACACTTGGCTGGGGAAGAACATGAACTATGAGCAGGGTTTCAGATGGGCTGAGCTTCGTGTGTGGGTCATGTTTCCACATGGAGCAGATGGGCCAAGGCTTCACTTTGGAGAGCAGTCAAATCTGAAAGAGAGAAATAGACAATGATTGTTGTTTCTTAGGGATTCAGCACCTCCAAAAACCACTGCGGCCACTGGAGAGGTGAGTGACAGCTTGCTGAGGGAAGGAGCTGGGCAACAGGAATTCAGAGTTGCAAGAGCTAAAAGGAGAGAGGGGTGCAGCCTTTTGGACTGTGGCTGGCAAAGTAACCAGGATGAAGGTGGAAGCCTCATTCTCAGCTTTGAGCAGGAAGAGATTGTTCAGGAGCATAGGTGGGAAAGGCTCTTTCATCTGTTCCACACTGAGATGTTCTCTGCTGATCTGGGAAGGAACTGCTGCCCAGGTCAGTCATCAATGGAGTCCTGGGGGCTCGCTGGTGCAATCACCACTAGGGAATGGATTTGCATGTCATGAACTGGTCTAAACCCCCTCGTTCATCTCTTGGGAGCCATCTGATAGATTTTAGTAATTGCAGTGTCGTTAATAACTACAACAAACCTGGACTGGGCCCTGCTAGAAGGCAAGCTTGACTTGAAATCTATTTCAAAAATACATATTAGAGAGGGAAAAAAGAAATGGGAGCTGTCCTACAGCCTGAAGCAAGATACCTTTATCTCTTTCCTTCTGACATCTAAATATCTGCTGTGCATCTCTGGCACTGACACACCCCCTCCCCCCCCAATCTAGATAAAAGGCTGTTTATTTAGTAATTAGTTAATTAATTAATTAATTAATGTAGCCATAAGATGCTTTTAAGAAAATGAAGTGCTCGGTGGGATAGTGGAACTTTTTTAATGGAGGCTTCTGGAACGTGTCCACCACTGGAAGAAACCAGAACAGAAATGATTGATAGCTTCTGTAGATCCTTGACTGGAGCACTGCCTGATGAGGAGAGGCTGAGAGCCCTGGGGCTGTTCAGTCTGCAGAGGAGAAGGCTGAGAGGGGAGCTGAGCAATGTCTATCAGGAGCTGAGGGCTGGGGGTCAGCAAGGAAGGCACAGGGACAGCCTCTGCTCACTTGTGCCCTGCCACAGGACAAGGGCAAGGGATGGAAACTGCAGCACAGGAAGTTGCAGCTCAGCAGGAGCAAGAACTTGTTTGGTGTAAGGGTGCCAGAGCAGTGGCACAGGCTGCCCAGAGAGGTTGTGGAGTCTCCTTGTCTGGAGCCTTTCCAGCCCTGTCTGGATGTGTTCCTGTGCCACCTGTGCTGGATTCTCTGGTCCTGCTGTGGCAGGGGGCTTGGACTGGAATCTCTTCAGAGGTCCCTTCCAACCTCTGACATCCTGGGATCCTGTGATTTAAAGATATTTGGTCCTGTTCCTGCACAGATAACTAGAGCTTTCTCAGTATTCACCAGGGAAAAGCATTTGAGGAAAGGAGATGGAATATTTCTTCAACAGTTTGATACCAAAGGGCAGATCCTTGAGGAAAACATCAAGGCGCAGTGACAGAGCTCAGGGGGAAGACTTTGACACTGTCATGGCCTCAGATGTGACTTCTCATCAAAAATTCATTCCCCATCCCTAGCACTTGTTCATTGCCAGGGAGTGTACTTAAAGAAGGAAATACAGATTTGTTTATATATGCAGACAGTAGCATAAATATCATATAAATACAAACAAAAAAACCTTATCCTATGAGACCTGTGGATGGCAAACTGGACTCTATAGTGCTAGAAGGTATTTTTTAATTAAATGTAAAACTTCAGCAAAACCACCTCCAAGAACCATCTACAAGAAGGATAGAGAGAGAGGCTGCAGTGACAGGACGAGGGCAATGGCTTCAAACTAGAGCAGAGCAGATTGAGACTGGATGTTAGGAACAAGTTCTGCACCAGGAGGCTGCTGGAACACTGCAACAGGTTGCCCAGGAAGGTGGTTGAGTGCTTGAGATACTCAAGGTGAGGGTGGACAGGGCTCTGGGTAACATGAGCTAATGGAGGATGTCCCTGCTGACAGCAGAGGAGGTTGGACTGGATGAGCTTTGGAGGTCCCTTCCAGCTCAAACCATTCTGTGATCCTGTGAATAATTTAGCATATTTTTTCCCGTGAAATATTGACAACAAAGTTTTTCTTCTGAAAGAAAGAAAGCTCTTCCATAGCTCCTGGGCTGGCTTAGAGGAACTTCTTTTGATTGAAGCATTGTCTGGTCATTCCCAAAACACTTTTGTTCTTCACACATCAAGGCCTCAGGGCAATTTTTCAACCCAAAGAGGAATTCCTGTCATCTTTTTTGGAATGGAGGGGAAAAATAAATTGTTTAGAGAATGGGATTAGATCTGCAGAAAGCTTACAGACATTGATGTGCTGATAAGTAAGAGCATCTAAAATCTGCAGCTTGGCAGCTTCATTATGATTCCTTCTGGATTTTCTCCAGCAGGGATGTTGACACTGCAGCTTGGCAAATAGTTTAGCCCTTTGGTAAAATCATAAAGCTGTACCTGTTGAGGAGAACTTGTTTGGTATTTTTGCAGGCATTGCCCTAGAGAATCACAGAATCACAGACACATGCAGGTTGGCAAAGCCCCTCAGGGTCACCAAGTCCAACCTAGAACCCTACTCTACAAGATTCACCTTAAACCATAGCCCAAAGCACCACATCCAAACCACCCTTAAAGACAGCCAGAGTTGGTGACTCCACTTCCCTGGGCAGCTCTTTCAGAGATGTGCAGCTCCAGAATGTGTCCAAAAAGATCCAGAAGATCTTTTTAAAATGAAGTTTAATTAGTATGAGGGAACCTAGAGATCTGTAGCTCCAGAAGATCTCAACGTAGCCTTATTCCAGTGTAACACTGAGTGAAACTTCTCTATGGGTAGAAGGTGGCCCAGAAACTCTGGAGGGAATCATTCTAGATTATTTTTTTCAATGAATTTTAATTGGGATGAGGGAACCTAAAGGTCTGTAGCTCCAGAAGATCTCAACATGCAACAATTCCTGTAGGGTTATTCCAGTGTAACACTGGGTGAGACTTCTCCATGGGTAGAAGAAGGGCCAGAAAATCTGGAGGGAATCATTCTAGATTCTTTTAAAAATGGATTTTAATTGGGATGAGGGAACCTAGAGGTAGCTCCAGAAGATATCCAAAAAGATCCAGAAGATCTTTTTAAAATGTTTAACTGGAATGAGGGAACCTAGAGGTCTAGCTCCAGAAGATCTCATCATGTAACAGATCCTATAGAACTCAACATGCAACAAATGCAGTAGGTTTATTCCAATGCAACACTGGGTGAAACTTCTCCATGGGTAATAAGAGCCTCAGAAGCTCCAGGGGAAATCCTTGCAGATCATTTCCAGAATGAGGTTTAATTAGGATGAAGGAACCTCAAGTTGTAAAAAATGGAGGAAACAAAGAGCTAGGAAAAGCCACATTTTGCAACCTGTTGAAGAAATGAATTTCTTATGCCCAGTTTGCTGTTAGGATGGATTCATGGCAACAGACATTGATACATCAGAATTTGTAGATGCCTATAGGGTCAATTGTTATATTACCATTTGCATGTCAGGCTATAATTCTGTGTGACATGTGGTATTAAAGCTCTAAATCCTGATCTAAGGAGCTTACCAACTAACTTAAATCACAGGGAGAAAATACAACACGAAGTGACAACAGACCGATAGTGTGTGTCTCTGCCAGGAAAGTTGGAAGACTTTTCCTTGCCAGCTACTGAATCACAGGATCCCAGAAGGGTGGAGGTTGGACTGTTGGATGAGGGATAGGCTGTAGAAAAACTTTTGACACTGTTTCCCACAGAATTCTTGGGACCAAACTGGCTGCTGATGGCTTGGTCAAGCACAGCTCTGCTGGATAAACACTGCTGGATGAAAAGGCCCAAAAAGAGGTGGTCAGTGGAGCTAAATCCAGCTGACAGCCAGACACAAGTAGTGTGCCCCAGGGCTCGGTGTTGAGACCACTTCTGTTTAACATCTTTACTGATGCCCTTGATGCAGACACAAAATGTGTCAGTTCACAGGTGACACCAAATTAGGTGGCAGAGTTGATCTGCATGAGGGTAGGGAGACTCTGCAGAGGGGCTTTGATAAATTGGATGGATGAGGCAATGTCAATGGCATGAGCTTCAACAGGGCCAAATGCCAGCTCCTGCACTTGAGTCACAACAACCCCAAGCAATGCTACAGTGTGGCTGGAAAGCTGCCTGCAGAAAGGGACTTGAGGGTTGTAAGGAGAAGCAGCTGAAGATGAGCCAGCAGAGTGCCCAGGTGGCACAGAAAGCCACTGGCATCCTGCATAGGGTCAGAAATGCTGTGTCCAGCAGGAGCAGGGAGGGGATTGTCCCCTTGGACTCTGCTCTGGTGAGGCCACAGCTGGAGTGTTGTGTTCAGGTCTGGGCACCTTGAGACAAGAGAGATGTGGAGGTGCTGGAGAGAGTGCAGAGGAGGGAAAGGAAACTGGAAAGGGCCTGGAGAATAAATCTGATGAGGAGTGACTGAAGGAGCTGGGACTGGTTAGTGTGAAACAGAGGAGGCTGAGGGCAGACCTCATGGCTGTCTGCAGCTACCTGAAAGGAGGCTGTGGAGAGATTGGTGCTGGGCTCTTCTCACAAGGGATTAGTGCTAGAACAAGAGGGAATGGCCTCAAGCTGCCATTGGGTAGATTTAGACTGAACATGAGGAAGAATTTTTTCCCAGCAGGAGTGGTCAGGCACTGGAATGTGCTGCCCAGGGAGGTGGTGGAGTCACCAACCCTGGGTGTGTTTAAAAGTAGTTTGGATGTGGTGCTTGGGGCTATGGTTTAGGGTGAATCTTGCAGGGTAGGGTTCTGGGTTGGACTTGGTGCTCCTGAGGGGCTTTGCCAACCTGAGTTTCTGTGATTCTGTGAAGGGCACTCTGGAGCTCACCCAGGCCAACCCTCCTGCTAAAGCAGGGCCACCCAGAGCAGATTGCCCAGGATCAATGGGCAGATGGGAAGGAGACTCCACAACCTGCCTGGGCAGCCTGCTCCAGGGCTCCAGTGAGGGCACCACTGCCCCTCATTCTATCACCACACACCTTCCAAACAATTCTTCCCCAGCCTTCCTATGAGTCCCCTTCAGCTACTGAAATGCAGCTCTAAGGTCTCGCTGGAGCCTCCTCTTCTCCAGGCTGAACAGTCCCAACTCTTTGAGCCTGTCCTTGTAGCAGAGGTGCTTCAGCTCTCTGGTGATCTTTGTGGCCCTCCTCTGGACCCACCCAGAAAATGTCCTGGTTTTGTCCTGTTCCTCCAAAGCAAGCAAGGAGGTAACCAAAGCATGTTACCAGCAGTGGGGTTAAGTAACAGCTTCATGTTTTTGTGGCTTTATGTTTCCTAACTGAATCCCAAACCCTCTGAGTGCTCATTCCTGACTCCCCAAGGAGAAGGGTAACTCAGTTACAGGGAATATCACACTCCTTGGATCCTTAGAGACTGACAGGCTTTGGAGCAGTAGTCTGACCATCATGAATTCTTCCAGCCTTTCTGGTTATCAGGCTGGCAATGGATCATTGCTTCACGATTTAATAGCTGATGGATGGGTTTTAATGGCCAAAGATGTCAGGATGTCAGAATGAAGTGGCAATGAGGTAAACTGGGGCAGTGAGCTTCCAGGCTGGGACTCAAAACACTTTTAAGCAAGTTGTCCCTTTGTGTTCTCAGTGAAATAAAGCTGTCTGCATGCCCTTCCCAATTAATCTTGATTGCCAGCTGATTGGCAAGATTTATTTCTACGTAAGCCCTGCTTTGGTGATCAGAGTTAGTTCTGAATTAAAGCACCAAAGCTAGGCTAGGCATGTCAGAAATTCAACCACTGGGGAACAGTGCTGAACTTCATGCCTAGGCTGTTTCCAAAAGTCATATAAGAGAGAGTGTTTTTACTTTTTCACTCTGTGCCATGCTTCAGCTTTACTGCACTACAAACCCAACTATGGAACCAGTTTCCATGGTGTCTCTTGAGTGATTCCCTTCCACCAAAGGGCTAAGCTTAGCACAGTATCCAAGATCACTAATGGAACATCTGCCTTACAAGGAAAGGCTGAGAGCCCTGGGGCTGCTGAGCCTGGAGAAGAGCAGCCCCAGAGGGGATCTGAGCAATGCTCAGCAAGACTTAAAGGATGAGGGGGACAAGAGACCAGACTCATTTTGGTGATGCCCACAGACAGGACAAAGGGGAACAGCCACAAACTGGGAGCCAGGAAGTTCCACCTGAACATGAGGAAAAACCTCTTTGGTGTGAGGGTGCTGGAGGCTTGGAGCAGGCTGCCCAGAGAGGTTTTGGAGTCTCCTTGTATGGAGAGATTCCAACCCCCCCGGCCATTGTGGTCCTGGGCAATCTGATCTAATTGCAGATGTCCTTGCTTACTGCAGGGGGGCATTGGACTGGATGACCTTTAGAGGTCTCTTTTCAGTGGTGCCCAGAGACAGGGCACAAACTGGAACCCAGGAGATTTCACTTAAACATGAGGAAAAAAACTTTGCTGTGAGGGTGGTGGAGTCCTGGAGCAGGCTGCCTGGAGAGGTTGTGGAGTCTCCTTGTCTGGAGAGATTCCAAACCTGCCTGGAAAATGTGATCCTGGGCAACCTGTGGTGGCTGATCCTGCTTTAGCAGAGGCGTTGGACAAGACGATCTCCAGAGCTCCCTTCCAACCTCATCCTGCTGGGATTCTGGAATTTCTCTAGTTCTGTTGAATGCCTCTCAATTCTGTGGAGCTGTGTTTTGAAACAGAGCAAAACGAAGCATCTTAACTGGTGCTCAAGGTTGGTTCCTGACTCCTGTGTTTTAGTTGCTTCCAGGCAGTGTACAAGGGCTAAAATTGCTCAATCTAAAGATGACTTGATTCTAGAGGGGAAAAAAACCACTGAATACTGCAGATTTTTCCTCTCAAGACTAAGTTGTCTCAAAAATCCCTTTTGTCAGTGACTCCTTTTCAAATTGTAGTTGCTACTATTTCCCACTCCCACATCTCTCATTCAAAAGTGAGATGATAACCTGGAAAGTATTAGTAAATAAGCGGACAAGTGAAATTCTGAAAACCTTGTAGGAGTGACCTGACTGTGGCTCAATGAGCACATCATTGTCTCACCAGACTCTTGCCTGCTTTGGTGCTGTTATTTTTGTCTTTCTGAATTACAAAACCAAAAAGGTGTTGCCAGAGTGCTGGACTATCTTGTTTACATTGCACTACTCCCTAGAATCACAGAATCACAGAGTCACAGAATGTCAGGGGTTGGAAGGGACCTCCAAAGCTCATCCAGTCCAAACCCTCTGCCAGAGCAGGAGCACCTAGAGCAGGCCACACAGGAACACATCCAGGCAGCTCTTGAATATCTGCAAAGAGGGAGACTCCACAACTCCCCTGGGCAGCCTGTGCCAGAGTTCTGTAACCCTCACAAGGAAAAATATTCCTCCTCATGTTTCCATGGAACTTCCTATGCCTCAGCTTCCACCACTGCCCCTTGTGCTGCCATTGGGCATCACCCAGCAGAGCCTGGCTCCAAAGAAAGGTAGGACCAGATGATCCTTGGGGGTCCCATCAAGCTTGGCATTGTGATTCTCTGGTCACATACTACTCCTCTGAAATTGGTAGGAGCTGCTTCTAGAAAAGTAGTCCTAACGATTTGAAACTTGGGACAGGTAACAAATTTTCCTTCTTAATAGTGCAAGTGTGGTAGTTACTGTATCCAAATTATCTGAAAGCTTCAAAGATAGATGGCCTTTGAAGTTCAGCTGCCAAAAACTGTTCGGTTGGCTCTGTTGATGATTTTCCCCTTGGAGCTGGACGTGCACGAGCAGATGGCAAGCAGGGCAACCCCCTGATGGTCAGTGGAACATTGTCATTTCGGATCCAGATTGCAGTTCATTAGCACAGAAGAACTGATCTATTCTCCCTGTGATGGGATATGATGCTGAGGTGCTGGAAGGTGTCCAGAGAAGGGCAGCAAGGCTGGTGAGGGGCCTGCAGCACAGCCCTGTGAGGAGAGGCTGAGGGAGCTGGGGGTGTGCAGCCTGCACAAGAGGAGGCTCAGGGCAGACCTCATTGCTCTCTACAACTCCCTGAAGGGAGGCTGTAGCCAGGTGGGGTTGGGCTCTTCTGCCAGGCACCCAGGGACAGAACAAGAGGACACAGCCTGAAGCTGCAGCAGGGCAGGTTCAGGCTGGATGTTAGGAAGAAGTTCCTCAGAGCAAGAGTGATTGGCATTGGAATGGGCTGCCTGGGGAGGTGGTGGAGTCCCCATCCCTGGAGGTGTTTAAGAGGAGGCTGCATGAGGCACTTGGTGCCAGGGGTTAGTTAGTTAGAAGGTGTTGGGTGATAGGTTGGACTCAACGATCTCAGAGGTCTTTTCCAACCTGGTTCATTCTGCGATTCTGTGATCTCAGTATCAGTCTGGATTCTGAAAGATTCCTTAAGCAGGAAAAGTTGCAGAAGTTATTTCTGTTGATCCTAAGTATTGATACTGAAGTGCATGGCCTAATGTTTATAGGGCAGGACTTGGGTTCCAGTCTTGTATTTCATAGAGCCATAGAATGATAGGTCTTGTAAGGGACCTCTGACAACTATCGGGTCCAACCCCCCTGCCAAAGCAGGACCACCTAGGGCAGGTCACACAGGAACGCCTCCAGGTGGGTCTTGAAAGCTTCCATAGAATCAGGCAATGGAATCTGTCACTGAAGTATGTCAGACAAGTGACTCAGTCATTGATTCTTGATTACTCCATCCGTGAAATGTGAGATTCTTCTCCAGGGTAGTGTAAAATTTAATGTCTACTTTTAAAGTGCTGTTAGCATCTGAGGCATCACAGCACTTATGCCTGGTGTGGGGTGCTGATCTGAGAGCAGCAGGCAGAGCAGCAGCCCTGTCAGGACAGCTTGCCAGGCTTTTGTTTTGGGCACTGGATGATGACACCTGACAGCAGCACATCTTTCAAAACATGCTCTATGGGTACAGGGAAAAAAGTGGAACCACTTTTTTAAAGCATCTTTATTGATGACCTTGAGTCAGGCACAGAGAGTGGCAGCAGTAAGTTGCAGATGACTCCAAGTTAGGTGGCAGTGTTGATTTGAATGAGGGCAGAGAGGCTCTTCAGAGGGACTTGGATAGGCTTAGACCAATCATTAATGGGATGAGTTTCAACAGGGCCAAATGCCAGCTCCTGCACTTGGGTCACAACAACCCCAAGTAGCACTACAGGCTTGGGGCAGTGTGGCTGGAGAGCTGCTGGCAGAAAGGGACTGGGGGTTGTAATGGACAGGAGCTGAATATGAGCCAGCAGAGTGCCCAGGTGGCACAGAAAGCCACTGGCATCCTGCATAGGGTCAGAAATGCTGTGCCCAGCAGGAGCAGAGAGGTGATTGTCCCCTTGGACTCTGCTCTGGTGAGGTCACACCTCAAGTGTTGTGTTCAGTTTTGGGCATTTCAGCACAAGAGAGATGTGGAGGTGCTGGAGAGAGTGCAGAGGAGGGCAAGGAAGCTGAGAAGGGCCTGAGAATAAATCTGATGAGGAGTGACTGAAGGAGCTGGGGCTGGTTAGTGTGAAAGAGAGGAGGCTGAGGGCAGACCTCATGGCTGTCTGCAGCTACCTGAAGGGACATTGTGGAGAGGTTGGTGCTGGGCTCTTCTCACA
>WBNM01006411.1:20370-33195 GCA_013399055.1 Ramphastos sulfuratus
AGAGTTATGTTTGCTATTAAGAAGCACTTCCTCACAGAAAGTTCAAGAGGGACATGGAACTGATTGAAAGAGTCCAGCACAGAGCCACAAAGATGATGAAGAGAATGGAATGGAACATCTCTGTTATGAGAAGAGCCTGAGGGAGCTGTGGCTGTGCTGATGGGAGAGGAGGAGCCTGAGACCTCATCAATGTTTATAAAGATATGCAGAGTGAGTGGCCAGAGGCTGGAGCCAGGCTCTGCTGGGTGATGCCCAATGGCAGCACAAGGGGCAGTGGTGGAAGCTGAGGCATAGGAAGTTCCGTGGAGGAGGAGGGTTTTTTTCCCTGTGAAGGTGACAGAACCCTGGAGCAGGCTGCCCAGGGGAGTTGTGGAATCTCCTTCTCTGGAGATATTCAAGAGCTGCCTGGATGTGTTCCTGTGTGACCTGCTGTAGGTGCTCCTGCTGTGGCAGGGGGTTTGGACTGGATGAGCTTTGGAGGTCCCTTCCAGCCCCTGACAGTCTGTGATTCTGTGATTGGCATTGGAATGGACTGCCCAGGGAGGTGGTGGAGTCCCCATCCCTGGAGGTGTTTAAGAGAAAATTGGATGTGGCACTTGGTGGAATGGTTTAGCTGATGTGGTGGTGTTAACTCATAGACTGGACTGGATGATGTCAGAGGTCTTTTCCAGCCTCTGTGATTCTGTGATCTTATGTAGAAATCATCTCAGAGCTGTTATGAATCACACAGAATAGCTGCATTGTGAGATTGGAGGATGTGGCAGAGGCTGGATTGGAGAGGATGTCTGTCAGGTGAAACATAGAAGTGGCTTTGTACTGAGGAGATTGCTGCTACTGGAAGTTGAATGCAACAGAAAGGTAAAGCAAGAGTTATTCCTTCTCCTTCACACTTTCTTTTTTCCCTCTCTCTGTGATGTGTGGAGGCTTCATGAAAACTCTGGTGGTTGTGGGGTGGTGTGTTCTTTTTTATGGAAACTTATTTCTGTCGAGGGAATGTTTTGGAAAAGGCTCTCTGTCCTTATGTGCTTTAGCTTTGATTATTCATGTTCTCAGGAAAAGAGCTATGAATGAATTTTTCATCAGTGCCAAGAAGCATAGGAAAAGGATCCTTAAGTCTTTTATACATACTTCAGCTGAACTTATTTGCAGCCACTGCAGTATTTTGTTCCAAGGCTGCTGTCCTTCAGCAAGTTCAGTATTACTCCGGGGAGAAAGTTTGAGAGTTGTTACAAGCAGAGGCCTTTGGTGAGGCAGAGGAGAAAGTGAAAGACAAATGTCCCTGCCAGTGACAGGGGCATTGGACTTAGGTGGTCTCCAAGGTCCTTTCTGACCCAAACGGTTCGGTGAACCCATGAATCTAAAATTCTGTGTTGTGTAGGACACATCATTGGTGGCTGTCACTGGGCCCAGGGTCTGTGCAATTAGCACTGATTCAGTGGCATGACAAACTGGTGTTTGAGAGCCTCTTTGGGCCCACAAGCTTTAATCATCAGGAGCTTTCAGCCCTTGTATTCCGAAGACCCAGGGGAAAAACCACATTTTATGATCTGCTGCGGTGTGATGTGGTGGGCTCTGGGGGTTTACAGCTTCCCTGCAGCATCTGATGCAGGTTCCCTGTGTGAAGGGAATTGTGTTAGATGCACTGATGTCTCCTGCAGTGGCTTCTTTCTGACTGGGACTGCTGGAGCTCCCGTTTGAAGGCTTAGATCTTAAAGCTTTCCAACTGGACTCTTTTGTTGCTTTGTGTGGACTTTGACAGTCATGGATCACAGGACCCCAGGACGTTAGGGATTGAAAGGGACCTCTGGAGAGGTTCCAGTTCAAGCCCCCTGCCACAGCAGGGGGAGCAGAGAATCCAGCACAGGTGGCACAGGAACACATCCAGACAGGGCTGGAAAGGCTCCAGACAAGGAGACTCCACAACCTCTCTGGGCAGCCTGTGCCACTGCTCTGGCACCCTTACACCAAACAAGTTCTTGCTCATGCTGAGCTGCAGCTTCCTGTGCTGCAGTTTCCANGCAGTTTGTTGTTCCTTCCTAGAGGCAGGACTCTGTACCTATCCTCATGGACTTCACAATATATTTGTTCCTGTTGACAATACCTTGTGTGTGGTTCTCTTGCATGTCCCAGTGCCTCACGTGGAGTGAACTGATCTTGATGACTTTCAAACCCCAGCATATTGTTTTATCTTCTCTGTGTATTGGTGATTTGACAGGTAGCAAAGCTTCAGCAGCACAGAGATTATAACTTTTTTCGTTTTTTTTTCCTCTCTAGAATACTGGAAAGCTGTTATAGAATCAGCTTAAACATTGCCAGGAGTCCAAACAAATAATTAAAATTCATTTCTTATCAAATCGATTGGAACTGAACAGCCCCTGAAGGGCTACAAATTCACTCAACAAAGTGAAGACACCAAGAGTTGAGCTCTCAGCTTTTGTCATTCCTCAACGAGCTAATCTGAGTCATCATTCCTGGCTCAGTAATAATTGCTCTCATTCATCCTTTGTTCTGGCTTGATTGTTTCTCTGTTCCACTTCTTGTAAACCAAGCTCATCAAAAGAAATATTTGGGGGTTGACATGTGAGAGATGTGCCTTGGAGCAAGCCAGGAGCTATGCCATAGCACAGTGCTGTCCTTGCTTGCCAGCCTGGCTCCCTGTAGGGATCCATCAGAGCCACTCAGTGCGAGCTTACAGCGGGTGATTAATATTCTGCCTGTACTGGTTAGTTCATTCTGCAGTGAGGCTTCAGCAAAGCTCTTCTCAAAATGTGCTTCTCCTTTGAGGGGAAAGAGGGTCTAGAGCGTGGGTCTTATGCAGTCTGGCTGAGGAATCTGGAGTTGTTTAGTCTGGAGAAGAGGAGACTGAGAGAAGACCTCATTGCTCTTCTACAGCTCCCTGAAAGGAGGTTGCAGTGAGGTGGGGGTTGGGCTCTTCTCCCTAGTAGGAAAAATGGCATGAAATTGTGCCAGGAAAGGTCTAGATTGGAGATTAGGACAAATCTGTTTGCTGCAGAGGAGTGGTCAGAGATTGGAACAGGCTGCCTAGTGAGGTGGTGGAGTCCCCAACCCTGGAGGTGTCCTAAGAAATGCATGGGCATGGCATCTAGGGCCATGGTTTAGTGGCCATGGTGATCTAGGCTTGACAGCTGGACTCAGTGATCTTAGAGGTGTTTTCTAACCAAAACTATTCCATGATTCTGTGCTTGGAAAAGAACCTGGCTGCCCAGAAAAGTTGCTGAGTCTCCTTCTCTAGGGTGATGCCAAACCTGCCTGGACAACCTGCTGTCCATGCCCCTGCTTTAGTTGGCAGGGTGGGCACAATCCCAAGTACAACTCCAGGCTGGATGGCAAATGGCTGAGAGCAGCCCTGAGGAACAGGACCTGGGAGTCTGGCTTGATAAAAAGCTCAAGATGAGCCTTCAGTGTGAGTGCAGCTCAGACAGCAACCGAGTCCTGGGCTGCAGCAGGAGCAGTGTGGGCAGCAGAGCAAGGGAGGGGATTCTGCCCCTTTACTCTGCTCTCCTCAGACCCCAGCTGCAGTCCTGTGTGCAGTTCTGGAGCCCCCAGCACAGGAAGGACATGGAAGTGTTGGAGCCAGTGCAGAGGAGGCCTTGAAGATGCTGAGAGGGCTGCAGCAGCTCTGCTGTGAGGACAGGCTGAGAGAGTTGGGGCTCTGCAGCCTGCAGAAGAGAAGGCTTCCAGGAGACCTTGCAGTGGCCTTCCAGCATCTGAAGGGGGCTACAGGAGGGCTGGGGAGGGACTATTGACAAGGTCTTGTAATGACAGGATGAGGAGGAATGGGTTTAAAGTGGCAGAGGGGAGATTGAAAGTGAATGTTAAGAAGAAGTTTTTTGCAGTGAGCGTGGTGAGACACTGGCACAGTTTGCCCAGGGAGGTTGTGGATCACAGAATCACAGAATGTGATCCCTGGAGATGTTCAGGACCAGGTTGGATGAGGCTTTGAGAGACCTGTTCTAGTGGGACGTGTCCCTGCCTATGGCAGGGGGTTGGAACTTTGGGTGAGCTTTGGGTGAGCTTTGAGTTCCCTTCCAACCTAAACCATTCTATGACTGGATGATGTCCAGGGGTCCCTTCTAATCCTCATCATGCTGGCATTCTGTAGCTTCCGAGCTGCCATACTTCTCCTACCTAAGTTATAACTTCTGCCCTAAATGGACACATGTTCACAAGGACACTTCTGTATGCTGATAAGAAAACCTGGGTTTGGTTTTCATTCCATGGTCAGCACTTAAAAAAACCCAATACCACCACAGAATGCTAATCATTTCTGTGCTTTAATATAACTAACCCTACCTTGCTGCACTGTCAAGGCTTAGAACTGGGCTGACCACCAAACAGAGGCTTTCTTTGAGTCCCTCTTCCATTCCCAAAGGGAAGAGAAATGAAATAAGGGAGAGACATTGATGAGTTGGGAAAAAAAATACAACCAACCAAACAACAAACCAAACCTCAAAACTAAACTAACTTTAATAAAAATACCAATGATAAAAATGAGATAGATCCACAGAGATGCAAACCAACATCCAAGCCAGGTCTCCGGTGGCCATTTCTGGGGCCGTTTGTTCTTGCATTCTTTGTCATAGGTGAGTCTAACAAGATGTTTACTTTCTCACAGGGCTCTCAGAGGTGACAGGCAAAATGTTACTGGCATTTTAGGCAAAAGTCAGGTAATGTCAAACTCTGAGAGACTGTAATGAGATGGAAATGAGCAGAGCCAAAATTAGCCTGTTAAGGAATCTGGAGAAGGTGGTCACTTCTCATCTACCAGCTGAAGCAACCTTTGTTATGGTTGCTCACTGTCAGTCACTGTGGCAATTATTGTGTGATTAACTGTGAAATATTGTTAGCTTCTAGTCCTACATTTTCTTGTTCTCCCAGTGAGGAGAGCTGAAGTTTGTTTGGATTGAGTGTCCCTCTCTGCAGATATTCAAGAGCTGCCTGGATGTGTTCCAGTGGAACCTGCTGTAGGTGCTCCTGCTCTGGCAGGGGGATTGGACAGGATGAGCTTTGGAGGTCCCTACTAGCCCCTGACATTCTGTGAGTCTGTGGTTGTGTTAGGCTACAGTACCCTAAAAGAAGACCCTAATACCATCTCTGATGCATTGGGTTACTGGAGAAGGTTATGACTGTGCTGAAGAATCCCATTTTGGCTTTGATCACTCTTTCCAAGATGCAGCCTGTGGAGCTGGAGACAATGGTGCTCAAGTCATGGAAGTGTCATAGAGGTGTTATTATTTCTACTTTTCTGGTCAGGAATGGGCTTGTAGTGACAGGATGAGGGCAATGACTGCAAACTAGAGCAGAGCAGATTGAGATTGGATGTTAGGAACAAGTTCTGCACCAGAAGGCTGCTGGAACACTGCAACAGATTTCCCAGGGAGGTGGTTGGGTCCCCATCCCTGGAGATATTCCAAGTGAGGGTGAACAGGGCTCTGGGCAACCTGAGCTAGTGGAGGAAGTCCCTGCTGACTGCAGGAGTTGCACTGAATGACCTTTGGAGGTCCCTTCCAACCCAAACCATTCTGTGATTCTATGACAAAGCAACTGTTAAAGAAGTCATGGGAAAATGTGGCCTCTTTTGAGGCTCAGTGCAGCACCTTCACTGAAGGCTTTCCTCTTGCTGGCAAGGGTTCTTTTTGCTCTGCTCCTACAGCTTTCCATTTCCAGTTGTAGTCTCCTTGCTGCTTTGGCACAATGGGTAACTGCTGGACTGGCAAGTAGCTTGGTGTAAGAGGTGCAGCCTAACATTAAGATTTGATGAGGAAGCTGCAGCAGTGCTCTGGATACTCTCATCAATGAATCATGAAGTTGTCATGAACTCGAGGTTTAGAACTGTTAATTCTGAAGCGATGCAGTTATTTAGTGTGATGCTGTTCTCTTGAGCTGGGGAGCCCAGACCTGGACACAACATTCCCATTGTGGCCACGTTTTTAGCTTCAGAATTTGTTGGCTAATTGGTAGAATACAGCAAGCTCTGCCCGCATGCAAGTGTGTAGTAGCTGGGCTGTCAGGAGCACATTCAGATGTAGATTCTCACTTCAGGAAGACATTTGACTCCATTTCATGAAGACAGGGTTCATTTGGATCATTAAATACTATGCTGTTCTGGTTAATAAAACAGCAAATCTGCCTGGGCTGTGCTGAATTTCTCTCTGTGACTCAGGCAAGTCCTCACCTTCCCCCAGCTTGTTGAGTCATTCAGCAGATTGGGTTTTAATATCAAATTTATTTAGATCTTGATTATGTTCCATGTGGGTCGTATCTGTGAGGTGGATGGTATGTGCCAGTGGAAGGGTTTCTTTCAAAGACAATGTCAGCACTTTCAATTTCATGGATGTAGATAAAGTTACTTAGTAATTAGGTTTGGGGTTGGTTGATTAGAGCTTTTTTTGTTTGGGTTTTTGTTTGGTTTTTTTTTTCCTTTTGGTGGAAATAATAAATTAAAACCTAATTGATGATCAGTTCTGGGAACTTCAGAGTGCCTGGCTGTGTGAGAAAACCTTGAGTGCAATAGAAATCTTCTGTAGTCTTGGCTTTGCCCTACTCAGCCTTTTCTCTCTGTATCTCCTGTTTGATTTGAAGGAAACTTCTGCCTGTGTTCAGCTCCAGCTTACCTTCCTCATTCCCTGGCTGCTATCAGCTTGATACACAAAGTCCTGAATGCTGAGACATTCTAGAAAGTAATGGAATGCAGTGATCAGTTAATTTCTGTTTTCTTTCCTAGAGATTTCCTTCAGGATGGTTGTGTCACTGATTTCAAAGCTGTTTTCTGCACAGAAAATTGCAGATTCCCAGCATGGATGGTTGGAAGGGACCCCTGGATGTTGTCTAGTGCAATCTCTGAGCAGTGACAGGGTCCTTCACTGCAGCTTGCCCAGGATCACACTGGGCCAGGGAGGTTGGAATCTTTTCAGTCAAGGAGACTCCACAACCTCTCTGGGCAGCCTCCTCCAGGGCTCTGTCACCCACCACACTGAAGAAGTTTCTCCTTATGTTCAGATGGAACCTCCTGGGTTCCAGTTTGTGCCCATTGCCCCTTGTTCTGTCACTGGGCACCACTGACAGGAGTCTGGCCCCCTCCTCTTGCCCCCTCCACCCTTTAACTCTTGCTGAGCATTGCTCAAATGCCCTCTGGGGCTGCTCTTCTTCAGACTCAGCAGGCCCAGGGCTCTCATTCTTTACTCCTCACAGAGCTGCTCCAGGCCCCTCAGCACCTTAGTAGCCTCTGCTGGATTCCTTCCACAGTCTGTGGTCTATGTTTGTAGGTGCTAATTAAGTAAAAGGTCTGCTGTGCTTTGCTGTAGATTGAGGTGATCCACTTGATCTGGGACTTCTGTGACTGGGGGCAAAATAATGCAAATTTAAATGGAACATTTGTAGCTGAAATCAGGTTTGGAGCCTCAATGTCAGGATATGTTTTTATGTCCCTTTTCCTTTATTGCTTTCAGAACAATTTCCTTGCTTTTGCCACTCCTTTTTGCAGCTACAGAAACATTAAGGAGGATGAACTGAAAGTTGAAGCTGTTCAGCTCTAGGGAGACCTTAGAGCAGATTGCCAGTACCTGAAGGGGGTACAAGAAAGCTGAGGAGGGACATTTTAGAAGGGCTTATAGTGATAGGATGAGGGGGAAAAGATTGAAGCTGGAAGAGGGGAGGTTAAGACTGGAGACTAGGAAGAAATTCTTTCCAGTGAGGGTGGTGAGACACTGGAGCAGGCTGCCCAGGGAGGTTGTGGATGCCCACAGTCAGGTTAGAGCAGCCTGGTTTAGTGGGAGGTGTCCCTGCCTGTGACAGGGGAGTTGGAACTGGATGGTCTTTGAGGGCTGTCCCAACCCATTCTGTGATTCTATGGCTCTGCAACCTGACTGGGAAAACTGTTTTGCTTTAGTTTCTCCTGCAGAAATGCTTAGTTCTTGCTTTGCATGCCTGGAAGAAGAGGGTGAAACAAGAAAAGGAAAGTTCTCTTGTGTCTTTAAATTCCCTATCCTTCCTTCCTTCCTTCCTTCCTTCCTTCCTTCCTTCCTTCCTTCCTTCCTTCCTTCCTTCCTTCCTTCCTTCCTTCCTTCCTTCCTCTGTTGTTTCTTCAGATTCAGAGCAATTTTGTCTCCTAGCAGCCTTGTTCTTTATTGTAGCTGCAAGCCATTCCCAGTCAAATCCCCAAGTCCTCACTAGTCTCTTTTCCATCTGCACCCTGTACCTTTTCCAAGCAAACTTCATTTCCCTAAGTATCTCTCCTGTGTGAGGTAATTTTTCTCCAGAATCTCTTGTACTTTGAGTTGCAACTGGCAGCTGATAATTTATGCTTCTGCTTGGGGTGATCCTGCCCTCCATGTGGGAGTAGCTGTAGCTGGTGGCTTGCAAGGAAAGGTTTGATCTTTTACTTCAGGAACCAAAAGTTGTTGTGAAGATGTAAATGAGGTTTCTCCAGGCTCCTAGACAGACTCCTGGGGATTCCATATGGTCAATATTTGCTACATTCTAAGTGTTCAAATTCCACATCCAGTTGAAGAGAGCTTCTTGGCCATGTGGGCACATCGCTGGCTTGTGGTGAACTTGTCCACTTGATTGAAGTGATTTAGTTTTTTCTTAATTTTTGACTGTGAAAATTCTGTTTATTGTGGTGGTTCTCACAGAAATGATCTTTCTCCCTGATTGTTTCTCTGCCTGGCTTATTTTTTACATGAGTTGCTGCATTTCATGGATATTTGTGTGGGTTTTGGAGAGGTCATCCAGTGCAACTCCTTCTGCAGTCAGCAGGGACATCCTCAACTAGCTTAGGTTGCCCAGAGCCCTGTCCAGCCTCACCTTGAGTATCTCCAGGGATGGGACCCAACCACCTCCCTGGGCAATCTGTTGCAGTATTCCAGCAGCCTCATGGTGCAGAACTTATTCCTAACATCCAATCTAAATCTGCTCTGCTCTAGCTTGAAACCATTGCCCCTTGTTCTGTAGGCCTTTGGAAACAGCCCCATGAATGTACATACTGCACGGATAGGATCGATTCCCTTTCAAGAGGGAATGGGAGTCTAAAGGGAGGAAGAACTTCACAATGAGGATAATGAAATCCTGGAACAGGTTGCCCAGAGATGTGGTGGGTGCCCCATCCCTGGAGACATTCGAGGTCAAACTTGATGGGGCCCTTAGCAAGCTGATCTCGTTGCAGATGTCACTGCTGACTGCAGGGAGGTTGGACCAGATGACCTTTGAGGGTCCCTTCCAAGCTGATGCATTCTGTGTTTCTTGCAAGCAAGCAACAAGAGAAAAATCATCCTAGGAGGAAAATCTGTGTCACCCTACACATAATGACAGCTTGCCTGAATCTGTCCACCACCTCTCTGGGCAGCCTATTCCACTTCCTGAACACTCTTTCAGTGGAAAGAATGGTTTAGGTTGGAAGGGACCTCAAAGCTCATCCAGTTCCGACCCCCCGCCATAGGCAGGGACACCTCCCACTAGAACAGGTCGCTCAAGGCCTCATCCAACCTGGTCTTGAACATCTCCAGGGAGGGAACATCCACAACCTCCCTGGGCAACCTGTGCCAGGGTTAAACCAAGTTTAATTACAATGGGAAGCTTCCACTTCTCCCTTGAGCATTTTCTTGTAATCATCTTTCTAACAGAGTGGTCCTCTTACACATGAAATCTTGTTGGGTTTGGAGCACGTGGATCTTCATTGAAATGAGCACACTCCCACTGGGCTGTTCAGAATGTCTGTTCAGGGAGGGAAATTGATGTATTCATGAAGCCTGGCATCTGCTACCATCAGGTAGTTACAGTTTGTGTTCCCTTGACAGCCCTGCAGAGAGAATGCAGAAGGCTTTGATTGGTGTAGTTCTGCAGATGGATAGTACCTACAAAGATATTGTTGCTAGCAGTCATTGTTTTGCTGCCTTCATAATGGTTGCATCCATTAAAAATGCCACCAGTGGTCAATTAGTGGTTGTAGTTGAGAGCTGTGTTTGAGTGTCTCTTGCAGTCGGTAGCACTGGCAGTGATCGCTGCCAATAGGTACTGAAGAGTGTCTGTGGCTCCTATGGAAAGGCAGAGCTCTGTGCCACACACAATCACAGAACTAACAGGGTTAGAAAAGACCTCTAAGATCATCCAGTCCAACCTATCACCCAACACCTTCTAATTAACTAACCCATGGCACCAAGTGCCTCATGCAACCTCCTCTTAAACACCTCCAGGGATGGAGACTTCACCACCTCCCCGGGCAGCCCATTCCAATGCCAATCACTCTTGCTCTGAAGAGAAGTAAAGAAGTTCCTTCTCACCTGCAGGGATGGTGACTCCACCTTGAACTTTAGTATGTAAGAGCCTGCAGGAGAAGTGAATCACTGTCTTGGGTTAAATTTTCTGTCAGTTCAGTGATGGAAGCAATTCAGTCAGCAGCTGTTGTGTTCATAGAATCAGAGGGTTCTAGGGGCTGGAAGGGACCTTCGAAGCTCATCCAGTCTAAGCCCCCTGCCAGGGCATAGCTACCTATAAAAACACATCCAGGTGCATCTTGAAAGTCTTCAGAGAAGGAGACTCCACAACTTCTCTGTGCAGCCTGTTCCAGGTTTCTGCTACTCTCACAGTGAAGAAGTTTTTCCTTCTGTTCCCATGGACCCTCTTCTGCTCCAGCCTGCCCCCATTGCCCCTTGTGCTGTCATTGGACATCCCTGAGTAGGACCTAGCCAATTCCTTTCAACACTGCCCTGCACATCTTTATGAGCATGACTGAGGTCACCCCTCAGGCTCCTCTGCTCCAAGTTGTTTTGATCAGTAGCTGTTGTGTTCAGCAGCATTTAGTCTACCTTTCTGGCCAAGTTCCCATTCTCTCCATATCCTTCTGAGCCTCAACAACAGGAGGCAAGACTGCACCTGGAGCATTTAACAAAGCAGGGCAATGTTCTAATGCTGCTAATGTACAAAGCAATGTACAGAGCAACAATTCAAATGGTGAATGTGTAGATCATCATTTCATACTTAACCTCAGCCTTCAGAACAATCTGGTCTGTGAACAGCAGGTAAATATTAAGGTAATTCAGAATGAATGCCATGGCAGTTGGTACTGAATTTGGGTCCTCAAGTCTTTGCTCAAAAATTGGGCAGTGCCTTTGCAATGCACTCTGATGTCTTCATTTCTTTTCTCTTTTCTTGTCTCACTTGCAAGACAGGTGAGAGGGTAACTACAACAAGCAGGGTTTGAGGAGGAACTAACTGTGAGTGTGAAATGTTCTTCCTTTTGTTTTCTTTTATTTTTCTTTTTAATAGGAATTAGCTTCCTTTTCCTCTCCTCTTGCATTCAGTGAGGTCATTCTGTTCCCCTAACAACAAATAAATAATTTGAATTAGGATTTTTCCTTTTGGGTCTCAGACAGAAGTTCAGTTTGTGGCTAACTGCACTCCTTCTGTAAAGCAACACCTTGTGAATGAAGTTGTGGTTCTGGTGGCAGAAGGAGTTTACCATGCAATAAGTGGCAGAGAAAAGAAGGAGGAGGCCCAGTGGCATTCAGTGATTTCAGACAAAATAGTCATTACAGGCCCCAGTGAAACAGGGATCTCCAGATCATATTTCTAAAAGTTGTTTTCTCCACACATTCCTGTAAGTAAAAACATTTTATAAGCTGGGAGAGAAGTGATCCACATGTCAGATCTTTATGTCTGTCACATCACAGAATCACAGATGGTTTGAAAGGACCTCCAAAGCTCATCCACTCCAACCTCCCTGCCAGCGCAGCAGCACCTAGAGCAGGTCACACAGGAACACATCCAGGTGGGTTTTGGATATTCCCAGAGAGGGAGACTCCACAACCCCCATGGGCAGCTTGTTCCAGCATTCTGTCACCCTCACAGGGAAAAAAATCCTCCTCCTGTTCCCATGGAACTTCCTATGCCTCAGCTTCCACCACTGCCCCTTGTGCTGGCATTGGGCATCACCCAGCAGAGCCTGGCTCCAGCCTCTGGCCACTCACCCTGCACATCTTTATCACCATGACTGAGGTCCCCCCTCAGGCTCCTCCTCTGCCAGCAGCACAGCCCCAGCTCCCTCAGGCTCTCCTCCTAAGGAAGATCTTCCACTGCCTTCAGCATCTTTGTGGCTCTGTGCTGGACTCTCTCAAGCAGTTCCCTGAGGTCCTTCTTGAACTGAGGGGCCCAGAACTGGACAAATCTCCCCTTGTCTTCTGGGATGGGCTCCCTTTAAGCCAAAAGACAGCACAAAAGATGAGAACAAGGCTCAGGGGACATTGGGATTTTTTGGGATAATGTGAGTAGTGGGATTAAGCATCTAGGTACTTGGGAATTCATGCTAGGATATCCAAAGTGTGCTGTGTGTCCTGGGTTAAGTGCTGAATGTTCAAATGAAGCAAGCTTGCCGCCATGAAGGGCAGCTCACTAGCTCTGGGAAATGCAGCAGTGTTTGTATCGAGGCTCTTCTGGTTCTGCTTTCTTTCTCCTCCAGTGGAGGAAGATGACTGTAATAGCCCTTACTCTCCCTCTGCTCCAACACAAAAGCTCAAGATAAACAAGGTTGAGGAATGACTCAATTGTCTGTAATGAAAAAAATATGCTCAGTGGACACTTTCATTTTACAGCCATTACCCCCTCAGGACCCTTCTTGTTCTCTCAGCTAGCTTTTGCCAATGGTTAAAATCTCGACTCATCATCATTCTCTGAGGTACTTTGGTGGGATTTATGGCTTTGAAGTGGTTGCCACACATGCCAATAAACTACTTCACTTCCTTTTTCTTCTTTTTCTTTTTTTTTTTTTTTTTCCTTCCCATTTTTTTTCCTTCCCAAACCAAAAAAGGCTTG
>WBNM01006411.1:34398-47573 GCA_013399055.1 Ramphastos sulfuratus
TTCTTTTTTTTTTTTTTTTTTTTTTTTTTTTTTTCCTTCCCATTTTTATACCTTCCACAACACAAAAAGGCTTGGTTGGATTGGGGTTTTCATGAAACTGAAATCATGGCAGCTTTGAGGGCTTGAGGGCAGTGTAGTAGGAAGAGAAGCTGTCAGAAAGAGAAGCAGGGTGTTTCAGAAGCAGGGTGTTTCAGATAATCACTCCTGGGTGAAGTTTAACCTTGCTGTTTGTGAAAGTCTCTTCTGGTTTTAGCATTACTATTGAAGTGATTAAATCTTAAGCACAGAAGCATAGAACTGTCGAGGTTGGAAGAGATGTTGGAGATCCATGTCCAACTGCTCACCCAGAGCTCACAATCCCACCACTGCTGCTAAGCTACCAGCACTAAACCACATTCCTCAGCACCACATCTCTGCTTCTTTTAAATACCTCCAGGGATGGTGACTCCACCACCTCCCTGGGCAGCCTGTTCCAGTGCCTGACAAACCATTCTAGGAAGAAATTCTCCTCATATCCAACCTGAACCTCCCTTGGCACAACTTAAGGCTGTTTCCTCTTGTCTTGTCACTTGTTGCATGTGGGAAGAGACCAACCCTGACCTTGCTTCAACCTCCTTTGAAGTAGCAGGTGAAGAGGCCTCCCCTCAGACCAAATCCATAGTGGAAGTGTTTTGTGCACACAGCATTAGAAGGTAAAGATGTTTTATAAATTAGCTTCAAGAAAGAAGCAAACAAGTATGAAGCTGTGCATTTATGTGCAGAAAGGAGTATTGCACAAGCACAGAATGGTCTGAGCTGGAAGGGACCTCCAAAGCTCATCCAGTCCAATCCTCTCTGCAGCTAGCAGGGACATCCTTCACTAGAGCAGGTTGCCCACAGCCCTGTCCAGCCTCACCTTGAGTATCTCCAGGGATGGGGACCTAACCACCTCCCTGGGCAACCTGTTGCAGTGTTCCAGCATCCTCATGGTGCAGAACTTGTTCCTCACATCCAATCTCAATCTGCTGTGCTCTAGTTTGAAGCCACTGCCCTTGTCCTGTCCCTGCAGCCTTTGCAAACAGTCCCTCTGCAGCCTTCTTGTAGCCCCCTTCAGATACTGGAAGGCTGCTATTAGGTCTGCCTGGAGCCTTCTCTTCTCCAGGCTGCACACCCCAAGGTCCCTCAGCCTGTCCTTGTTAGGAGAGATGTTCCAGTCCCCTGATCATTTTCTTGGCCCCCTCTGGACCTGCTCTATCAGAGCTGCTACACCAAGTCAGTGGTAGGTAGTCTGTTTGGGAACCTGACCAGTAAGATTAAACCTAAAGATCTCAGATATGAAGCCAATGAACTGAGCCACATGGGGCTGAGGCAAATCCTTCATGGGAGAGCTAAGCAAGTCTTCATCATCCAGGATCAAAACCATTGCTGCAGCAATGCAGAGCACTGAAGCAGTGTGGAGTCAGTCCCCATTGTAAGGAGTGAAGTGGGTGGGATGCAAAAGCACTGCCAAACTGTGATCTCCTCAGCTAAGTGAGAAAACCTCAGGCAGTATGAAGTGAGTGATTTGGAAAGCTGATTGCAGCTGAGGAGCTGAATTTTTACTGCAGTCTACTTTTCCAGCTCTTCACACGAAAACCATCTGAGCCAGGCTGTGCCTTCTCAGCAAGTGGCAAAGAAAAGATATCCAGGACAAACAGGAGCCTGCTGAGGTCAGGGTAGAAAGTGTCACTTTCAAACACAGGGGACTGTGTTTATGTGCTGCTTAGCTAGGTCTGAACTTCAAGAAGTGCCTGACTTGGCAGTCTGAGAGTAGAAATGGAGGACTGTGTTCTTGACCTTAATGTTTCTCTTTGCTCTTGTGATAGTCACTCAAGCAAACTCAAGTCAGTTTACTTTTCAGGGCAGTTTTGTGATGCCTTCTCTAATGCTGGCTATGTAGTTTCTCAGTTGAGTTGACAGGGCTGCTGTGCTTCTTTTCCCATGAGGCTGTGTTTTATCTCATTGAGTGGTCGTCAGAAGATTTCCTTCAGGGGCTGTAATGCTACACAAGGTAGCAATCTACTACAGGTGCCTCTTACTAGGTCTGGTGAGTTCCCCTCACTCTAAGAAGGACATCTGAGGTGCTGGAGTGTGTCCAGAAAAGGGCAACAAAGCTGGGGAAGGGTCTGTAGAGCAGGGCTGGGGAGGAGAGGGAACTGGGATTGCTTAGTCTGGAGAAGAGGAGACTGAGGGGAGACCTCATTGATCTCTACAATTCCCTGAAAGGAGGTTGGAATGAGGTGGGAGTTGGTCTTTTCTCTGTACTGTCAAGTGATGCAATGAGAAGAAATGGCCTTAAATTCTGCCAGGGGAGGGTTAGCTTGGAGATGAGGAAAAATTTCTTTGCTGCAAGAATGGTCAGGGATTGGAACAGGCTGCTCAGGGAGGTGGTGGAGTTGCTATCCCTGGAGGTGTTCAAGACAAGTGTGGCCATGGCACTGTGGGACTGTTGTGGGGTTGGGTTGATGGTTGGATTTGATGATCTTAAAGGTCTTTTCTAGGCTTTATGATTCTGTGATTCTATGATTCTATGATTCTATGATTCTATGATTCTGTGATTCTATGATTCTACAATTCTATGATTCTATGATTCTAATCTAACCTCCATACATCTGCAACTGGAGCAGGTTGCTCAGAGCTCCTGATCCTTGTGCTCCCTTCCAACCCTGACTGATTCTGTGATTCTATGATTCTGTGATTCCGTGATTCCATGATTCTGTGATTCTGTGATTCTAATCTAACCTCCCTGCAGTCAGCAGGGACATCTTCAACTAGAGCAGGTTGCTCAGAGCTCCTGATCCTTGTGGTCCCTTCCAAACCTCACTGATTCTATGATTCTGTGATTCTGTGATCCCTTTCACATGGGATGGACTGAAGACCATGATCTTTGGCTGATGGTTGGACTCAGTGTTCTTGGAGGTCTTTTCCAACCTCAACAGTTCCATGGTTCTGTGACTGTCAGTGGTGGAGGCACCAAGCTGTGTGGATGTCCCTGCCAGGGAGATCAGCAAGCCATGTTGGCAGCTTGCTGTGACTGTGTGAGTGGGAAGGGAGGGAGCTCTTTTAAATAAGGGCTTATCCTTAATATCACAAATGCTAAACATCAAAGTGAAGGATCTTGTGAGGATTTCACCGTGACAAGCTCAAAAGTGAAAGCTGTGGCTGCTGTTGTGTGCAGTCTTCATTCAGATTAGGCGTCAAGAAGAAATGTTTTATGCTGAAGGTGATAAGACACTGCCCCAGGTTGCCCAAAGAGGTGATAGATGCCCCAGCCCTGGAACCATTCCTGGTCAAGTTGGGCAGGGCTCTGAGCAATCTGCTCTAGTTGAGGATGTCCCTGCTGACTGCAGGGGGGTTGGACCTTTGAAGGTTCAACCCAAGTCATTCTGATTCTATGATCTTAGAGAGGTGATGCAGCAGACAGGAAAAAATTTCCCTACCCTGTATCAGTTCCCTTGCAGACCAGCAGAGCACACTCTGTACCAGTGACAGTGGCTTGGCTTAGGGATCATTCCCTACGAGATTATCCTCTCCTTTGGTTCCCTGCTGAGGCTACAACTGTGTGAACTGGGCAAAGAAAGAAAACCAGTCTGTGTCCTGAGCTAATACCAGAAAACCTTTTATTAAGGAAAAAAAAAAATCTTATTTTGCTTCCTGTTAAGGAATGACACCTCCAGTTCTGGCAGTTTTGGGGAGAGCAGGGAGAATTACCTGTTCACTTGGCAAGTGTCCTCATGCTCTGAAATGCACTCAGTGTGGCCATTAAGAGCTGTAATGTCCATACAGCTCCTTTTGTTGTCAGAGTTTCTAGCTCAAACCCAGAGGCCAGCTGTTAAATACTCCAGATTTATCTTTCTCCTCCTCTTCATTCTTTTCACCTCATTCCTTGCGGCAAGTCAGGTCTCTTCAGACTCCCATTGCTTTTTATTTTCCCCTCCACACACTGTCTGCCATTGACTCCCTCTGAAAAAGGCAAAGTTCCAGGAGAAAATAGTGCAATTCNTGATAGATGCCCCAGCCCTGGAACCATTCCTGGTCAAGTTGGGCAGGGCTCTGAGCAATCTGCTCTAGTTGAGGATGTCCCTGCTGACTGCAGGGGGGTTGGACCTTTGAAGGTTCAACCCAAGTCATTCTGATTCTATGATCTTAGAGAGGTGATGCAGCAGACAGGAAAAAATTTCCCTACCCTGTATCAGTTCCCTTGCAGACCAGCAGAGCACACTCTGTACCAGTGACAGTGGCTTGGCTTAGGGATCATTCCCTACGAGATTATCCTCTCCTTTGGTTCCCTGCTGAGGCTACAACTGTGTGAACTGGGCAAAGAAAGAAAACCAGTCTGTGTCCTGAGCTAATACCAGAAAACCTTTTATTAAGGAAAAAAAAAAATCTTATTTTGCTTCCTGTTAAGGAATGACACCTCCAGTTCTGGCAGTTTTGGGGAGAGCAGGGAGAATTACCTGTTCACTTGGCAAGTGTCCTCATGCTCTGAAATGCACTCAGTGTGGCCATTAAGAGCTGTAATGTCCATACAGCTCCTTTTGTTGTCAGAGTTTCTAGCTCAAACCCAGAGGCCAGCTGTTAAATACTCCAGATTTATCTTTCTCCTCCTCTTCATTCTTTTCACCTCATTCCTTGCGGCAAGTCAGGTCTCTTCAGACTCCCATTGCTTTTTATTTTCCCCTCCACACACTGTCTGCCATTGACTCCCTCTGAAAAAGGCAAAGTTCCAGGAGAAAATAGTGCAATTCAGGTGCAGGCTAATGGACCTGCTGCAGGGATAGAAGATGCTGTTAAGGCATTGAGTTGTTAAAATGTGTCCAGAGAAGAGAAATAAAGCTGGTGAAGGATCTGGAGCACAGGGCTGGTGAGGAGCAGCAGAGGGATGTGGGGGTGCTTAGTCTGGAGAAGAAGAGGCTGAGGGAAGATGTCATTGCTCTCTACAGCTCCCTGAAAAGAGGTAGGAGCGAGGTATGGGTTGGGCTTTTCTCCTTAGTATCAGGTGATAAAACAAGAGGAAGTGGCCTGAAATTGTGCCAGGGGAGGGTTAGGTTGGAGATTAGGAAAAAAATTCTTTCTAAAAAGGACAAGGACCTGCTTGAGAGAGTCCAGAACAGATCCATAAAGGTGCTGCTTTTATGGAAGTGGAAGATCTTCCTTAGGAGGAGAGCCTGAGGGAGCTGGGGCTGTGCTGCTGGGAAAGGAGGAGCCTGAGAAGGGACCTCAGTCATGGTGATAAAGATGTGCAGGGTGAGTGGCCAGAGGCTGGAGCCAGGCTCTGCTGGGTGATGCCCAATGCCAGCACAAGGGGCAGTGGTGGAAGCTGAGGCATAGGAAGTTCCATGGAAACAGGAGGAGGAATTTTTTCTGTGTGAGGGTGACAGAAGCTTGGAACAGGCTGTCCAGGGGGGTTGTGGAGTCTCCCTCTCTGGAGATAATTAAGAGCTGCCTGGTTGTGTTCCAGTGGGACCTGCTCTAGGTGCTTCTGCTCTGGCAGGGGGATTGGACTGGATGAACTTTGGAGGTCCCTTCCAGCCCCTGACATTCTGTGAGTCTGTGATTCTTTGCTGCAAGAGTGGTCAGAGATTGGAACAGGCTACCCAGGCAGGTGGTGGAGTCCCCACCCCTGGAGGTGTTCAAGGAATGTGTGGCCATGGCAGTGTGGGACGTGGCTCAGTGGCCATGGTGGTGTTAGGTTGCTGTTTGGAGTCGATGATCTTAGAGGTGTTTCCCAACTGAAACGATTCTATGGTTCTGTGAATCTCCAGCAGCCCCATGGGGTGGCTGGCTCAGAGGCAGCCTGCCACTTGGCCTAGATGGATCCCATCTGGCTTCCCTATCAGCACTTACCCATTTGCTGGCCAAGGTACAGGAGCTCTCTGACTACTTTGTTGTTTGCCCAGAAGGTACTTTACTGGGCTTTGAGCTCTCCTGTAGAACCGAATGCCTCCTGCAGTCTGTCTGCTTTGAGCCTGGCTTCTGCCCGTGGTATGCAGCCTGTCATTTGCATTTTGGGGTTTTTCTTCTGAGTAAACTCTGTCCTGTCACTATTTGATGGGTGTGAAATTGAACATAGGAAGTTCCATCTAAACATGAGCAGGAACTTCTTTTTTTCTCTTCAGAGCAAGAATGACTGGCATTGGAATGGGCCAGGAAGGTGGTGGAGGCCCCATCCCTGGAGGTGTTTAAAAGGAGGCTGGATGAGGCACTTGGTGCCACAAGTTAGTTAATTCGATGGTGTTAGGTGACAGGTTGGACTTAATGATCTCAGAGGTCTTTTCTGACCTGGTTCATTCTGTGATTCTGTGATTCAGTGGTGTCAGAGACCCGGAGCAGGCTGCCCAGAGAGATGGTGGAGCCTCCATTGCTGGAGACTTTCAAGACCTGTCTGGATGTGTTCCTGTGTGACCTGCTCTGGGTGATCCTGCTCAGGCAAGGGAGTTAGACTTGATGATCTTCAGAGGTCCCTTCCAACCCCTACCATTCTATGACTCTGTGATTTCCTTTGTTGTTGCAAGACTGACTTTGATGCAAGACCTTATAGGATCTCTCTTTTTCTTCATTAAAAAAACCACCAACCAACCAAGCAGCAAACAACCCCCCCACCCCCAACCAAACTGCTACCAAACACTCATTTGTTCCTCTGAGGAGGAGAGAAGAGGCAGCATTGACAACTCAGCATTACTGCTGCTTCTGACCACCTAAATCTATTGGATTCTTTGACCCAGGCTGCTTGATGAGAACCGAACTGGGTATCCCATCCTGTCACGAAGGACCTGTGAGTGCTTTTGATTGCTTTTACTCATTCTCCCTCTGAAAGCACCAAGTGCCTGTGGTGAATGTTTTTACTGTTAAGCAGCAAAGTTCAAGGCCAGGAAAAAGCAGCAGCAAACCTGGCATGTGAATGTCAATCTCTGTGCTTTACTTTGCGCCTTTGGAGAGATTAATTTTCTACTCTTTGGCACATGCTCAGCCCAGAAACATCCCCAAACATTCCTCTTCTCCCTCCCTAACCACCATCCGAGAGGAGCAGGATGGAGATTGTGTGGTGGGGAATGAATTGTGGAATCAATCACACAGAATCACAGCTTGGTGCAGGTTGGATTGTCCACTCCAACCTCCCTGCTAAAGGATTGTAGGGGAAGGTAAACAGAACCACATGAACCAGGGCTCAGGGAGGACACTTCAATACTTCACCCTGTTTACACAGATTAGAATCATACTCAGATCTTGTGGCCCTGAAGGATTGTCCTTGCCTTTCCCTAAGAGAAAGCATCAATTCAGTCAATAGAATCATGCAATGGTTTGAGTTGCAAAGGACATTTCAAGGTCACCCAGTCCAACTTCCTTGCAGCCAGCAGGGACATCCCTAACTGGATCAGTCCATCCTATGACCACCAAAGTAATAGAAGAGTCAAGAGCATAATTTTCCAAGCTATGTGTTAAGTTATCATTAATGGGGGCATTACAAAGTGCACAGAAAATCTGAGGTTTTGGGGTTGTTTCTTTGGTTTGGGGTCTTTTGTTTGGTTGGTTGATTGTTGGGTTTCTGCTTTGGGGTTTTGTTTCTACATATCAGTGCTTGTGGAGTTACTGGGAAGCACTTAACTGTCCTGCTTCAGTACCAACATTTCACAGAATTCTAGAATGGTGAGGTTTAGAAGGGACCCCTGGAGATCCTCTAGTCCAAGCCCCTTGCTAAAGCAGGGTACCCACAGCAGCTTGCCCAGGAGCACAAGGGCCAGATGGGTTTGGAATTTCTCCAGAGAAGAAGACTCTGCAGCCTCTCTGAGCAGCCTCATCTGGGGCTCTGGCCCCATCTTATGCACAGGTGGAACCTGCTGGGTTCCAGTCTGTGTCTGCCACCCCTTGTCCTGTGGCACCACAGAAAAGAGTCTGGCCCCATCCTTTTGCTCCTTGACCTTTAACTGTTGATCAACATCCAGAAGAAAACAGATTGTTAAAACTGAAGATTATTAGTGCTGTCCAGCCTTTGGAAAAGTCAAGGACACATCTGGAAAGAGAGGTCAGGACAGTCATTTCCACTTTAAAAGTCTCAATGAGAGGATTAGCTCAGGGGTGGGATGAAATCCACCTCAGTTTATGAGTTAGAACAGGAAGCTTTGGTGAAGCAGAGTTGTAAATTGCAGGTCACCTAAGTGTAGTCATTGGTGTATTATGGGTACAGGTTTTATTATGGGTAAAGGTTTTATAGGGTAATGACAGGGCAATGTTTGGTCCCTTCCTGCCAACATTTGTCATCCAGAGGATCAGGGAGGCCCAACCCAAGTGCAGAAGTATTTTATTCTTGAGGCTTTGCAGGTTTTACATCTTCAAAGAATCACAGAATGTTAGGGGCTGGAAGGGACCTCCAAAACTCATCCAGTCCAATCCCCCTGCCACAGCAAGAGCACCTACAGAAGGTCACACAGGCACACATCCAGGCAGGTCTTGAGTATCTCCAGAGAGGGAGACTCCACAACCCCCCTGGGCAGCCTCTTTCAGCCAGCAGCACAGCCCCAGCTCCCTCAGGCTGTGCTCTTAACAGAACTGTTCCACTGCCTTCAGCATCTTTGTGGCTCTGTGCTGGACTCTCTCAAGCAGTTCTATGTCCCTCTTGAACTGAGGGACCCAGAACTGGACACAGCACTCCAGATGTGGCCTCAGCAGGACAGAGTAGCGGGGCAGGAGAACCTCTCTCGACCTACTAACTACAGACCTTCTAATCCACCCCAATACATCTTCCAAAGTGGTGAAAAGCATTCACTCCCCAATGGGACTTGCCTTGCATTTGGAAGCCTGCTTTAAACAGAGTACCTCTGGGAGACTCCTGGAGTGGCATTTTCATTCTGATGTCAATGATGTGTGTGGCACTAACTCTTAACCCTGCTCTGTCAAGGTGAGAATCTTGGATAGCACATCTCTAGTGACATTTTAGTGAGCTTGCTTTTAAACGAAGAATCATAGAGTGGTTTAGGATGGAAGGGACCTCAAAGTTCATCCAGTTCCAACCCCCTGCCATAGGCAGGGACACCTCCCACTAGAACAGGTCACTCAAGGCCTCATCCAACCTGGCCTTGAACACCTCCAGGGAGGGAACAGCCACAACCTCCCTGGGCAATCTGTGCCAGTGTCTCACCACCCTCACTGCAAACAACTTCTTCCTAACATCCTAACATCTTCACATGTGGCTGATGAAGAGGCCTCAAAGTTCCACACATACTGTGCTGGTTTGAGGCTAACTGGACTATTTTAATAGAGAAAATTATATTACAGGCTTTGAAAGGAAAACAATGGTGATGTCTACTTCACTCACAGGCTTGCTGAGATGTTTAGGAATAAGAACTCAAAACAAAGATAAGCTACTCGGGGTTACAGCCGGTGTCTCTGGGGTACAGCGTCTCGGTCTAGCAGCTTCTGGCTTCTCCTCTCTGCTGAGTAACCTCACTAACCACTTTCCTTCTAACCCCCCTGGCCCATCCTCAAAATTCTCCTTGCGCCTAAGGCAAAACTTGGGGTAAGGTGTAGGGGTGGGGAGAAGGTGGAAGGGTGGTTGGGAGCCCCTCCTGGGGTCTCTGATTTCTGGGAGGGGAGCTGTGTTTCTGTATTACCTTTACCTTGTATATTTATGTAACTATTCCTGTCTATTGTGTATATCTCTGCTTGTACATTGGGCTGAGCTGTAAATAGAGCTTCAGTCCTTAACTTCCAGCTGGCTGAGCCTAGTCTGGGGGATTTTACAAAGTGTGGGGGGTGGGGAACTCCCAAACCATCACACATACCTAGTTGTGTTTGCAACATCTTCTCCAAACCAGTCTCATAACTGGATGTGTGCAGGTTGGATTTGAGATAACCAGCTGATAACCAGACATAAAATCATAGAATCATAGAATGCTCGAAGCTCATCCAATCCAGCCCCCTCTGCAGTCAGTAGGGACATCCTCAACTAGATCAGGCTGCCCAGAGCCCTGTCCAGCCTCACCTTGAATATCTCCAGGGTCAGATTTTGTAAGCTCACAGTATCTCAAGCAGAGGTGGGGTGGTAGGTCTCCTTTATTTTCTTTTTTTCCCTTTGTGTGGTGTGAATTGGCACCAAAATCTTTCCTGTAGGATCTGTGCATGGAACAACTGAAAAAAGGCCTCAAACCAACAACAAATAAATGGAGTTTTCCACCTAAACACAGGGGAAAAAAAGGACACATGCAGTAAATGCAAGTTAGAGCGTGATAGATGAGAGGCTGCGATGCTGTTGGGAGGCTTAAATTATTAGCAAAACCCTGCTAATCTTCATGAGAGGAAGATGATTGCAGGTAGAGGTTTTGGAAGCTGCAAGCATGGCACTTTTCATCTGAGCTGCCTCTCAAATCCTGTGGGCAGTGAAAGAGCCAGCAAGGATTTCAAGCCAGCTTGTTCTCCAGCATTCCTAAGCTGCTTAATTTATTACGGGGCTTGATGCAGTAATGTATTTTCCCTCCACAGTGCAAGCTGCTCAGTTTGAGCCCTCACAGTTTCTACTTTGGCATCAGAAAATAGAAAAATGCTGTCTCAGCTCTTCCATCACAGCTGCTTTGCCTCTCTGTGTAAAGAAAAGAGAGGTTAGAGAGGTCTGATGGGAGGGTTTCACAGTGAGACAGTGGCAAGGGTTATGTTGCTTGTGGAAGCAGAAGAAAATAAAAGAAAAAAAATACTTTCCCCTGTCCTTTCAGAACAACCTCAGCAAACCTAAACTAGGTGCTCTTTCAGGAAAGCCTGGAGGAGCACAGCAGTGGAGCACATTGCCCTTTGACAGGTCATTAACCCATCCTGACAGTGAAAGGCAGCCAGAGGTGGAGGCACTATGTGAGAAGGCATTTGAGTTAAACAGCAAAGGCTTATGTTAAAAAGAAAAAGAAGAGTGCCTGTGGTGTGTGCTCTTTCCTGATTTTTGCAACCCAGAGAGGCCAATGGCATCTTGGCTGCATCAGGAGCAGTGTGGGCAGCAGCAGCAGGACTGCCATTCTGCCCTGGGCTGGCACTGCAGAGGCCTCACCTCCAGCACTGTGTGCAGCTCTGGGCCCTCACTGCAACAGAGATCTTGAGGGGCTGGAGCGGGGCCAGAGGAGAGCGACGAGACTGGGGAGGGGGCTGGAGGGGAAGGCTGCTGAGGAGAGGCTGAGGGAGCTGGGGGTGTGCAGCCTGCAGAAGAGGAGACTCAGGGGGGACCTTAGCACTCTCTACAGCTACCTGAAGGGAAGCTGCAGTCAGGTGGGGGTCAGGCTCTGCTCCCAGGCAACTTGTGCCAAGAGGAGAGGGCATGGCCTGAAGCTGTGCCAGGGGAGGGTTAGGTTGGATGTTAGTGTGATGGTTTGGGAGTTCCCTGCCCCCCCACTCTATGAAAATCCCCCTGACTAGACTCAGCCAGCTGGAAGTTAAGGACTGAAGATATATTTACAGCTTAGCACAATATACAAGCAGATATATACACAATATACATTTATATCCAAGTTAAAAGTAATACAGAAACACAAAATCCCTCCAAAACAATCAGATTGCCAGGAGGCTCCCAATCCAAACCTCCTCCTCCCTTCCCCCTCTTTCCCTTCCTTCAGAAATAACGAGATCAATCCCAATATATCTCATGTGATAAATCTGGAGAGATCTGAGGTGAGATTTCATAAAGACAACAAAGAGGTTAGAGAAAATAAAGGATTAGGTCAGATTAGAGTTAAGGCAGAAAGCAGCCACAGACTGCCAGAGTTAAAAGGAGCAGAACAGCAACTGAGAACTCACTCAGAAGTGTGTGAGCAGTGAGTGTTTTAGCTATACTTTGACTAGCTGTGTTTCTCAGCAGAATGAGTGTGATAGGTTACTGTTGTTTTTCTTTCTTCTCACAGCTAAGGATTCAATTTCTCTCAGTAAAATATTCCAATTAGCCTCAAACCAGCACAATTAGGAAGCACTTCCTGCTGGAAAGGGGAATTAGAGACTGGAATGGAGTGCCCAGGGAGGTGGTGGAGTTTAAGAAAAGCTTGGATGTGGCACTTGGTGGCATGAACATGTCCAGAGAAGGGTGGTGGAGCTGGTGAGGGGCCTGGAGCACAGTCCTGTGAGGAGAGGCTGAGGGAGCTGAGGTTGTTTAGCCTAGAAAAGAGAAGGCTCAGGATAGACCTCATTGCTGTTTACAACTACCTGAAAGGAGGCTGTAGCCAGGTGGGGTTGGTCTCTTCTGCCAGGCAACCAGCAACAGAAGGAGGGGACACAGTCTCAAGTTATGCCAGGGCAGGTCTAGGCTGGATGTTAGGAGGAAGTTGTTGCCAGAGAGAGTGATTGGCATTGGAATGGGCTGCCCAGGGAGGTGGTGGAGTAGCTGTCCCTGGAGGTGTTCAGGCAAAGCCTGGCTGGGGCACTTAGTGCCATGGTCTGGTTGATTGGCTAGGGCTGGGTGATAGGTTGGGCTGGGTGAGCTTGGAGGTCTCTTCCAACCTGGCTGATTCTATGATTCTGTGATTCTATGATTTAGCTGATGTGGTGGTGTTAGGTCATAGGCTGGACCTAGGACTTTTCCAGCCTCGGTGATTCTGTGATTCTCTGATCCTGTCACTGCAGGCCTTTGCAAACATCCTCTCTCCATGCTGCTTGTAAGTTCCCTTCCAGTTGCTCTTTCCATTGATGGTTGACCATCTTTTAGATCCAAGAACAAGTTTTGAGTGGCTGCTTGTATTTACCATAGAGGAAGAAATGTAAGCATCCATCTAAAATGAAATCTGGTCACTGAAATCTCTTTCCTACCCTTGAATCAGGCAGGCTGAACACGCAGCACAAATCAATATTCCCTGAGCAGTAGTAAGTAACACTCTTAGCTTTTAATGCATAATTAGCAGTGAGTAGTAGACACTAACACAGCCAAATGATTATGCACATTTTAATATTATTTCTATGGGTTTCAGCCACACAGGCAAGCAGTTAAAATATGGCCAGGTCTTGGGAGTTTGGCACACTCATTTTCAGCTGCAAATTCCCAGCGAGCTCTTTAAAAATCTAATTAGCAGCAACTCTTAGTGCTGGCTTTTTGCCTCAGCTTCACACACAAACCAAGCAGCATGGCTTTGTGGGGTGAAGTCCTACAGCAGGGTCTCAATACTGCCTAGAATGATTCGTTTGCCAGCAGGGCAAAGGAGGGG